>OY829913.1:185819830-186328553 GCA_963691935.1 Nephrotoma guestfalica
GCTAGATGGCCTACCCTATATATATATATACATATATACACATATATATATATATATATATATATATATATATATATATATATATATATATATATATATATATATATATATGTATATATATATATATATATATATATATATATATATATATAAATATATATATATATATATATACATATATATATATATATATATATATATATATATATATATATATATATATATATATATAAAGGGTTATCCAATTCAAGCTTGATAAAGTAAACTTAAAAAAAATACACAAAATATTCGGAATGTATTGTAATTTTTATTTCATTTTACAGATTGATCCTTGCCATTTTTAGTTAAACAAGATATCATTCAAATGTCCTCCACGGAACTTCTTACAGGCCTTGATTCTTTTGCGGTAATTTTCAATGACTTTTCGGCACATTTCGGGCGGTATCTCGGCCATTACCTTACGAATATTAGTTTTCAATTCATCAAGAGTTTGAGGATTGTTTGCGTAAACACGATCTTTCGCGTAGCCCCACAAAAAGAAATCCAAAGGCGTTAAATCACAGGATCTTGGAGGCCAATTGACATCAGCCAAGCGAAAAATGAGCTTCATCACTGAAGAAAATTTTGTTCGAAAAATCAGCATCGACGGCCAACACCCAATTTGCGTATGCTAAATGCTCCATATTCTTAAATGGCAGAATGTCAACTAAATAAATGACAGCGTACTTGACGTTTATCTTTGACAGATGTCGGTATACAGATTTCTACTTTATCAACCTCGAATTGGATAACCCTTTATATATATATATATATATATATATATATATATATATACCGGGTGTTTCTTTTAAACTGGGACGATCAAATATCTCGAAAAATAGCCACTCTACAAAAATGTCCATAATCAAAATTTAATCATACCGCGAGGGAAATACATTAGTGCAAAAAAATAGTCCCCCACCCCCCGCTTTGTAGGTGGGGCGGGAGTAACTTTTAAACTAAGATAGGAAGCCATATTTTTTATTGCAGATACGGATTCTACGACTAAAAGTACGTATGATTTGAATGAAATATTTTGTTCCGTTCATGATAGATGGCGTTGTAATCGACGAAATTCAATTTTTCAATTTCTCCTTCTTAGAACACACGCATTCGATTCTGCAATACGTTTGAAATAAAAAACATCACGTTTTTATTGGAAATACTCAAAATTCGTCATCAAAATGATAAGTAATAATAAGTATTCAAAATGATGGTCTGCGGCTTCAATGCACTTATTAATACGCATTTCAAATGATTGTACACAACTGAGAAGTGTGTCTGGTTGAATTTCAGCACACGCATTTCTGATTCGCTCAATCATGTTCTCACGTGTTGTTGGTTCTTGTTTGTAAACTTTGTTTTTCAGATAGCCCAACAAAAAAAAATCTGGTGAAGCAAGATCTGGTGATCTGGCAGGCCAATTTACCGGATCAGCTCTACCAATCCAGCGACCATTGAAATCACGATCAAGTATTTCACGTGCCACCACCGAATAGTGTGCAGGACAACCATCATGTTGAAACCACATGTTCCGTCTCACTTCTAAGCTCAAATTTTCAAGTAATATTGGCAGTTCATTTTCCAAAATATTTCGGTACATTTGACCATTCACGTTGCCTTCAATAATGTGGGAGCCTATGAGTTTGTTGCCAATTATTCCACACCACACGTTGACAGTCCAAGGACGCTGATGTTCAACTTGACGAAGCCAGTGCGGATTTGTAACACTCCAATAATGCATGTTGTGTCGATTAACCGTTCCATGGTTTGTAAAATACGATTCGTCAGAGAACATTACGCAACGAAAAAAATTGGGGTTTTGTTGTATTTGTTCACGTGCCCATTGACAAAAAGTTACCCGATTTTGGAAATCAGCGCCATGAAGATCTTGGTGTAAAGACACATGATATGGATGATACTTTGTGCCGTTTTAAAATTCTCCAAACACTGGTCAGGGACAATCCGGAATCGCGAACTATTCCTCGTGTACTAACATGGGGATTGTGAGCCACTGCTGCCAATACAGCAATTTCATTATTTTCTCCAGTGACTGTTGCTATACGGGTTCTCTTTTTCGGTTGAACATTCCCATCAGTAATAAATTGTTTGATAGTACGGCCAAATGAAGCACGAATCTTATCCGGAAAACGCTGAGCGTAAATAGCAACAGCATTTTCAAGATTTCTGCCAGCTTCTCCATAAACCAGAACCATTTCAATTTTCTCTGGCACAGTTAAACGCTCCATTCTAAAGTATTTTATCGTTTATTTTGCAATTACGAAAAACATGAAGATAAGAAATAACACAAACGTTAAATGTGATTTACAAAACTGAATAAATTATTTTGATGACGAATTTCGAGTATTTCCAATGAAAACGTGATGTTTTTTATTTCAAACGTATTGCAGAATCGAATGCGTGTGTTCTAAGAAGGATAAATTGAAAAAATTGAATTTCGTCGATTACAACGCCATCTATCATAAACCGAACAAAATATTTCATTCAAATCATATGTACCTTTAGTCGTAGAATCCGTATCTGCAATAAAAAATATGGCTCCCTATCTTAGTTTAAAAGTTACCCCCGCCCCACCTACAAAGCGGGGGGTGGGGGACTATTTTTTTTGCACTAATGTATTTCCCCCGCGGTATGATTAAATTTTGATTATGGACATTTTATCCGTAGAGTGGTTATTTTTCGAGTTATTTGATCGTCTCAGTTTAAAAGAAACACCCGGTATATATATATATATATATATATATATATATATATATATATATATATATATATATATATATATATATATATATATATATATATATATATGTATATATATATATATATATATTGCAAATTGGAGTCTTTTTTTGCTAAAATTACAAAACTTTTGAAAGCAATTGGCTTATTGTTTCATTTTAAATACATGTATGACGTAATTTTTTGAAAAAAAAATTACCTGCATTTTAGAGGCAAAGCCCCGAAAAATTCCAAATTATTCAAAATACGTTGATTGGAGTTAAAGTAATGGAATAAATTAAGCACCTATGAAAAGCAATCAAATTTTGGTAATGAAATTAGTACATTTCGTAGAAAAATATAACTTGTATACACAAGAAATAATTTTATTATATACAATAGTACATAGTCCTGTCAAATGCACCAACAATCCACAAATAAAAATTTGTTTACTGTTTTATTTGGTTGAAATGGTTATATACGCTAAACGCATAAAGGAGGAGAACTATTTTACGATTACAAAATATACAATTAACATTCGAATGCACACAAATGTATTCTACATGTAGAATACATATGTGTTGGTTCCGGCACGAGTATATACAACTATGTATTTAACTGTTTGAAATTAAAAAGGGACAATATGATATAAGCCTCTCGTTCAAAAATATTACTTATGTACACTGATCGAAAATTGTAAGTAATATTATTCATATACAGCGAGATATAATTGAGTATAACTCTCTTGTATTCTCCTCAATGGTTTTAAACTATGGAATTCGTATTTCGAGTGATTTACAGACAAAATATTATAATTGCATATGTGGAGTTTTTATTTGTACATCAAATATTATTTGCTAAACTAAAATTATTTTTATTAAAACAAATTATAAAAAGGGAAACCAACAAATATACAAAAAGTATAAACTGAATCGGATTTTAATTTCACCATATGTACTTTACCAAATACTCCACGTAAACACACGCATACAAAAAACTGTAATACATCTTTCTACATAAACACTTTAGCGGTAGTTATCAATACTTCCTGCTGCGTTTGTTTATGTTATAAAGCTTCCAGTGTATATCTGCTTCGTTTGTGTCTAACAATGTTTAAAGTTGTCGGCCCTCTTTACATAGCGTACACGTAGTGTAATCAAATAATAATTTCATAAATAGGTTACCTGATATACCATTTCGTTGTCATGCATTGCATGTTTACAGGAAATTTTCCGTCTTTTTATTTACATTTCTTTGTTCCCCAATCATAATCACGAAATAAACTTACTGCTAAGATATCAGCGTAAAATATCGTATAGAACGAATTTTGTACATTCATAATATAGAAAATATGTATAAGGATTCAATGGGAATTATATTTTTGTTATTATTTTGTATTTGTCAGAAAACTTTAATTTTCTCGATTATATATATTTTTTTGTCGTTATTATCAGTAGTATGGCAGACAGTTAGGCTTTTATTCCCTGTAGAAGAAGGATGATAAATATTTTAAATGATATTATTTTATTATTCGTACGTGTTAATTTTGGAAAATAAAAATGTATCCACATTTATTTTCTTTCATGTATCAGTATAATATAGAAATCTAGATACCGTATTTGTTAATATTTGTAATGCTGAAACTGCAAAGAAACCAAGCAGCCAGGAAACGACTGAACCTATTTATGTGAGTTAAGTATTCACTTATGAGGTCGATCTGAATTGTTTTGAGTAGCAACAAGGAGCGTTTTGTCAAATTTAGTTCTATTTTTCAACATAGCATCTTGATAATATGAACGGTTCTTAAAATCAGTGTAATACTTCATTTAATAAACACATCTCATTCAGTACTGAATGTGAGAAACTATTACTTCATTGTACCAAAATAAACACAACAATAATAATGTAAGTTTTAAAAGTGAAGTTTCATTTTATGACAAGGATAGTAACCACTTATATCATCAAAATATTTTTTAAACGTACATCATCCAAGGAATTTTCTTGAAACAATGTTTAAAGCTAAATTGTTGAGTGTATAAAAAGATAATAAAATTTCGAAATTAATACTATAAATAAAAATATTATAAATAAAATTAAAATGAAAAATCGTTTAACATTTCCATTCAAATCAACGTCTTCCGTTCTTCTCGGCCCATCTCCTATCTCCGGTCCAAACGTTACTCCGACCAACTATCGACATTGATTTTTCGTTTAATAGAAGGCAATTTGTCCTTATACTTAAAAAATATCATTTACTTCGCAAAAAAAATGGATCTTAATACGCAGCCGGTACAAAATAATTAAATTTTGGTTCCCAGATGATTTTATTATTAATGTTAGTGGATCCCAGATAAAATAGCAGTCAACCCTTAGACTGTGAAAACATAAATCGGGATACCCATAATTTCATATCTAAACAACGAATTTCAACATTTCAAAAGAAGCTGTTCGCGAGTAGATCGTCATTAAGTTCATATAAATCAATAATCCAATATTAGGCACGTTGAAATTATTATTTGTTACTATGTTTAAACAATATGTTGTTTTTAACAGTCTTGGGTGCTTTTTATGTAAAATTTAATGCAAAAACTAAACTTTATATTGGGTTAAGTCGAATGAAATTTCTCATACAATTATCAACTGTAATTTATTTTCATTTCAAGACTGGTTATAAAAAATCAACAAAACTAAATTTCATTACAAAAAAAAAATAAAAACAAAAAACAACAATAACATCATAGAATACTAAAAAGAAAACATTTAAAATATTTTGTTTCGTATACTATAGAAAACGTGGAATCACACAAATGCATTGAAAGTATTAAATGTTGTTTGTCGCGCTCCTTGTGAGGTGATATTGTAATATTTTTTTAAGCTCATAATTTCTCTATATAATTATAAACACAATGATAAAATCAGTAATTTTAAAACAAAATAATGACTTCGATTCAATGAAATCTGTTTACTAAAAACGCATTTATAACTCTTAATGTTGATACCAAACTCATCGAGTCGTTTAAAAAGTTGTTCGAGGTATAGTTTGTTTTGTTCCTCATTTTTCGATGCCACAAGGATGTCGTCTATGTACGTGACCACGAAGTCTAAATCGCGCGCAACTTCGTTGATAAATCGCTGAAACGTTTGAGCGGCGTTTATTAAAATGGCATACGTGTAAATTCGAAAAGATAAAATGGGGTTGAAATTGCCGTTTTGTGTACCTCCTCGGGTGCCACGGGAAATAAATGATAGGCTCTGACGAGATTGATTTCGGAGGAGCTAGAGCATCCATCTAAATTCATCGAGAAATTTTGGATGTGTGGTATGGGGTAAGGATCTGGTATCATCACGGAATTGAGTCGGCAGTAATCTCCACACGGTCTCCAATCGTTATCACTCTTTCGTACCATATGAAGAGGGCAAGAGACGAGTGATGCCGATGCGCACCAATTTTGCGTTGAAATTTTGTGAATTGGCACTCTTACATAATGCACAACGGAACTAGGCCATCTCTCAACAAATGATGGTCAAATTCAGTGTGCAAATATAATTTTCCAATTTAGTTTTTAGAGCTGGGGTAGGATTCTAATAAACTAAGGTCAACTTGTATTGGGATTTTTACGTGTCTTTTTGATGTAGTTTCACAATTCGACCATTCTTAATGGAACTTGGCCATATCCAACCAATTATTGTTAAATCAGGTAAGCAGAATTGGGTGGCGATTTTAAAATGGATTTTAGAGAAGTTCTGGAATTCGGCTGTGCTAGGCAATTTCTTAACTAATTATGTTCGAATCTGGTATGCTGAACTGGAATTCCAACATAAATCATGGATGAAGTTCTGGATTTTTCTACAAAATAAATTCGAAAATAATCGACCAAGGAATTATTCAGTTCCTCCATTCACTATAGCTGAACCAAACTCGTTAAGAGATAACCCAGTCAAGTTCAGCTTCACCAAAACTAAAATTTGCCAAAATTCCAATTCATACCGAAAAATTATTTTATACATCTTCCGCAGTATATTGAAAGAGATAGTATATTTGAAGCATATTACTAAGACAACATCTCAATCAATAAAAAAAGTTCAAGTTTTACGTAAGGTAACTGCACGAACGGAAGATAGGACCACGCGGAAAGGTTCTTACATAATTGGAGCGTGAGCAAGTCGTTGAATAGGATTTAGAACGCATTTCAATCGATATTCGTGTCTGACGTTCCCTTGCAATTACAAACCAGTTTCGAGAAGTACTATTGAGCCAGATAAATTATGTTATAGAAAATAGCACCAGCAGTAAGGAATCTAAAAAATAGTCAACAATAAAAGGCCGAGCGAAAACCGTTGGCCCTCTGGCATATGAGGTCTCGCCCCTAAACCAGTCTACAAAAAATATGTTTTATTTATATTATTTGAAATTGAAAATTAAGTACAAATTGTCACCATGCATTATTAATAATTAGAGAGAAAATTAATTTAATTAAATAAACATTAAAAGCAGTTAATAATAAATAATAATAACGCCTATTATTGTATGTACATATTATATATATATATATATATACATATTTACAATACATACATGAATTTCAATTACATTGAGTGAATCCACACGAGGACTCATTTGAGTCGGTTTATGATTTCAAAATAACATTCCCGTCCTCATACAAGTCTCTTGAGTCCGAACTTATCGATCAATTTCTATGTATAATGCCAGAAAATTGTCAAAACAAATCATTTTTAAAATGTCCGCATAGTTCATCCAATATAATTTACACAAAAATATGTTGATAAACGGAAATATTTACACATATTATAAATAAAAACAATTAATTATACACATATATACATTAAAATAATATTAATATAATAATATATTAAACTAGTTATTAAAATAATTATAAATAAAAAGAGTCAATTATATTACATCGCTTGAAAAGTTCTCGGTCTGACACATAGGTGGAGCCACAAATTTAAAACCTATAAGATTTTTAAATTCTACCAATCTTCGAACGATATGTGTCAAAATTGCATTACATTCCAACCATTAGTTTACATAAGTTACAGTTACGCTACTTTTGTTAATTTCAAAAAATTGGAAAAAAAAAATATTTCATGTGTTGTTCAGCGGCTTGATAAGTGTTATCCGGACCCTGCACGAGAGAAATCAGTCATCATTGACTGGTATGCTGAATTTAAACTCCAGGAAACATAAAAAAAATCCACGAAATTGTTTTGAAAGACCATAAAGTGAAGTTGCGTGAGATAGCTGACATTGTAAACATATCAATGGAACGTGTTGGTCATATTTTGCACGAACATTTGTCCATGAAAAAATTGCTGTTTCGCCAACACAATGCACCAAGTCACAAGTCGATCGCATCAATGGCAAAATTTGACGAATTGCATATTGAATTGCTTCCGCATCCACCGTATTCGCCAGATTTGGCCCCCAGCGATTACTACTTGTTTGCAGACCTCAAAAAAGCTCCAGGGAAAGAAATTTGGCTTCAATGAAGAAGTGATTGCCGAAACTGAAGCTTATATTGAAGACACAGATAAATCGTTCTACAAAAAAGGCATCGAAATGTTAGAGAGGCGTTGGACTGATTGTTTCGCTCTAGAAGGAAATTATGTTGATAAATAAAATGCATTTTTCCCAAAAAAATTATGTTTTCTTTGTTAGACCGGGAATATACTATATATAAGAGTCATTCCATTATATTTCAGCATATCTGTGGCACTTTTTGAACTCGACCTCACCGATTTCAATTTTTTGATTTTATCGTGTTGTTTGCTTTTGTTCAAAAAAAGCAGATATGTATTTTTTTTTTAAGTATGTAAGTAAGGCATATCCTTCGGCTTCAACAGTTTGTACGACACTAACAAAATTACAAAACGCCTGGAGAAAAACGTAATATTTTTATTGTATTGTAATTTTCTATGACGAAATTTATTTTGGTTTTATGAGAACGAGGCGGAGAGATAAAAACTAGAAAAACTGAAAACTAAAATATAAAACGAAGGTTACTTTCGATGTAATAATTACGACTAAATATATTTTGTAATGTTATTTTCTTTTTTAAAATGTATCTGCCACCTGGATAATATATGTTGAGCCACCGACTTAGCGTTTCATTTTCATCATCATTTGGTGTAAACGGCCAGTAGTTTAAATTGCATTGCCACATAATATTAACAGAAGCGACATAACTCCATTTTTATGTGAATTTCTTTCGAGTCGAATATTTGACCTTCTAACATAGAATAAGTATGTAAGAATGATAATTTTTTGTGTTAAAATAGCATTAGGCTAATCAAAATATAAAATTAGGTCCTGGTTGTATGCATGTTACCTAAATACGATACCACGATATATTTTGGATTATCTGCCTTTCCTTGTTACACAATATTGAAAACAAGAAAAAAACGTTCGTATTTTTTTCTCGACTTACTATATAGTCGAGCAAAAAATACGAACGGTTTTTTCTTGTTTTCAATATTGTGTAACAAGGAAAGGCAGATACTCCAAAATATATCGTGGTCTCGTATTGAGGTAACATGTTCACAACCAGTACCTAATTTTATATTTTGGTTAGCCTAATGCTATTTTAATACAAGAAAATTATCGTTCTTATCTATTTTTTCTATGCTTCTATATCAAAATAGGAGTGGTAATAATAGTTTAGATAGATAGATAGTAGATAGCGCTAGTAGTTTTCAAAAAATTAAAATCGTGTATAAAATCTTCGCAGTGTACAATTAAAATTTCCTCTCTATTGACTCTCTCAATTTCAAATGTCACTTTGATTTTCGTTGCATCAACCGTATTGCTGTTATTGGTAAAATTAAGACTTGCTATAGATTTAAATCTGATGAGACTATGAGTGATACACAATCAATATTTAATAACAATACAACACAGGATTTATTAGCATTCAGTGCGGATACTAATTCGCACAATTTTAAGTATATACTGAATTTCGTCGAACGGATATAGTAAATGGTAGTGCTCTTTCTTTATAGAAAGCTTCGGCCCCAGAACAGATTGCAGTGATTAAATCATAAAAAAATAGTAAATGGTGATACAACTCAATCACTTCTAATTCTAATCAACCTGTATGCTTCATTTTTAAATCCTTTAAATTATTTTTAGAAAAGGAGGTAACAACAATCAATCGCTCAAACCATAAAATACATAGTGATATTCAATGTGTTGCTAATTTATTGCCAGAAGATGCTCAGGGATATTTTGTATGGTATGTTCATTATGGTATTCATTACGAGATGTTAACGGATGAAATACGGATGAATTCATACCGATCCTCGGTACGAAGTTCTAAAGGAGACGACAATATAAATATGTAAGCCAGAATGTGTTCTTATCATGTAAATTTGTTGTTCTTGTGGAGAACCCTAATTTCATATACGATTTTAAATTAAATGTTACAAAGGGTGGAAAATTAACCGCAACCGTTGAATATTTTGATACATTTTTTGAGTAACCGGATCCTATTAACTTTTCCACATCGCCCGCAAGTAAACCAACCCATTGGAAACAAATCGTATTCTATATGAAGGAAGTAATTGGGGTGAACGAGGAGTATTCCACCACTGGGAAATGTATATGCCAGCGAAATATTAAGGATGTTCGGTCACTTGCAAGTACTATTGAAATGTTGGCGCAGGTTTTAAAATATACATAGTTTAAATTAAAAAAATATTTGTTTGGTGCATTAAAATAACTTCTTCATTTTTATATAAAAATAAATTGAGATGTTTACATTTTTTATTTAATAGTCGTAACGTAATTATAGTTTTGTATTTGTTTACAATAGATTTCTAAAATTGTAAATATTTCTAGATTTGTAGCATTATGGATATTATTATTCCCCATTAGATTTGCAGGTTGCGGATTCCCGATCGGAGTAGGATTTGTAGAGCTAGATGAGAGTTGGGATCTTGGTGAATGTATATCATTCATATGATTTACTGGCATTGGTGAGTTCATTTGATGCTGCTGTTGTTGCATTAAGTTTAGTGTAGTGGACTAGGTATATTGATGGATGGCGATGGTGCGCTAGTCTCAGATAAATTTTTTATATTTGGTATGGAACGTCTCGATACCGTTGTAGTATTTAGTAGAATGTATCCAATGTGATTTACTCTATTTGCGATTGTATACCGATTAGGATTATTTACTCTGATACTCGCAAATGGCGCTGGTTGGTTTTCTTCATAATGGCCGTGCACTCTGCAATGTGTTTGTAGTCCGGTACCAGAATAAATCGATCCCTACATATTCCAAAAACGTATGGGTTTTCTCCAGTATACCGGCGAATGTCGTGTTATATCATTTGATTGGGTAAAAGCTCAATCGCAATGCGTACACTATAACTTAAATGAACAGCGAGGACTATACTGGCGGTCTAGAAAACCATTTAAATTTTTTCGAGATAAGGAAGATGCTGGGTTTTCCAGCAAGATAATGCTCCAGTACATACGAGCCGAAGTGGTTTGAAAAATCGTGGGTTGCAGAACATTATATACCACTATTAGATTGATCCGCCTATTCGCCGGCCTAATAGCCAATTGAAAATCTTTGTGGACTATTAGTTCAAAAAATACGGCGGTTACGAGAGTAACAGACAATTCGAGACAAAAAATGATTTAAAATTAGTACATTAAATCCTACATGCCTAGGATGAAATATCACCCGAAACCATTAATTAGTTAGAGATTTTGACAGGATTTTGGCAATAGCAGAAAACAAAGAAGAATCAACGGCATATAATTTGTTTTTTTAAATTTATTTTATTGGTTTTTTTAGTTTTTAAAAAGTATAAACATATATAGTTATGAAATAAAGGAATTTTGAAAAATTGGTTTTTTCCCTAAAAAATAATTGAATCTTGTATCGGTGTCTTTATGTTTTGTTGAATTTGGTACTTATATAATTTTTAAATTTTTTAATCAGTTATTTAACAAAACCTAAAAAACGATTGAATATAATATATATTACTATACATATTATAGTTATGAAACATACTTTATATTGATTTAATTCTCAGGCAATTATGTGCTGAAGTGATTAAATAAATAAAATTAATATTAACCACTGTCACAAATAAATCTAGATTCACATTCGTTGTATATAAGAAAAGAATAACATAGAATGCACTTAAATTACCAAAGAACGCTTAAATTCCAAAGGAACTTCTCTAACATATCACTCTTCTGACATTTAAAATATGAACACAAATCCAAACATGGACATATTGTATTTTCTCGTATGAGAGCTTTGACAAGTGTTTTGTAGGCCTCACTAAAAAGTAATAGGCATCACATATCTTATGGGCCTTATGCAAAGTAACTCATTAAAAAAATTTAGATATGCACTCTTCAAAATATAAAGATTAATAAACTAAAGCATGTGACATTTATTGTATTACTGAAATAAAATATATTATACATAAACCCAAAACAACATGGGCATTAGGTTTTTGTTTTGAGGTTTATTACTAAACGGTGGTTAAATTTTAAGGGCCGACGTTGAATGTGAACCACACCTAAACGTCAAGTTTTTTTCTGCATTTAATTTGACATTTCTCAATTTCAGACTAACTCAATTTGAACCATGGAAAGATACACAATCGAGAATGGTGGCAAGAAATGGCAACAGTGGATGATCAATTTTCGAAGAAAATCATCTTCAGTGATGAGGCACATTTTCACCTCAGTGGATTCGTCAATAAGCAGAATTGCCGCATTTGGGCGAATCATAATCCAAGAGTGATTGTCGAAAAACCATTGCACCCACAAAGAGTGACTGTTTGGTGCGGTTTATGGGCTGGCGGCCGGTCAGGCAGTTACTGTGAATGGTGTTCGCTATCGTGAGATGATTACGAACTTTTTATGGTCCGAATTGGAAGATATGGATGTGGACGATATGTGGTTTCAACAGGACGGTGCCACTTGCCACACAGCTAACGAAACAATGCCTCTTTTGCGCGACAAATTCAATGGCCGTGTTATCTCACGTGGTGGCGATGTCAATTGGCCGCCAAGAACATGTGATTTGACACCGTGGGACTTCTTTCTTTGGGGTTATTTGAAAGAAAAGGTGTACGTCGATAAGCCAGCAACAATTCAAGAGCTAAATGATGAGATAATTTGGCACATTAACGGCATAGAACCTCAATTATGCCTAAGCGCCATCGAAAATTTGGACCATCGGGTGGAGGTGTGCCGCCGAGGTCGCGGCGGCCATTTGGCCGATATTTTGTTCCATACATAATTGAACCATACCATATTATCATAATAAAAAGAATTGACAATAATTTCCTAAATAATTTGTGTTTTATTCAAAATCAACATCGGCCCTTAAAATTTAACCACCCTTTAGATGTCCTTTACCATCGACAGGTGGTTTAATAAAACTTGCCAAATTTATATATCATATTTTGACACAGGATTATCTTCAAACATAAATCTGTAATTTCGCAAGAGCTATTGACCCTAAGCTTTAGTTGTTTAATTATTTATACATAATTCGTACAATTAAAATACAATAAAATTAAAATAGTGTATAAAAAACAGGTATAGTCGTAAATTACTCCAAAGGAGAATACAAATGAAAATTTCGAGGATAATAATGAAGGTTCCAAAACCAAAAACCTGATTCTATCTGATTTCTTTCCTAAATTTGATTCACAAAAAATTCGTGAACGGCTTCGAACATGAAATCACTACTTAGTGTTCCAAAGGCATTTATTATTAAACAACATTTCGAAAACTGAACTTTCGTAAACCACTTCTGATTACATCTTACTTACATATTTTTGGAATAGAGAGCCTTTTAAATTAAAGGACCTGTCTTTTTATTAAAATAAAACAATTTTATTCATTCAATTATAGTCATCTGATTTTCTGAGGGTTCTTAAATATTTTAATCAGATTTTATGTACATAATTCATAATTTTGTGGTTTTAGTAAATGACACCAAATTAACATAACTTTTCAGCGCAAGTTTCCGATGGCGTTATTTCTCGGTTTCTCGCAAATAATTAATTAATTTAATCGATTTTTCATATCAAAGATGAAGTACATTGAAACGAAAAGGATCTTATATGTAGTCATGATTCCAAAATGAGCTTCTGATATGACTTAGGTGATAGATGCACCCAAATTTTAAACTAAACTTCCCGATGCGGTTACCTCTAGGTTTTCCACAAATAATTATACCATGTTTACACCAAAGCTACTTTAATAGTATAATACTTTTTGCTAATAAAGTTTAATACCCGGCCAGTTTACATCACAAGTGGTGTAAACCCATACTATAATACTTTATTGCTTATTTTTGTAGGCAAGTATACATTTTTTGTTTAATATCACAAATGGAAATGTATACCCAAACAAAAAATGTCTTTACCGGTCACTTGAAGAAAATAATATACAAAATTAAAGTATTATAATATTAAACTAGAGTTTACACCACGCCTATAATACCAATATTTTTTTGATAGCTATTATACTTTAATAGCAAAATAGTACGAGATAAAGTATTAAAGTATTTTAGTTTGAGTTGGTGTAAACTCAAACTAAAATACTTTAATACATTATCTACATACTTTTTTGCTACATACTTTTATTCTACTGATGTAAACGGGGTATTAATTAATATAATCGATTTTTCACATCGAACCTGACGTACATTGAACCCATAAGGACAAATTGCTTGATTTGCTGTTGCTTAAATATTTTCTATGTATGTATTCTAAATAGAGCAATCAAATCGTATAATGTTTATTATGTTAAATTCTTTTAGGTTCTAATTCTAAAATCAATTTTATTGTGCAGTAAAGAATATGACAAACAACATAAATAATATTCAGTGACGTGCTGATTGACGAGCTAATAAAAATTACAATGGTTGTTTATGTTTTGGTTTGCTTTAAAAAAACATTTTATATGTATAGTAACACTGCATCCCCAATGCAAAAAACTTTTCCTTATCACTTTTGCCTTTTACTTTTAGAAAAGAAAGAATAAAATCCGAACTGAACCATACTTAATTATTATTTATTTGTTTACAAAACTTTGACATATTGATCTTAAACCTATAAATTTTTCCGAAAATTATTTATTAAAACAACAAATCTATTAAAAATCAAATATGTACATATAATCAAATATAATTTTACAAAATTATATTATGCAACAAAAAGGTGTTGTTAGTCAGAATTTTTTATTTTGATATGTATCAAGAGGAATTGATTTGGATGTCTTTCCGTTTGAATCATAAAGGTGCAACCCTAAACAAAGTAATCATACAATGATTCCGTGACACAGATGCCGACGGTATCACTGTTTAAGTTGTATCCATTCTCCCAAGTAATGTTTCACCAAATTGAAGTTGATAAATCTCGATTTTCACGACGCTCAAGAAACCAAGGACTCAGCTTTTCTTATATTTGCTGTTTAAATTGTATTAAAATCGTATTATTTCTGTATACACCATTATAATACACAATTGACAATTTGACATCATTTCATTTTCATTCTTTCAAAATTCCAGTTGAAAATGAAGTAAAGAACAATCAAAAAATTTTGTACTAAAAAAACTCCCTGTTTCGTCAGTTCAGGAATTATTAAGTTTTTTGATGAACTCTGTTGTACTCTACAGCTGCGTTTTTTTGAAATATGGTGTTCGAGACCGCCATAAAATATAGGGAAAATACAGGGAAATTTAGACAAAAAAATTTATTTAATTAAACACAATATCCAATATTAAAATAAATAAATTAAATTCACCAGCAAGCATTAAGATATCCATTTTTTCTTATTAAAAATACAATTCAGTCATTTCATTTTCATTCTTTCAAATTTCCAGTTGTAAATGAAGTAAGGAACAATCAAAAAATTGTGTACTAAAAAAATTTCTCTCTTCCGTCAGTTCAGGAATTATTAAGTTTTTTGATGAACTCTGTTGTACTCTACATAATATCAAGAGTTGTCCAGAGTTGTTGAGAACAAGCATAAATAAACTTTATTCGATAATATAATGCAAGATATTGATTTAGTATAAGCTCTTTAGGATTCGATTGAGTAAATCCGAAGCACAAATATTTTAATAATATGTGTATTGTTTAAAAAATCAAAATATAATTAATCGCGGTCTAGAGCAGTTTTTCAAAAACACGCAGCAATAATATTCATGAGGAAATTTATAGTACAGAATTAATTTGATTTTCCAAAAATGTCAGCCTTGTTATACTATTCTTAAGTTTATCTTATTTTAATTAAACATTTTTTGCCTAAATAATATTTTACCGACTTCCCTTATCTCTTCCAGAAATTTGAAAATTTTCAATATAACTTTAATAATTATGTCACAGATGAAAGAAATAAACGGGGACCGTCAGACACTACTCGCAAAATTAGTTAAAATTGGATTCTCAGATAAAAGTCGCACGGTGAGTAAACACAAAATCGGTCCAGTATATAGTTCGAGAAAGAATTGTTATAGCATAAGGTCCACCCTTTTTGTAACCCTTATAAATATTCACATGTTTCTAGTATAACCTTTTAGATATTCAGGTTAATGTTATCAATCGACCGTGGTATTAATTTAGTAGAACATCTATCTATCAATGTATCCATCTATTGTTAACCCAAAGCATATGTATAAAAATTTATATGTGTATATGACTGTGATTGTAACACAATGTACATTTAAATTTTTTTCATTGTCCCCAATTTTCTTTTCTTATTTTCCGTGTTGACAATTTTTATTTTTATTATCCCGATTTAATGGTTCATAAATTTATTGTTTTAGGCTGGGGTTAGCTTTAATCAAACCAACATTATGGTCATCCAAACATTCATCCATCTTTATGCAAAATATGTACAGAGATATTTCACATTTTGTTGTTTGTAGATTTTATATTTTAATCGAATTAAACATTTTGTGATCGCTGCGTGTAATTTAAACGGATTTAGACCAGTCATTGCTTTTGCGAATTAATTCGATTTTGTTCATAAAATATTAAGGTTATCTGAGTATTATTTATAGATTATAATGTCCTAATTGGTGCCGATTTAATCGGTATATACTTTTAAGGACAAAGGTACGTCATAGTGGAAATAATCATAAATTGGCTTTTATTTTTGTATAAATGCATGATGATTGAAAAAGCTTTCTAATAGTTATTTAACATTTATATCCTTTTTTAAATGTTTTTTTATTTATAAAACTATATAACAGTGTACTCTATACTTTAGTGACGATTGATCATAAAACTATATGGAATTCCGCGACGATAGATCGTAGAACTTCATAGTGTAAGATTCGTTTCATACGCATGTGTGTGGATTTGTGCACCATCTATATTTAGGGTAACGAATAAAAAAGACGCGAACAGAAGCTGGAGTGTCAATATATTATGGGATCTAATTCGAATGGAAATATTGTAAAAGTTGTAACTGTGAGTGATCAGGTTTTGAAAACGCTTCTAAATTAATTCCGTGCGTTATTATGCCTAAGTTATAATACTGCTCAAAGCTTTAGATGCGGCTTTACATTTAATCATATAACAGCATATTATGCAATTTATAATAGCTTGGTTAGTATGTAAGCTATATTACACACAATTTAAATATAAAAAATAATAATTTAAAATCTCTAGGTAAATAATGTTTCTAATTGAGTTTAAAAAAATTACAAAACTGCATTATTCGATTAAGTTACATTCTGTGGAATTTAAGATTTGAGAATTTATTCAGAGCAGCTCATCCGACTATAGAAATACGTGTGTAATTTAACTATTTCAGTTATAATAGTGTAACTTAAAATAATTAAGTTAGTTCAGTATTAAGTTTGCGGAATAATATTAAACATAGGAAATTAAAATAATTTCCCTAAACTTAATTATTCGCAATTAAAAAGGTGGGACCAAAACCTTTTGTTCAGTTTATGATATACTCATAAATATATATAAAAGGATATCATACTGAAACCCAGTTTTTACATCGTTCTACGCATCTTCTCTGTGAAGTCAAGCAGCCAAAATATGAAATATCTGGGGGATCGGTTGAAGGTAGTTTTGTAAAACTACAAATTGTAACAATACATTGTAGCTTTATTACATTTTGTAATAAATCTTTTAAAATACTACAATTGTTGTGAAATTTTAAATTTACTAAAAAATAACCGTAATCGCGACGCCAGCCAGTGGAATATATGTGACAACTTAATTTATGGTACAAACTAGGCAAATTTATACACAAATGTAATCTACATTTAAAAAAAAACAACTTAGAATGACAAGAAACAAGAATAAAACATGCAATGAAGTAAAATACATCTTTTAAAATACACATGTTTGTTTACGATTTTTTTTGTGTTTGGCATGATTGTTTCTGCGAGATCTGTAAAAATTTCAGAAAAGGTTTAGCTACTAAATGAAATATTCGGCTCAATCCTTTTTAAACTTTGGTTATTGAAGACAGAGATGATTAATTGGCATGCAATATAGAGACTGTTAAGTTGCGCTATCTAAAATAGTACTACATCTACTAGTTATAATGATCATTGGTTATTTCATATACGAGATAACAATAATCATCAATATAAAGTTATTGGAATGAGTAAGCAAACATCTTCTACAACATTAACATGTATCAATCACTGGTATCAACACATGAATGATTTGTACAACCACTGGTTGACCGCGAAGCGATGTTACTTCATAATTAAGTAAAGGCCTATCTTGTTTCAGTTGTACACTGAAAGTCGTTATATCAACTATATAAAAATTCACTATACACAGGGTCGAGTCGATCAACTTCAACAAGCTAAATCGAAATGTATACCCACCATTTCTATTTGTGATTTGATCAAGTTCTATTATAAAAGTGATTTCTGCTTTTTCGTGAGTTATTTTATACTAATTAAGTAACATTAAATTTTGGTAGGATCAATTATCAGTCATATTAATTTTCAACTGGGGTACAACTTTATTTGAACTCGATCCTATTTAATCTCTGTACCAAAAAATATAACTCTCAGGTGATCCGGAGAAAACTCAACTTAAACTTTTAAATACTTTTCATATCAGATGCCTCAGCTTTGAGCTCAAAAATGAATATCTTTTAACTTTAAAATTATTAATAGATGAAATAAGATAGTTTAAAAATAACTTTTTTAACTGATAATTATCAGCAAATGAAAAATAAAGTGGTGAGCTAGTTGTGGCCAACACCCGACTTACTTTTACCACGAATGTAATTACATAGATCTCGACTACACTGCAATTTAATTTTGATAAAAATTATCTTGTGTAATAAAAATCATTATTCTCGCATCGAAAACCGACAAGGTCAATCCTTGTTGAAAATTTAATCTTGATATTTATTTTAATCTTTTAATTTTTTATCGTCTTTTCTAAATGCTATAATTTTCAACATCATTGCAAAAACTGAAAAGCTTCCACTTCCGGTATACAGATATCCACTACATTTCACAAGGATCTCCCAATTATGAAGTTTCATTCCGAATAATTAATCCTGAACAGTATAGATACCGAACTTTGGTGAAAAAAAGCTTTTTTTTAAATGATAAGTTCCGATAAAATTAAAGAAAGTGCTCTGTACTAACCTAATTTATAATCTATTAGTTTTTAGTTTTTGTTTCGTAAATGATTTACACTTTTCAAAATATGTATTTTCAAAAAACGATAAAACTCCAGCGGTAGCTGCCACTTCCTTTGGACCGATCTCGGCTCAAAATACACAAAGGTCGAATTTTAGTAGAAAAACAGCGTTTTGTCAAAAATCGTCTTTCCGTTTCAGTTTTGGAAAACTGCTCTGGGCCAGTATTGGCGCAACATTAAATCAGAATCTTTTAGTTCTTAGTTGTTTTCCCAGAAACAATATACTTTTCAAACTATTTACAAAAAACAAAGAAGCTCCTATGGAAGTAGTCACTACCGATGGACCAATTTCAGTCAAAAAACACAGGGATCTCCAAATTTGTGAAAATGGCATGAAGCTTCATTCCAATCAATCAACCCGTCTGCATTTTTGTTAAAAATAGTTGTTTTTGTGAAGAATGGTCCTTTGTGCTTACATTTTTGAAAAATGATCTGGACAGGTATTGTTGAAATATTAATTTAGAATGTTTTAAAACAAATTTAATGGCCGCAACATTTAATGGCGTATATTTGGTAGATACATATAAATACGGGATCCAGCTATTTACGAATTGGTCTAACTTAACCCAGTCCAAATTACCACTAAACATCTGTCCAGCTTTTAATTTATTTCACTATGATGCTACATAAATTATTGCCTAATTTTTGACACAGGTGTTCACTGTTAGTGCCACAACTAAAACTCATAGCCTCCTAATACGACAAATTATAAATACGGGATCCAGCTATTTACGAATTGGTCTAACTTCACCCAGCTCATATGACCTTTCAACATTCGAATTATGTGATATTGATTTTTCAATTTTTTGGCGAAAATTTACTGCTGACTTCAATAACATATAATTGTCGGCTATATAAACAGCATTTTGTACTACCACCTGATACAAAATATGTCGATAATGCAGGTTTTTTCGGATGAGATTTTCGGCTAACTTCAGTAACATGTGATTCGAGGTACTAATTCTATTGTTGAATGGTTTTCTCTGCAGTCAAATTTATGTAGAGGAATATGATTTCATTCTTCAATATTGGCTTGAGTCTCTTAAACAGTTTCTCGAATATTTTTAAAATTGTTGGAAGTAACAAAATCGGCCTTTACTAATTTTTGTCATTTAGTGGTTTGTTGGATTTAGGTATCAGTATTACTTCAGCTGCTTTCCATTGATTTGGAACGCGTCTAAGTGTCAATACTGGGTTAATTATTTAGAGGAGTTTTCGTAGTCTTTTTTCAGGAAGGGCTTTTATTATTTTTCTCGTAATTAAGATATCCTGGAGATTTCTTTGCACTTAGATTAAGTTTGATTCTCCCTTTTAATGCTTGTATTGTGACAGGAGATACATTATAGATATCCACTTTATTTACCGGTGGTACGTTTTCATCTGCTTATTGTCTAGGTAGAGGCTGAGAACGTGCCCTTGTGGCCCGTTGCAAGCATAAATACTTTTGCATTACAGTTATGCCCATGTTCCATTTCTCATTTTTTACTTCTAAAATTAGGTCCTTTTAAACTTAAAATACAGTTCAAGGATTTGGTGGCCAATACCGGACTTTCGTTTACCACGAATGTACACATAGATCTCGCGTACACCACATTTGATTTCTAAAGCGAAAAATTAAACTTACCGGACTTTTGGTAAAATTGTTTTGCGTAATCTAAAAATACTCTAGCTTAAATTTTAAGGTAGCAACACGGTCAGCCCTTGTTGGTGGAAAATTTAATATTTAACTTTATTTTATTCTTTGTCGTTTTTTATAAATATTCATCTTTTCAACATAACAAAAATTTTAAAAAGTTTCCATTGAAGCTGGTACTTCCGGTACACAGATTTCCTCCAAATTTCGTAAGCACCTCTTAATTAAATTTGAGTATGAAGATTTCTTTCGAAAAAGGTTCCTATGAAAGCTGCAACTTCCGGTGGGCCAATATCGGCCAAAAATAAGTGGGATCTTCCAATTTATGGAAACGCTTAAATGTAAATTTTCATCCCGATCAATAGCAGAAACATATTTTTTGTTAAAAATCGTCTTTTCCACTAAATTTTGGAAAACTGATCTGTGGCACTATTCTGGTAATGGGGAATAGCAACTTTAAATTTTTTTAGCAGTTTTATTCCCATTTCCCCAAAATGTCTTCTGACTTTTGGGAAAACTGTTTCCTGGGAAAAAATATTCCCAATTATACCAGTTTTGAAGTTTGTTATTCCATCCCTATTTAAGCATTAACTGGGAATAAAATTTAACGGAAATTTATTATTGTATTTACTTATAGCTATATTATGGCTGAAAATTCATACTGAAAATTGGTAATATAAATGAGAAAAACCAATATACAAACAAAAACCAATCAAGATATCAATCAATATATACACACAAAATTTGTTTCCTTGTTTTATTGTGATTGCGTATCGACCACGTATAATTAAATTATTTTCCCGCAAATTTATTCTCCAATTAACAGAATTAACTTTTGGAAAACGGGGAATTGGGAGAAATGTCTGGAGAGTAGCTGCTACAAAAAATCATTTCTTATTCTCGGGGAATTACCAGAATAGAGCCACGGTTGGTATTGTTGTAAATTTAATCGATAATCTGTTAGTTCGTTATCCGATGGGCTGATTTTGGCTTACAGCACTGGAATCTTCCAAATTATGAAAAGGCTTAAGTATGAAGTTTTACCCAGTTCATAATCGTCATTTCCGGTCTACATTTTGGAAAACTGATTTAGATATCGGTCCAAATTTAACTTAGAATCTTAGTGTCTCTTTAGTGTTGTAAATTTAATTTAGAATCGTTTAGTTCGTAGTCGTTTTTATGAATCTATAAGATAGTGGAAATTTGACAGCAGAAAATAAGATATTACGCTACTCGCCGCAAATGACAGCACCATCACAAAAGAGAATTTATTTTGTTATATAATTACCAGCGGAAATTTTTTGTTCATTTTGTATCTCGTTTTTAACTGAATAAAACATCCCAGCGGAATAAAATATTAAAAGTGATCCTTAAAATAACAAATTGATTGATCTCCGAAGTAAAGGAAATGAAATCGGTAAATGAAATCTTCAAATTTAACAATATTCCGGCTTTCCGCCATTTCATAAAGAATGAAGATGAAATTTATATAGAAGTATTGATCAGGGATTTTAAAGTAAGTCTTGGACAAAATTCTAGGATCTGTTCATGCTGGACTAAACTTGGCCATTTCATAACCAATTCTTTTGAAAATTTAAATTTTTTTATTTATTTATTTTCAGTTTTTAGCCAATTTATCAGAAACTTCCACTAGTACCCAATACTTTCGATGCTGTATAAGATAGCGGAAATTACTCAGCGGAAAATAAGAGATTTCGCAACTCGCCGCAAGTGGCAACACAATCACAAAAGATAATTAATTTTGTTATATAATTACCAGCGGAAATTTATTATTCATTTTGTATCTCTTTTTTCACTAAATAAAACATCCCAGCGGAATAAAATATTAAAAGTGATCCTTAAAATGACAAATTGATTGATCTCCGAAGTAAAGGAACTCGGTAAATCAAATCTTGAAATTTAACAATATTCCGTCTTTCCGCCATACTAAAAGAATGACGATGAAATTTGGATAAAAGTATTGATCAGGGGTCCAAAACTTAGGAAATAATTCTAGGATCTGTTCATGCTGGACTAAACTAGGCCATCTCATAACCAATCCTTTTGAAAATTTAAATTTTTTTATCAATTTAGTTCAATCAGTTTTTGGCCAATATCTCAAAAACTTCCACTAGTAACCAATACTTTCGACTGTTTATCTAATAGCTTAGGTCATACTGAGACTACCAGGAAAATTTAGGGAAAATTGATGAATTAGAATTTTCACTAAAATTTTTTGATTTTCTGCGGCCATATAAGTTATTTTCAGTTTTTGGCCAATATCTCAAAAACTTTCACTAGTAACCAATACTTTCGATTGTTTTTCTAATAGCTTAAGTCATACTGAGACTGCGAGGAAAATTTAGGGAAAATTGATGGATTAGAATTTTCACTATAATTTTTCTGCGGCCAAATAAGTTATTTTCAGTTTTTGGCCGATATCTCAAAAACTTCCACTAGTAACCAATACCTTCGATTGTTTTTCTAATAGCCTAGGTCATACTGAGACTACCAGGAAAATTTGGGGAAAATTGATGTATTAGAATTTTCACTATAATTTTTTGATTTTCTGCGGCCATATAAGTTATTTTCAGTTTTTGGCCAATATCTCAAAAACTTCCACTAGTAACCAATATTTTCGATTGTTTTTCTAATAGCCTAGGTCATATTAAAACTACGAGCAAAATTTAGGGAAAATTGATGGATTTGAATTTTCACTATAATTTTTTGATTTTCTGCGGCCATATAAGTTATTTTAAGTTTTTGGCCGATATCTCAAAAACTTCCACTAGTAACCAATACTTTCGATTGTTTTTCTAACCAACCTATTGATTAGAATTTTGACTATAATTTTTTGATTTTCTGCGGCCATATAAGTTATTTTCAGTTTTTGGCCAATATCTCAAAACTTTCACTAGTAACCAATACTTTCGTTTGTTTTTCTAATAGCTTACATCATACTAAGGCTACAAGGAAAAATTATGAATTAGAATTTTCACTATAATTTTTTGATTTTCTGCGGCCATTTAAGTTTTTTTCAGTTTTTGAAGTCATAAAAGCTGTGAATAAATACAAAAAAGAGAACCGGGGGCCAGATAGGGCTCATCTGGTAGGCCCAAATTTGGACCCAACACAATCAATTTCCAGAACTCGCAAATTTCGCAATTTTCGTCAAAGCTGATGAACACGGATAAAAATAATTGAGAAAGAAACCCGTGCTTCACCGGAGGACATCTAAAAGAATTTCCCCGAAATAAAAACCCGTAATCGATTCCTGGTACACGAGATATCTCTTTCAACAATTTTAGACCGATACGATAAGATCAAGTATATTTAAATTTTTAGCTACCTGAGGACTGACTATTAACTGGAAATTACAGTACATATGTGCTGTAAGAAAACCGATTTTTCATGATTTTTTTTTGCACTAGTTGGCATAAATATAAATAGAATTCAACCACGAATCATTCAAAGCTGAATCACTGTGATTTTTACAATGCATTTTATAAATTAACCAAACTATATTGATTTTTACAATATATTTCAAAATGTCTCTCTCTCTCCCTCTCTCTCTCTCTCTCTCTCTATCCTTTTCTATCTCTGTTGCCCCCTCATTTTTTATTTTATTTATGGTGCTAATATCTTGTTGCCCCCTCCCCTGGGTGTACACTGGCGTTTGCACAATAAGAAGGAGTGGTATCGTTAACCGTTCCAATGTTATCAAACGAATGATGGTCTTTATTTCTTAAATTTTTTTTTTCATACTGATAATAATTAAGTTCAATAGATTTTAAGTAGTTACTTACACATGCCCTGCGCACTCAAATTGAAATTGATCAGGCAGTCCAAAATGGCCAAAATGAAATTCATGATTACTTAAGATTAATTTAGAAAAAATTGTGGTTGACTGTTTTATTGCCAGTTTAGTAGATCCGTCTCTCCAAATCACACCTAAATCACTCTGAAATCATACGTGAAAGTTTAATTTTCTATGTTATATTATTATTATTGAACTTTGCTTATACACAATTGAGACAAGACATTTGTCGTTAAGACAGTGCGATTATTTTGTAAATTAGAAGCTACTGGAGCAATAGTTTCTCACTTTCACGATTTTGCGTTTCTATGGTAGAGGTTTTTGCACTATCCCGTGCTGCTTACAATTTTTAATTTGTTTATCCAACATTTGCTCGGAGCGTCGTGATGAAACGCACGTTTAAACTCTCGTTATACAGTAAATACAGAAGGTAAACCACCCAAATTCTGGTTTAATCATCTCAACGCCATTTTTCGATTTGATTTTTTTCTTCATTTTATTTGTTGTTCAGCTGCTGAAAATTCACATCCAGGCGCTGAAAATATAGATATAATTGTTAAAAGCATATTAAATATAATTTCCACCTTTCCCAACTTTCTCGTAGTTTGCTAAACACAAATTGAGGCCACTCGTACGCCGTGATTTGTTTTATTTCTTTATTTAATACTGTGCAATACAAAAAATGTGGGCTAACTATTTATCTTCAAGGCGAAAATAAAACATTTAAATATATTACTTTACAGATTTTGTTGACCCTGAGATTTATCTACAATATTTTTCTTATTTGAGTTTTGGAAACCAACTTTACAGAAGCTGTAAAGCTCAAGTGTGCAACGGGCCTTATTGTTGTTCGTCGTCCCTGTTAGCATAGTAGATAGAGAGAGTGCTTGCTATGTTATCCGGAGGTGCCGAATGTGCCATACGTTCTATGTTTGCTCTTTTATAAATTTTATGTGTTTCAACCCATAGTATAGTTACACTTTTCTTTCTAATGTTTTGTAGAAGTGGCCATTACCATTTAATAGGAATAGCTCAACATTGATGAATAGAACTAAATGATTGTCGTAAATGCATTGATTTTCAACAATATTGCAAAAATTAAGAACATTATATGAAAGCTTACTCTTCCGGTACACTGAATTTCGCAAAATTTCACTAGGACCTGCCAAATTACGGAAAAACTTACGTACAGTTTAATACCGATCAGTCAATTCGTTTGGAAATCATTTCCATTATAATGGTTTTTTAAATATTTGATGAAAACTACAATATAAAAAACGAGACGCTTTCTTTAGGAGCTTCCACTACCGGTACACAGATTTCAACCACATATCACTAGGATCATTGAATTTATAGAAAAATCTTAAGTATGAAGTTTAATCCTGATCAGTAAATCCATCTGGCCTGTGTGGAGGTCGAATTTTTAGTCTGCGCAGACAACACACACACACACACACACACACACACACACACACACACACACACACACACACACACACACACACACACACAGATTTAATAAAAATATTATAATAATATTACCTTTTTTGTCTGGCGACGATATAGCAAATGGTGAATTTGCAAGAATTTCTATGTCGAAAATTTTAATGATTATTATACTTTATTTTACTTCGTAAAAGAAATCCACATACAAAACTAAAAATATACTTATTCATAAATATACCGACTTTGATATTGCGGTCCGCCGGAATTGACAGCTTCCATAGAAACTTTTTCGTTTTTTGCAAACATTTTGAAAGTATATTATTTTGGAGAAAATCGACAATGAACTAATAGATTCCAAATTAAATTTGCAATAATATTGATTCCGGCCAGTTTAAAATTTAAAGCTTTAAATGTTTGAGACCTCGCTCAGTCCACCGCAGCTTCCATAGGAGCTTTTTCGTTCCTTGCAAATATTTTGTCAAAAGTATAAAGCATTTACGAAAACACTATTACAAATAAAAGATTATAAAGTAAATTTTAAACAAAATTAGTTCAGTTACCGACCAAATGGCATAGTGGTTAAAGCTTTGGCGTTTGGATCGGGAGGTACCGGGTTCGAATCCCGATAGGGGCTGGGATGCAAAAGGAAATTTTCATCAACAGATTACGATCTGTGATTAAAAGGAACACAACTACGACCCCCTATCGGCGTGCAAAACTCATGGGCCGACCCATCTTTCATGTCCAGTACTATAGGCTGGCATGGGGCTATGCAATGCGCAGATGGTAACTTAAACCGGTCCTATAGCCATACGTCTTCGATTTGGAAATGCGTAAAGTAAGATGGAAAAACCAACCGCGAAAGAGCAGGAGGGAGTGCTTCGGCCCCAGAAAAGATTGCATGGATTAAAATAAAAAAATAAAAAAAATTAAATTTCCGTTAATGACAAGTTTTTATAAAAAAAACCTTTATTTTACTAAAATTCGGCATCTCTACAGAGCTACTATTCGGAATAAAAGTGAGATCCTTGCGAATTTTAGTGAAAATCTGTGTACCGGAAGTGGCAGCTTCAATGAAAGTTTCTCCAATTTTTGTAATGATGTTAAAAAGTTTGGCATTTACAAGAAACGACAAACAATTATAAGCTTTAAATAAATTTAATGATTAAATTTCCAACCAACTTGATGGTTTTCTGAAATTTAAGCTTGGTAATGTTTTTTGATTGAACAAGACTGTTCAACTAAACAACTAGGGTCAACGACCTCCCTTCTTGATAGTCAAGGATATATAATTATGATTGCTGCATAGAATTCAAATATATCACAAGATTAGCTATAATGTAAATTAAATTATTATATAGTTTATTATTACATAGTTTTGTAATATTAAATTAGTATCACGAAATTTTCACTTAAAATCATATGTACTATGTTATACATGTCACGACAATTTTTTATATCACCTCGAATAAAATTACACGTACTAACATAATTCACATCGATTAAATCAAATTTAATAAAATATATAGAAAAATTTAATTCAAATATTTAATATTAGAAAAATAATAATTCTCTGAACCAAAATAAAACTATTTTAAATAATAAATACTTGTTTTAAGGGAAACTAAACCTATTTTATTGTTGTAAAATGGCAAAAAAAATAACGGGGCAAACTTTAGATATAGCCATGTGAAGTCGTAGTAGATATCAATTAACAGAGCAAGGTTGGTATGGAATTTGAGGAAGAATCCACCTTTTCTAGACCAGAATTGTGAATCGAGTCTCTGAGACGAATTTTAGATATAGCAATGCGAATTCGTAGTAGATATTTATTAACTAACAGAGCAAAGTTGGTATGGCATTTGTAGAGGAAGAATCCATCTCTCCTGAATTGTGGATCGAGTCTATTAGTCAAATTTTTGATACAGCCATGTGTAGTCAATATCTGCTACGACTTCACACGGCTATATCAAAAATTTGACTCATACACTCATTTCATAATTTTAGTCTAGGAAAGGTGGATTCTTTCTCTACAAATTGCATATCAACATTGCTCTGTTAATTGATATCTACTACGACTTCACATGGCTATATCTAAAGTTTGCCCCGTTATTTTTTTCGCCTTATCTTTTTTAATTGATATCAACTACAAACTCACATGGCTGTATCAAAAATTTGATTCAGAGACTCGATTCACAATTTTGGCTTAGGAAAGGTGGGTTCTTCCTCTACAAATTCCATTCAACCTTGGTCTGTTAATTGATAGCTATTACGACATCACATGGCTATATCTAAAATTTGACTAATAGACTCGATTCACAATTTTGGCTTAGGGAAGGTAGATTCTTCCTCTACAAATTCCGTACCAACCTTGCTCTGTTAATTGATAGCTATTACGACATCACATGGCTGTATCAAAAATTTGACTCTAGACTCGATTCATAATTTTGACTTAGGAAAGGTGGATTCTTCCTCTACAAATTCCATACCAACCTTGCTCTGTTAATTGATATCTACTACGACTTCATATGGCTAAATTTAAAATTTGACTCATAGAATCGATTAGCCATTTTGGCGTTTGAAAGGAGGATTATTCCTTTACAAGATCCATACGAACTTTTCTCTTTTAATTAATATTTACTATGACTACGTGCGACTATATTTATAATTTAGCTTTAGCATTTTTCAACCGATTGACCATTATTACTAATTTTTTTTTATATTATAATTGTGAAACTTATTAATAGCAAGTATGCTTGGTTTTGCATTGTTGGATTAACATAATTAATAATTTGTTTGTTATTAAATTAATTTTTTGTGTTATAAATTTCTGCGCTTCAATTTTTTTTTTGGTTTGTTCGTTGAAATTTGATGCTTTGGAATTTTTATTTTTTGTAAACTGTTGCGATATTCGTTTTCTAGTGTTGCCAGCGCATTTCTTCGGGATATTTTTCGGGCTAACTTCACAGACAGATATTGTAACTCATCTATGTCAGACATATCATTTTCTACGGTGTTTCCGGTGTACATTCATAAATTGTATATTTGTTAATTCTTATACTGAAGACAATATGTCAGCAGTTTTTTTAGTATATAAATTGTAATTTATTATTAATGAGTTGAGCTGAATAAAGTTAGTATAATCAAATACATAACCATTCAGAGACAGTTTTAACAAAAAGTCTCGTAAGTTTAAATTTTCGCATTAAAAATCAAGTGTGATGTATTCGAGGTCTATGTAAACATTCGTAGTAAAATAAAGATGAGTTGGGTGTTGGCCCGAACATATTTACATCTCCAATTTTATCTGATAAAAATTGCTTTGCAAGCCAAAGGCACACGTGATAGGTATATAGGTGCCAATTCTTCCTAAATCGTATTTAAGAATATATGACTTCAAACAATTAGACAAAAATCGATAGAAAATTGTTTAAATTTTATAATTAAATATAGCATCTCATTTAATTATAAAATTTAAGCAATTTTGTCCTGTGTCATAAAAAAGAAGAAATACAAAGAAAAAAATCTGAAGTTTAAATAGAATATAAAATAGTTTTTATACCTTTATTACCTTTTAATTACCCTTTATTTATAAAAGTGTTTTTGTTATACGTGCGTCTGCATGGTACGATTTGTTCATCGAGTGGTCTCTTTTACCGCATACTTACACAAAACGTGATAATTTTCACCGATTATGAGCACATTCTGCATGTGTGTAACTTCTTTAATTCTATTTTATTTATTTTATATGTATTTAAAATACTTAAGGCATGTTCAACTTGCATTACAATTTTATTATAGAGATTCCACCTAGCAAATATAAAACTTAATATTTAAAACTAACCAAATGAAAGAGCTTAACGCTTCACAGTAGTTTCTAATTCGCACTTTAATATCAGTAAATAAAATATAGTGTTATGTGTATTACTCACTTAAAAAAGCACCAAAATTAAATGAATATTTTGTTTTATGATATGGCAATACTAATTATTTTATTTTGCGTTTCGTCAACAAAACAAAATAATTTAGGTTGCCGCGCGATATTGTGAAGGAGGACATCTATGTTCACCGCCAAAGGAGTGTTGTGCCCAAGGATGTTGTTATTTATATGCACCACCGACTGTACCGCGAACAACGCCACCACCATCTGACCATGTTTTAAATTTGTTTTTTATTAATCACTGGTATTTCTGGTAAGTGAACTTAATTTAGGAACTCCTAATGGTTGAAACGATTCAATACATTTATTAAATTGCTCTATTCTAGGTGTGTTGTTTTAGCATTAATTTTAGCATTATTATGTGCTTGCTCATTATGGAAGAGAAGAAGACAGCTATGTAATTGGAACATAAATCTGCCGAGTTCACAATCGGAAGGGGATTCTGCAGGCTCATGTTATGCACCGCCGCAATATAGTCGATGCAGTTCGTTCCATCATGCTCCACCGCCATATACAGAGGTAATGAATATTTTTCTTAATCAAAATTCTTTCAATAGCCCTATTCACTAAAATAATTTTCTACGAAGTAACGGTACTTGAAGGACAAGGATAGAATTATGTCTTAGGTGCTTTTGCCTTAAATATCTTATAAATGGCAGAAAGTCTCGATTATTATCTAATAAATCCCATACAGCGGAATGTTATAATTTACAATCTACTCACTTGGACTAATCAGCTATTTGGTTCTAACATAATTTATGATTATCTATGTCTCCTTCAGAGAGCATCTGAACTTGTTGTATGCCAAATACAAAGAAGTGTTAGATACACAACAACAATAGCTTAGTCTTTCGGTTGTTACGGTTTTCGGTCCGTAGTCATTATTTATGGTTTTACACCTTGGGCAGCTAGGAGTAAATTCGAGTTTTGCGAAAATAATTTTTAGGTTCTAGGGTTTTTATAATACTTCGTTTGTTATACATAAAAGCATTTCTTCACTTTCTGGTACAACTTCAGTACGTATTTTGATATTCATTGTTTTTCCATCGCATTTTTGAAATATTTTTAAGATTTTCCGCAATTTCTCGAGTTTTGCCCTTGATATTTCCGCACAAATTATATCAGTGATCATTATCAGAATCATGACCCATAATATCAGCAAGAAAATTTTTTTGATTATGATTCTGATAATGATCACTGATATAATTAGTATATAACTGTCATTAGCAATTTTCCAAATGAAATTCTGATTCATTTGCCAATTCAACTATTTCTTGGGATGTGGGCGAATAGTAATATTTACTGTTGGTAAAACCGATTTTAGAACATTTTTCCAATCACTTATATCATAGAATTTAAAAACTAATAATTTAGTTCTCAGTGAAGTTGCTAAATTTATTTTTATAACGAGGGGCTCTCCTTTATTGCCGTATCCTACTCGCTTTTCCGTTTGCTAGAAGTACTCTAGTTTCTCTAGTCTATTCCTTCCCCTTTATCTTCGTGGTTCACTTTTTAATTCATTTTAAAATATTCCTTTCCCTCCTTTTCCATTCTTAACGCTTTGTGATGTTTTTTACCGTTAATGGTTACCGGACAAGTGGTGCAGTGGTTAAAGCTTCGGCACTTGGACCGGGAGGTGCTGGGTGCGAATCCCATCAGAGGCTAGATGCAAATCGGATTTTCATCATCGATTACGATCGGTGATGCTAATAAATACAACTAAGACCCTCTGATGGAGTGCAGAATTCCGTGTCACGCGCCGACCCACCTTCCATGTCAATGTACAGGTCGACATGGAGCTTGCAATGTGCAGGTGGTATACTGTAGTTGTGTGAGTAGGTGAAGTAGGTGAGTTAATGATGTGGAGTGAATGAGTGGTATCACAATGGGCCTAAAAATTGGCCTAAGTGTGCAGTAAGCAACCACTGAAACCTAACCTAACCTACCGTTAATGGTTGCTAGTTTAGAGCGACCTATGACTGCACGTAATTTACTAAAGGGTTGATAAAGGGTTGCTACAGATAATAAAGGATGCAGTATTTTAAACATATTATCATTACTTGGGAGATGTTTCGCTCGTATTAGACGATGCCGTTGTTTCAATCTGTGCCCGAGTTAAATTCTCTGCCTGAGTAAGTGAGTCAAAAGAGTTATTTGGATCCCTTATATTGAATAATTATTTTGGAAAAAATTGGCATAAATCAAACATTGTTTTGCAAAGTATAATTATAAATATATATACATAAATATTTTTCAACTGTTCATAGTTTGAAAATGTTATGTTCTAATATTAAGCGGTTTTATTTTACAATTACAAAGTAAACAAAGTACGCCTTATTATGCACACTTGAACATTTTGGACCAGCTTTGGGGTGGAAATCTCTGTCAGTTCTTTTCAGTCTTTTCAGCTTTAACGTTTTTTAAAACAACTTTCTAAACTGGGAGATGTAAGTGAAAATTTAAATAAAATAGAATTTCTTACACTATCACAAGGACGAAATATTCCTCTCACTTTTAGTTGAATGTGATTGTGCGGTACCTGTGTAGATGTATAAAAATATTTTAGTACCTATTTTCAAAGAAGAAGGTATCTTCTTTTGTTTCAGTGCATTTTTTTTAAATATTTACCTAGTCCTATCAAGATACAATTTTTAATAGATATAATTAGATTAATTTTTAATCAAATCTCGCATTAACATGCTAATTGACAGTATGATAAGTTTCTTCAAATTTCATAAAAATCAAACATGAAATTATGGAGTTATATGACAATTACTATTTTAATGCTGAAAAGTGTATAGTTTTTTTGTTGGTGCGGTGACAATTCTAACAGGAGACCTATATGATATTTGCCTTCTGAAATTATTAAATGCGTTCCTTTAAGCACTTTCTTTGAAAAACAATAAGATAGAAATGTAATTTCAAATGCGATATACGGACTGCGGGCCAATAGTCGGGTAAATCATTTACTGCGATACAAATCGGATTTAGAACAGATTTTTCAATCAGTTTGCCACAGAGTTTTTGAAAAATAAATGAATTTACCGTAAAATTTACTTATAATTGACTTTTACCCGACTATTGGTACGCAGCCACGCTATATGACTACATCGAAATTTCTTTCTTTATAGAAAGGAAAATCACCATAGAAAAATAATTTTACCATAGATTTCTCATTTGTAAAAATGGATAAATAAAAATGAGTTGCGTAAAAAACTTCTGATAATTCCAATGTCATGATTGTATTGTCACAAATACAATCATGACATTGGAATTATCAGAAGTTTTTTACGCAACTCATTTTTATCTCTCGATTTATACAAATGGGAAATCTGTGGTAAACTTATTTTTCTATGGTGGTTTTCCTTTCTATAAAGAAAGAAATTTCGATGTAGTCATATAGCGTGGCTGCGTACCAATAGTCGGGTGAAAGTCAATTATAAGTAAATTTTACGGTAAATTCATTTATTTTTCAAAAACTCTGTGGCAAACTGATTGGTACGCATACTGCGTGTTAAATAATACAAAAAATCAAAAACATCTTATGTATTTATGCTTGTACCACAAATAACCATTCTACAGATGAATATTTAACATGGCACGCCGATGTGCACTAAATAAAATCGATAAATTTGTAGGGGAAAAACATAGAAATAGATTATATAGAATGAATGTAATGAGCTGTCAAGTGAGTCAAATTCGGAGGGTAAAAGAGAAAGCATATAAATTAACAGGCTCGTATTTAGATTTTTTTTCGACCGAATGGAATGAAGTTAGGAAGTTAAAATTAAAAAATTATTTAAATTTAAATAAATTTGTATTTCTTTAATAAAAGTACATTAATTATTTTTATTTAAATATAATATTATGTATATCAAAATTAGCAATCATAAAACCACTACGCTTATTTATTTCACATTCCTTTAAAATGTAATAAAGAAACAAACTTGTTTCTTTTTGTTAATTTATATGACCTTTGGTTACAAAAATAATTCAACCGGATGTCATAATATATGTCTATGATAGAGTGAGCTAACAAATTAACGTGTTCTTGAGAATGACTATATTGATCTTCATCATTGAAAATATTTAACACTTATTAGGTTGTGAAGAACGTTATAACAAATTTATTTAAACAATTTAGAACTAGATTGTAGTTGTATTATGTTTTTGTACTCCGCAATAGCCAATTCCCGTTTTAATAGTGCTTTGGAATATTTGCAAATTTTTATACTGACGGCGAAGGAGTTAAAAGACCACCCCTATTTTGTAAATTGATTTGCGATTTATAAGAATTACATTGTTGTATTAATTTGCAACAGTCCTCACAATTCAATTTTCTAAATAAATATCGGACTATAAATCCCCCCATTTATTGAAAATTCACTTAGTGTAATTGGGTATCCAAAAAAAATTTCGTCATACATATTAGATTCATTTACTTTAGAAATTTCTTGGCCAATTGAAATATCATCTGATGAGGCTTCAACCATTGCTTTTTCAATTCTCCATATTTTGGTAAACAAACAAATGTTTAAATTATAATTTCTGAAAAAAATTGTTTTACAATACATATTACAAAATAAAAATAAATTATGAAAAGAAAATCACATAGCACATGAAACAATCAACACCATCTTTTTGAACCATAGTAATACGAAAAATGCGACACTGGTAATAACATTTGTTTAGAAAATGACAAAAACCAACGCCAACGAACAAAATTGTTTTCTTTTTTTTTATAATTTATAACTTAAATTAAGAATAATTTTACCACAAATCACTTTTTTCTTAACATAATTAACATTTTATTTTATTTATTTATTTATTATTTTACTGATGGCACGAAATTCCTTCCAGAAATTTGTTAGGCGTATTTTTGTAGTTTTTCACAAAACACTTCATTTTATTAAGAGATTCTAATTTTTATTATCAAATGATGCACTACACACTATCCACTAACTATTTTATAATATGTTAATTATTTTTTTGATTATTTTAATTAATATTTTCAAGATTTTTTAAGAGCACAAAATTAAACGCGTAATTTTAAACAAAAACCAAAACTTGTTTGACTGGTTTTTATTTTGAGATATGAGACAGCCATATGCATTTTTTATATAATCATTCTGCTCTGGCTTGTGACACATGAAATAGCAAATTTTATATGGGAAAAATCAATACATTCATTCTATAGTATATAATTCTATGGGGAAAAAGTGTTTAGCCAAAATGAAAAGATGCGCTATAATATTTACGTTGCTCGATATTTTCTCTTTCTGCCGTCCAGTATTTCAAATAAGATCGAGTAGAATTTCATAACCAAAAATATTTTATGTCTTTGTACAGTATAAAACTAAAATTATTCATCAAAATTGGCAAATCCAATCCATTTATTATTTTCGTTCGGAAATATCTCACTAAGCATCATTTATATTTACTAAAATAGAATGAAACGAAAACTCAAACCAATGCCTTCTAAACTAGAGGCCCAGCCTCTTACACCAAATGATGACGACACGCTAAGTCGACGGTTCAACGTATATTATCCAGGTGCCAGCAAAATAAGAAACATGAAAAATTACTTTTAAAACAAATCAGTTTCTCTAAATCGGTCAAAGAGGAGTGTGTTTATTTTTCCAAAATTTATTTTATACGTGGATTTTACTATTCTCTATACTCCCAATTTTGAACGAATCATATGCATGAGTTTTTGTTTTGTTGTAATATAAAACAAATGAAAAAATAAAATGAGAATTATTACATAGTGATGTGTAGGAAAAACTTGGGAACAGCTTTAGATCGCATCGCAAATTTTTTGACAGTAAAACGACGGTGGCGCCACTTTGATCAAAAGCGTATATTTTTAGAACTAAAAGAAAAGTGCCTATAGTAAGCTGCGTTGCTTTCAAAATTTTACAACAACAATTGCATTGTATTAAGCCGATTGTTTTAGAATGTTAAGAAAAAAATTTTTAGGATTAGGGGAAATAAATCTTTTTATGGTATGGTGTTTACCGCAAGGCGGCTATTTTTTAATTTTTTTTTTTTTTCGAAGGGTTGTCATCTTGTAAAAAAAGACAATTGGCATTTGTTATTTGACAGAAAAATCCATTTAATTTGTATAGTTCACTTTATTTTAATTAAACGAAAAGATATTTAAACTGTTTGCCGCATTAAATGTCGTATCTTTTATGTTAATGTTCTGTAGATAATTTGACAGAAATTTTGTTATTGCCAACACAGAAGAATTAAAAATACATCAAAAAAAATAAATCCAAAAGTTGTTGCTTTCACATTTCTTAGCTAATCCGATTAGATTAGTGAAAGCAACACTTATGCTAAGCATTTTTAAACCCGTTAAACTAGTGCCATCTATTGAAATATAAATGAACTAAAATTTAAAATTGTATACGTTAATCGGTGGTAAAATAATTTAGAATCGAAAAATATTAAATTTGATTTAAAAATAAATCAAATTTAATATTTTTAATTTAATATTTTTTTTATCTACTCTAATATTCTCTACTCTCTCACGGTTGTATTTATATTTGTGTAGTGGAATACACCAAAACTTCGTATCACGTTATCTAAATAGGCGAATTTCTTTAAATTCGCAATAAATATTTTTGAATATGGATATGAAAAATTCAATTTATGAATTAAGAAAATCGATTAGACTTAAATTGTTCACAATTTTTTAATTTATTATATAATAATTTAGATTTTTGTTAACTTTGTGAAATTTTTTGCCGTAGTAGTAAGGAGGCAAGTTGTATTATTTTCACTTAATTATGCTGACCTCTCGTTGTCGACTTGACGTCATCAGCAAAAAATGAATGTTGTCACAGGCCAGTACTATAGAAGGCACTGCTCAAACGCACATATTATGTATATACACTTGTATATGCATACTATTTAAAATAATATGTGTGCACGATCGAGTATTCCTTCTCGGTTTAGGTATATCAAAATTAAACACGTGGCATAAAAAGAAAGATGATCTGTGTAGGTGGATGTAACTACATTAATGTACATATTTTATGTTGGTGTGCTAAATGAAATATACATCAAAAAATGGGAAAAAATATTTGGAGGATTTTGATACGGTAAAAACCAAAAACTTATCAATGAAAAGGAAAAAATGTATGTTATATCGGTTTTTAATGGTCGCTGTAAACAACTGTATACATACATATTTATTTTCATCTTTGTTTATGGTTCCCATGAATTATATTTTAAAAAATGTCGTTGTTACTTATTATTATCATTCACACTATTTCCACAAACTCAGTATACTAATCGTTGCAAGTTCTATGTCAAATCTATTCTATCTATTGATATAGAAAACCAGTAGGCAATGAGTTCTACTCGTTTGTTAAAATCGCAAGAAGACGACGGGATATTTTTTGACAAGTGCGAGATACGGATTTTTTGATGCATTGAAATATTACAAATTAAAAGTCGACAGTCTCAGGTTCATAATTATTATTACTAATTAAAATTGTGTTAAAATCGATTCAGGATCAATCAATTACATTGTATTCAATCAAAAATGATTGAATGAAAAAATTGTACCGACCGAATAATAACCCAAATTTACAATCCCAGCCCATTTGTAGAAGCTAACACATGGCTTTAAAAAATATATGTTTTAACAATCAATCGATTTGATGTGCAAGCTCCATGTCACCGATGCTATACATTATTATATAAAAGGGGTCGGCAGTGTTTATTAACATCGCTTGAAAATCCAAAATGTGTTTTAGTCCAATCAATAATGAAATCGCAAGACTAATATGGCAACGTAAGTCCATAGGACACGTCTCCCTGATTTATTAAACCATGCAATTTCTTGGAGAGCAACAAGTTCCAACCGATACTACGTGGCAGAGGGTCCTGTTATATTTAGGCGGTATCCGAACATTTCATTGTTAGTATTCGTGAAAAGCTTAATGTTTTCACAGGTGTGTTGAACCGCCTCCTGCGATAAGTTTCCAAAAAGTATGATGCTCGCGAAATTTGGTCCTGTTGAGCTGACCGCTATAAACATTGATAAATAGCAAATAAAGCCAGTGCAGCTATATGAGATCTCAAACTACGTAAACCAAAAATGTTGACGGCCAGTTAGGCATAGAATTAATTAAATAAAGTGGGGTGGCCAAATAATTTGAACAATAATAAATAAACTGGATTTTATGCCTAAAAGTAATAATTCGAAAATTGAATTGCACTTCTGGTGCAGCCTATAAATTGATATCCCTTATTTGATATTGAAATATCTATTATCGAAATTTTCAATCGACTAGCCACAACCAACAACGAAATATTTATTTATTGCCATTGGAAAACCTTAAGTAAGGTGGTTTACACGCTTAAGATTAGTAGTTCAGAAATGGAACTGCACGTGTATTGCGTACTCATAATTCTGTACATCATTCTGTTGAAATATTAATTTTGTTTGCAAATATTGTTAAAATCAATAACAAGTCAATATGAAGTAATAGTCGAAACAAATTAACTACTATCATGCTTGATCAAGTTTTGGAAACAAATCTAAATACATGCGAGTGCGGATTGAAAATGAAACTACCTAGCGCTAGATGGCAGCACAAACACAAAATTTTTTTGTTTTTTAGAAATTGCGATCTGTCAAACGTCAACTGTTAAAATTTCACCCAAATTCATCGATTAGTTTATTTGTTGTAGTCGTTTGAAGTAAGCAACTTTTGTGTTTCTTGAAAAATTTCGTGCAGTGATTAAACACTATTATTTGAAAGGGAAAACGGCGAAAAAGACAAAAGAAAAGCTCGATAAACATTACGGTGAGTCTGCTCCATCAGATTACATGGTAAAATATTGGATTGCTGAATTTAAACGCGGCCGAAGAAGCACTGCAACAATACCATCAACAGGAAGGCCAAAAGAGGTGGTTACTGAAGAAAATATCAAGAAAATCCTCGATATCGTTATGAATGATCGCCGAGTCAAGTTGCGTGAGGTTGTTGAAACGGTAAACATATCATATGAACGTGTGTTCAACATTTTGCATAAAAATTTGCATATGAAAAAGCTATCGGCAAGATGGGTGCCGCGTTTGCTCAGTAGCGAACAAAAACGAGTTCGACAGACCACTTCACAGCGGTGTTTGGACATGATAAAGCGTAATCCTGTTGATTTTTGGCGTCGATTAATTACTGTTGATGAAACGTGGGTCCACCACTACACAACTGAAACCAAAAATCAATCGAAACAATGGGTGGAAGCTGGTGGAAGTGCTCCGAAGAAGGCAAAGGCAGTGAAATCGGCTGGCAAGGTTATGGCCACTATATTTTAGGATGCACACGGAATATTGCTCATCGATTATCTTAAAAAAGGATCCACAATCACAGGAAAGTATTATCGTGCATTATTGGATCAATTGGTTGATGTAATCAAGGAAAAACGACCACATTTAAAGAAGAAAAAAGTGCTCTTTCTTCAAGACAACGCACCGGTTCACACAGCATTAGATACGATGCTAAAATTACGTGAAATACACTTCGAATTGGTTGATCATCCATCTTATAATCCAGATTTAGCTCCTAGTGACTTTTCCAAACTTGAAAAAATGGCTCGCGGGACAACGATTCATCTCAGTCGAAGAAGTGATTATCGAAACTAACGCGTATTGAGGGGTTCCCGAAATCGTATTATTCAGATGGTATAAAAAAGTTGGAATATCGTCGGTTTTTGCAAAAAAAAATTTTGGTTTCCTACTTAGGTAGCTTCATTTTCAATCCGCCCTCGTAGTACCTATATTTTCCAAATGTCACCTTTCCGTTGTAAGCTGATTTCATTCATTTTCTTCAAAAAATACTAATTTCTAAAATTGTTAGGTATTTAAATATTATTGAATTCAAATCACATAGAAAACTCATTAACAAAATATATTCAATTTGGACAAAACACAAATATGTATATGCATGTATACAGTTGTTTACAGCGACCATTATAGCGCTATTCCATTCCAAATCGCAAGATTTTGTACAAAATTAAAAAGAGCCGAAAATAAACCATTTTTATTTGTGAGAATAGTTTTTCCGATTTTTTTTGTTGAGTTGCTATGATTTTGTCTTGAAAAATATCAAGCTGAGTATTTTTTATGGCAGCAAATATAAAAATCAAAAATATATATCCCTCACTCTCTCTTTAATTTATTTTTTGTAAATTTTTATGGTGTACAGACATACTGACGTGACTTTAGAATATCAATCATTATGATGCCGTGATTTTAGAGAAGAACTAAATAGGTTCGTGTGGTGGTAATTTGTACTGTAGTACATATATGCAGTATGCACCGCAACACAACAACAATATAAAAAAAATTTAATTTCGATTAAAAGATTTATTAAATAATAATAATAAAATTAATAATTAAAAATGATAAAATTGAACTGATAAAATTCAAAATCATCAAATGATGGCTTCCACCGGTGCAGTGGGAGCGGTTTAAATAAATATAGGATGCTAATGATTTAATCTCGGCAAAGGATACTCTAACACGCCATAAAATGTATCCAACAATGTATCCAATTCAGGATATTTATCCGAAATATTATAAAGGAGATCACGAACTATTTTATAGCATATCTCTTTAGTCGGCTGATTAATGAATCCAATCTAAGAACAAAATAAAAGAAAATTTAATTAGTAGGAATAGGGAGGAACTAGGAAGTAATTTAATTTTCTACCTCAAATATCTTTAATGTTACAGTCCTTATGAATTCCCAGTCAGACTGTTTTCTCGATAAAATCATATTACAAAATGTTTGCAACAAATAATAGTCATCGGCTGAAATTTCTGTTGTAACATCATTGAGTTCATAGTTTAAACAGTGAAAATTGTCAGGCAACCCAACCGTCAAGCAATAACATAAAATCCATAATGTGCGCTTATCTAAAGTTGAAAATGGTAAATCGACTAAATACTGCCATGTGCCAAGACGTCGCCAATTGTACATATAGTGGTAAGTTCGTAATATAAACGAGTTATATTCAACGGTTACATACGAGTTCCACATCATTCGTTTTATTCGGTTGGTGTCTGAAAATAAACAAAATTAATACTTTATTTGAATGCCAAACCAGAATAAATTAAAGACATTTACGTGAATAATTCGCCGGTATCGTTGGTATCCGTGGGATCTTTTACAATCCACAATGAGTTTCCATTCAGCTTAATATTATTGCGCAAAGTTTCCAAATCAGCTAATAAATTCTTAAACATTACTAGAATTTTTTGAAAATTTCTTAAGAAATTCAAATAAAACATTATTTGACGTTATATATGGCGCGTTTACTTCTGTATCAATAAATTGTTCTTCGAAGGCTGTGGCCAGCTGAATTTCAGGATAAAACAATCCTGATTGTTTTATTGTCTGTCCAATTTGATTTAATTCTAGTTTGTTGAAAGGATTTATGTTTAATTTAACATGATCAGCTAATTTATTGTACATCTGCGCGATTTCATGATATTCAATTGTTTCCTTTGATTTTAAATCGGGAAACAAAACCTTGTGTGTCAAAACAGCATGCGACGATGTTATATTTTCGAATATGGGAGCAGTAGGCTTAAAACGTACTTCATTTACTTTTTGCATATTACTGGGTGCGAAAGTTACATCTGAAACAGGTACATTTGTCACAGAATTAATGCAAATCTGACTTTCAACCTCCCCACTTTTAGTAACCGGTGCAACTACTTCATCAGCGTCTATTGGATCATTTTTTTTCTGTAAATAAATCGTTGTTGTTTGAATAAACACAAATTGGGTTAGTATTTTTTAAAATTTAGAAGATTTGGTTTAAAAAAACTAATTTAAAGTCAAGAACGTAACTGAATTAACAAAATTCGACATAAACAATAAAATTTGTGATTCTCAGTATAATGCGGAACAGCTGATTTTGATGTTAGAAGCGCAAATTGTTAATATCAATAGATTTAAGCTTAATTTTAATTTAATATTTAAGGTAAAACGGTAACAAATCAACTATATTATAAGTTACACAAATATTTAGTTTATAATTATTAAGAAATACGTTTTATTTTAATAAAATTACCTTCAGTTTAGGTTACTCCATTGTAGCCATTTTGATTTATTATTTATGTAACATACATTTTTTGATTGTTTTAGGTTATAGAGGAACTTGTCAAAATTTTCCCCTCACATGTTTTATAGTAGAGTACTTTTTACGTATTTCACATCATCAATTATTAAACATTACGACTTTTCTCTTTATTTAAATTATTTTTAGGTTATGTTTGTATCGCAGCAAAGCAATTCCCCTACATGTTCTACTATAAAATTTTTTTTTTGTCTCAGTCACTCTCATGTAGATATTTTATTCTTGTCTCTTTTTAATTTTGTACAAAATCTTGTGATTTTGAATGGAATAGCGCTATTAAAAACCGATATAATATACATTTTTTCCTTTTCATTGATAAGTTTTTGATTTTTACCGTATCAAAATCCTCCAAATATTTTTCCCATTTTTTGATTTATATTTCATTCAAAATCTACTTAAATATAAGTCCTGCTCTACGCCTCATTGACAGATACCTATATAAAAAAAACTACCAAAGAGTGTGTTGGATACACTAACAATGCAATGTAAATTTGAATTTTTTTGTCGTTTCTGCATCTACGCATTTATAGTTAGTTTTTAAAGCAAAATTACTATGGAAAAAAAATTACCAATACATCTTTAGTTAGTTATTGTTTATTTCATATGTGTGGAGTTAGGAGGACTTATATTTAAGTAGATTCTGTTTCAATTAGCACACCAACATAAAATATGTACATTAATGTAGCTACATCCACCTAAACAGATCATCTTTCAAGGAATACTCGATCGTGCAGACATATTATTTTAAATAGTATGTATATACAAGTATACGTAAATATACATAATATGTGCGTTTGAGTTTTCGTTTCATTCTGTTTTATTAAATATAAATGACGCGTAGAGAGAGATATTTCCGATCGAAAATAATAATTGGATTGGATTTGCTCATTGTATTGGTTTGTTTTTTTTGCTTATAGTAAACACCACCGTACACTACTTTCATAGAATAATGAAAAGTCAATTTTGAAGAATAATTCGTGTTTTATACTGTACAAAGAAATAAAATATTTTTTTTATGAAATTCTACTCGATCATATTGGAAATACTGGACGGCAGAAAGAGAAAATATCGAGCAACGTAAATATTATAGCGCATCTTTTCATTTTGGCTAAACACTTTTTCCCCTACAAATTTATCGATTTTATTTAGTGCACATCGGCGTGCCATGATAAATATCCATCTGTATAATGGTTATTTGTGCTTGTACAATAAAAGTAGTTATCCGATAATTATGGTATTTTCAAAATTCCAATTTTCTTGTTAATTTTTTTTCAAAAACCTATTTTATTATTTTTAGTTTTTTGCAAATAATTTGAAAATTATTATTTTAAAACTTAACAATAAACTGGACTAGAATTTTTTTTTCTTGTAAAATATGTTTTAGTAAGATCCGAAGGAGTACAGAAAATTAAATGGGAAAATTATATTGGGTGTGTGAAACACATTTGCTTGTTTAGAAAATGAAATAATTATTTATTGAAAATGTGCTCCATCTGCAGCTACAACCCCATCTTTCAAGTTCTTTCAGTTTCACGGATTCCCTCTCTGAAGAAATTCTGGTCCTTGGAGGCGATCCAATCAATAAGCCATTTTTCGATCTCTGCGCGAGAACTGAACCGCTGTTCAGTCGTCAGAGACGACTGCAACACCGGAATCAGTAGTAATCTGAAGGAGCTATGTCTGGTGAATACGGTGGATGAGGAAAAACTTCCCATAGTCCTGTCATTTTAAATAATTTTTCACCACGTTTGCAACATGTGGTTTTGCATTGTTGTGCTGATAAATTAATTTGTTGTGTCAATTCACCCGTTCTGGTCGTTTTTACTCTATAGCTCGCTTCAAACGTATTAGCTGTTGTCGGACATCGCCATTGATAGTTTCATCTGATTCCATTAGCTCATAATATACCACAGCTTTCTGATCTCACCAGATACAGAGACCCCAAAATTTTTTGCGTTTGTAATTCTCATGATAAATCCATTTTTCATCTCTAGTAACTATTCGATGCAAAAAACCTTTACTTTCTTGCCTTTGAAGCAGTGTTTCACAAATGGTTTTTCGACGTTCGAGGTCTCCTTTTTTAATTCAAATAGAACCCAGTTGCTAGCTTTTTGAACCATTCCGATTGTTTGTAAACAGCCAATTCTGATTGTGTTTGAATATAATCTTCAGCCTATAACGTTTCCAATTCAGCATCTTCAAATTTTTTGGGTGGTTTTCCATGCTCTTTATCTTCAATGCCAAAATCACCATTTTTAATTTCGTCAAAACAATTCTTTGTACGTTGTATTCGATGAAGCATGCTCACCGTAAATTTCCACATTCGACATTTTCAACGGACATTTTCGAGGAGATAAAAATACTAGTTGTTTACACTTCAAATATCGCATACTACGTTTGTAGTATACCAGTATGTATTGCCCATTTATAGTACTAGAGCCATCTAGCCGTAATATTAAATGACGTATTTTATTTAGAGGGGAAATTTTTTCTAGATTTAGAAAATTACATTGTTTCTTATATTCCATAAGAATGTAATGTAAAATAACCAATTTTTTAATTAAAATTTTAAAAATGAAACGTGTGTTCAACATTTTGCATAAAAATTTGCATATGAAAAAGCTATCGGCAAGATGGGTGCCGCGTTTGCTCAGTAGCGAACAAAAACGAGTTCGACAGACCACTTCACAGCGGTGTTTGGACATGATAAAGCGTAATCCTGTTGATTTTTGGCGTCGATTAATTACTGTTGATGAAACGTGGGTCCACCACTACACAACTGAAACCAAAAATCAATCGAAACAATGGGTGGAAGCTGGTGGAAGTGCTCCGAAGAAGGCAAAGGCAGTGAAATCGGCTGGCAAGGTTATGGCCACTATATTTTAGGATGCACACGGAATATTGCTCATCGATTATCTTAAAAAAGGATCCACAATCACAGGAAAGTATTATCGTGCATTATTGGATCAATTGGTTGATGTAATCAAGGAAAAACGACCACATTTAAAGAAGAAAAAAGTGCTCTTTCTTCAAGACAACGCACCGGTTCACACAGCATTAGATACGATGCTAAAATTACGTGAAATACACTTCGAATTGGTTGATCATCCATCTTATAATCCAGATTTAGCTCCTAGTGACTTTTCCAAACTTGAAAAAATGGCTCGCGGGACAAGGATTCATCTCAGTCGAAGAAGTGATTATCGAAACTAACGCGTATTGAGGGGTTCCCGAAATCGTATTATTCAGATGGTATAAAAAAGTTGGAATATCGTCGGTTTTTGCAAAAAAAAATTTTGGTTTCCTACTTAGGTAGCTTCATTTTCAATCCGCCCTCGTAGTACCTATATTTTCCAAATGTCACCTTTCCGTTGTAAGCTGATTTCATTCATTTTCTTCAAAAAATACTATTTTCTAAAATTGTTAGGTATTTAAATATTATTGAATTCAAATCACATAGAAAACTCATTAACAAAATATATTCAATTTGGACAAAACACAAATATGTATATGCATGTATACAGTTGTTTACAGCGACCATTATAGCGCTATTCCATTCCAAATCGCAAGATTTTGTACAAAATTAAAAAGAGCCGAAAATAAACCATTTTTATTTGTGAGAATAGTTTTTCCGATTTTTTTTGTTGAGTTGCTATGATTTTGTCTTGAAAAATATCAAGCTGAGTATTTTTTATGGCAGCAAATATAAAAATCAAAAATATATATCCCTCACTCTCTCTTTAATTTATTTTTTGTAAATTTTTATGGTGTACAGACATACTGACGTGACTTTAGAATATCAATCATTATGATGCCGTGATTTTAGAGAAGAACTAAATAGGTTCGTGTGGTGGTAATTTGTACTGTAGTACATATATGCAGTATGCACCGCAACACAACAACAATATAAAAAAAATTTAATTTCGATTAAAAGATTTATTAAATAATAATAATAAAATTAATAATTAAAAATGATAAAATTGAACTGATAAAATTCAAAATCATCAAATGATGGCTTCCACCGGTGCAGTGGGAGCGGTTTAAATAAATATAGGATGCTAATGATTTAATCTCGGCAAAGGATACTCTAACACGCCATAAAATGTATCCAACAATGTATCCAATTCAGGATATTTATCCGAAATATTATAAAGGAGATCACGAACTATTTTATAGCATATCTCTTTAGTCGGCTGATTAATGAATCCAATCTAAGAACAAAATAAAAGAAAATTTAATTAGTAGGAATAGGGAGGAACTAGGAAGTAATTTAATTTTCTACCTCAAATATCTTTAATGTTACAGTCCTTATGAATTCCCAGTCAGACTGTTTTCTCGATAAAATCATATTACAAAATGTTTGCAACAAATAATAGTCATCGGCTGAAATTTCTGTTGTAACATCATTGAGTTCATAGTTTAAACAGTGAAAATTGTCAGGCAACCCAACCGTCAAGCAATAACATAAAATCCATAATGTGCGCTTATCTAAAGTTGAAAATGGTAAATCGACTAAATACTGCCATGTGCCAAGACGTCGCCAATTGTACATATAGTGGTAAGTTCGTAATATAAACGAGTTATATTCAACGGTTACATACGAGTTCCACATCATTCGTTTTATTCGGTTGGTGTCTGAAAATAAACAAAATTAATACTTTATTTGAATGCCAAACCAGAATAAATTAAAGACATTTACGTGAATAATTCGCCGGTATCGTTGGTATCCGTGGGATCTTTTACTTTCCACAATGAGTTTCCATTCAGCTTAATATTATTGCGCAAAGTTTCCAAATCAGCTAATAAATTCTTAAACATTACTAGAATTTTTTGAAAATTTCTTAAGAAATTCAAATAAAACATTATTTGACGTTATATATGGCGCGTTTACTTCTGTATCAATAAATTGTTCTTCGAAGGCTGTGGCCAGCTGAATTTCAGGATAAAACAATCCTGATTGTTTTATTGTCTGTCCAATTTGATTTAATTCTAGTTTGTTGAAAGGATTTATGTTTAATTTAACATGATCAGCTAATTTATTGTACATCTGCGCGATTTCATGATATTCAATTGTTTCCTTTGATTTTAAATCGGGAAACAAAACCTTGTGTGTCAAAACAGCATGCGACGATGTTATATTTTCGAATATGGGAGCAGTAGGCTTAAAACGTACTTCATTTACTTTTTGCATATTACTGGGTGCGAAAGTTACATCTGAAACAGGTACATTTGTCACAGAATTAATGCAAATCTGACTTTCAACCTCCCCACTTTTAGTAACCGGTGCAACTACTTCATCAGCGTCTATTGGATCATTTTTTTTCTGTAAATAAATCGTTGTTGTTTGAATAAACACAAATTGGGTTAGTATTTTTTAAAATTTAGAAGATTTGGTTTAAAAAAACTAATTTAAAGTCAAGAACGTAACTGAATTAACAAAATTCGACATAAACAATAAAATTTGTGATTCTCAGTATAATGCGGAACAGCTGATTTTGATGTTAGAAGCGCAAATTGTTAATATCAATAGATTTAAGCTTAATTTTAATTTAATATTTAAGGTAAAACGGTAACAAATCAACTATATTATAAGTTACACAAATATTTAGTTTATAATTATTAAGAAATACGTTTTATTTTAATAAAATTACCTTCAGTTTAGGTTACTCCATTGTAGCCATTTTGATTTATTATTTATGTAACATACATTTTTTGATTGTTTTAGGTTATAGAGGAACTTGTCAAAATTTTCCCCTCACATGTTTTATAGTAGAGTACTTTTTACGTATTTCACATCATCAATTATTAAACATTACGACTTTTCTCTTTATTTAAATTATTTTTAGGTTATGTTTGTATCACAGCAAAGCAATTCCCCTACATGTTCTACTATAAAATTTTTTTTTTGTCTCAGTCACTCTCATGTAGATATTTTATTCTTGTCTCTTTTTAATTTTGTACAAAATCTTGTGATTTTGAATGGAATAGCGCTATTAAAAACCGATATAATATACATTTTTTCCTTTTCATTGATAAGTTTTTGATTTTTACCGTATCAAAATCCTCCAAATATTTTTCCCATTTTTTGATTTATATTTCATTCAAAATCTACTTAAATATAAGTCCTGCTCTACGCCTCATTGACAGATACCTATATAAAAAAAACTACCAAAGAGTGTGTTGGATACACTAACAATGCAATGTAAATTTGAATTTTTTTGTCGTTTCTGCATCTACGCATTTATAGTTAGTTTTTAAAGCAAAATTACTATGGAAAAAAAATTACCAATACATCTTTAGTTAGTTATTGTTTATTTCATATGTGTGGAGTTAGGAGGACTTATATTTAAGTAGATTCTGTTTCAATTAGCACACCAACATAAAATATGTACATTAATGTAGCTACATCCACCTAAACAGATCATCTTTCAAGGAATACTCGATCGTGCAGACATATTATTTTAAATAGTATGTATATACAAGTATACGTAAATATACATAATATGTGCGTTTGAGTTTTCGTTTCATTCTGTTTTATTAAATATAAATGACGCGTAGAGAGAGATATTTCCGATCGAAAATAATAATTGGATTGGATTTGCTCATTGTATTGGTTTGTTTTTTTTGCTTATAGTAAACACCACCGTACACTACTTTCATAGAATAATGAAAAGTCAATTTTGAAGAATAATTCGTGTTTTATACTGTACAAAGAAATAAAATATTTTTTTTATGAAATTCTACTCGATCATATTGGAAATACTGGACGGCAGAAAGAGAAAATATCGAGCAACGTAAATATTATAGCGCATCTTTTCATTTTGGCTAAACACTTTTTCCCCTACAAATTTATCGATTTTATTTAGTGCACATCGGCGTGCCATGATAAATATCCATCTGTATAATGGTTATTTGTGCTTGTACAATAAAAGTAGTTATCCGATAATTATGGTATTTTCAAAATTCCAATTTTCTTGTTAATTTTTTTTCAAAAACCTATTTTATTATTTTTAGTTTTTTGCAAATAATTTGAAAATTATTATTTTAAAACTTAACAATAAACTGGACTAGAATTTTTTTTTCTTGTAAAATATGTTTTAGTAAGATCCGAAGGAGTACAGAAAATTAAATGGGAAAATTATATTGGGTGTGTGAAACACATTTGCTTGTTTAGAAAATGAAATAATTATTTATTGAAAATGTGCTCCATCTGCAGCTACAACCCCATCTTTCAAGTTCTTTCAGTTTCACGGATTCCCTCTCTGAAGAAATTCTGGTCCTTGGAGGCGATCCAATCAATAAGCCATTTTTCGATCTCTGCGCGAGAACTGAACCGCTGTTCAGTCGTCAGAGACGACTGCAACACCGGAATCAGTAGTAATCTGAAGGAGCTATGTCTGGTGAATACGGTGGATGAGGAAAAACTTCCCATAGTCCTGTCATTTTAAATAATTTTTCACCACGTTTGCAACATGTGGTTTTGCATTGTTGTGCTGATAAATTAATTTGTTGTGTCAATTCACCCGTTCTGGTCGTTTTTACTTTATAGCTCGCTTCAAACGTATTAGCTGTTGTCGGACATCGCCATTGATAGTTTCATCTGATTCCATTAGCTCATAATATACCACAGCTTTCTGATCTCACCAGATACAGAGACCCCAAAATTTTTTGCGTTTGTAATTCTCATGATAAATCCATTTTTCATCTCTAGTAACTATTCGATGCAAAAAACCTTTACTTTCTTGCCTTTGAAGCAGTGTTTCACAAATGGTTTTTCGACGTTCGAGGTCTCCTTTTTTAATTCAAATAGAACCCAGTTGCTAGCTTTTTGAACCATTCCGATTGTTTGTAAACAGCCAATTCTGATTGTGTTTGAATATAATCTTCAGCCTATAACGTTTCCAATTCAGCATCTTCAAATTTTTTGGGTGGTTTTCCATGCTCTTTATCTTCAATGCCAAAATCACCATTTTTAATTTCGTCAAAACAATTCTTTGTACGTTGTATTCGATGAAGCATGCTCACCGTAAATTTCCACATTCGACATTTTCAACGGACATTTTCGAGGAGATAAAAATACTAGTTGTTTACACTTCAAATATCGCATACTACGTTTGTAGTATACCAGTATGTATTGCCCATTTATAGTACTAGAGCCATCTAGCCGTAATATTAAATGACGTATTTTATTTAGAGGGGAAATTTTTTCTAGATTTAGAAAATTACATTGTTTCTTATATTCCATAAGAATGTAATGTAAAATAACCAATTTTTTAATTAAAATTTTAAAAATGAAAATTTAATTGAGTAATTAAAATTTTTATTTTATACGATTAAGAACATATTCAAAAAACACACATATGTGAAAATCAGCCATTATTATTAAATTTTATTTAATTAATGAAAATAAATTAAAGAGAGGCATAATTTTAATGTTTTTCTATAGAATTTAACTTTCTGTTTATTTATGAGGGTTAGTAAAAGGTACGTAAACCGCAAATTATGCAAAACAGTTCCGTTTTATAAACGAATGTTGTCGATTTGAATTGGGGAATAAAACGATGAGTTTTAATTGCAATCAATAAACCGCAACCCCACACAAACAGGAGTTTTTATGACTCTAAAATTATTATCTTATTAATACCTCGATTTCGTTAGAAGATGTCGTTGTCGTTCCAAGGGATAATATAAATCTGTTAATTATAATGTTAATTAATACACCGACAAGTGACTTGAGGCGAAAGAACAACTAAAATTTTAGTTTTAAGAAGTGTTGTACACGACTACCGGAAGCGAATTGTAAATTCATCAATCACAATAAAATTTCTAATTAATATTTTCAAATGAATAATATAATCAATCAAATATCTTGATTTCGTAATTATGTGTTATTTATGGAACCAATTAAAATGCTATTATATTAAAATTGCAAATTCAAATTAATTAATCACTTCGATTTTTATTTACAATTTTTTTTCAAAAGTATTAATGTAAGCTGATTCTTATGAGAAAGAACAAACCCTTCGCGTCTATTTAAAGCTTAAGGTGAAAAATGCCGGAATCTTCCGGCTCTTATATCTAGGTGGCTCTGATTGTACACGTAAGTAGTACTAGTAACGACAATTTAAATAGATACATCGCAGTCTTTTGGAAATATTTACAAAAAATAATGGTTCAGTTCCATTTATTTATTTTGATTATCATTTAATGTACTTGTATATGGCAATTTTGGGTCAAATTTAAATAAGAGTTACCGAATTTAAATGAGTCTCCTCCTCGTTTGTATAGTTTAAATTATAAAATAAATCCAGGGCGAGCTCAACGCAACGCAACATTGGGTGCAAACGGTTAAAAATCAAAGGAACAAGAACGGTTTCCTAAGTCCCCCAGCAGCTAAAGCCGGAAAGCGAACAAGTGATGAGCTCAATCAAGCAGTAATATCTTACTATACTGATGATGGTGCTAGTCGGTTAATGCCAGGTAAAAACGATTGTTTAACTTTCGGTAAAGCTAAAGTTCAAAAGCGATTTCAGTCTGCGTGTATACCATAAATCAAAATTTAAATTAATTATTTATGGCACCAAAACGGAAACTATTATTAATTGAAAGATACCACACTACCTGGATTGTATTTCACTATATCATATGCTGAGCCTACACCAACATGCACTCTTCTAGAATGTGAAATCTGCCCTTGACTGGATAGATTTAACGAATCTTTGAAAAATGCATTTGAGGAACAAGACAGATGTAATTTGGAAACCTTTTCACAACCGCTCGATCGATTTTTGGATTATTTGATAAATAAGCTCAGAAATCTGTTGTCTCTTTGAAACATTTACTTCAGCAATCCAGCTTCTTAAAAAATAAAAAGATGACGCTGAAGTCTACGGAGGTGATAGTTTCATGTGCTTTTGCAGATAAATGTGCATTTATAATGCCAAATGCAGCATAAGGAGTTCATTAGAATAAAAAAACAAGCGACTACAACCGTTTGTAATTTACCAAAATTTAGAGGCCAAATTACGTCACTACTCCTTTACATCACTTCATTATTTAATTACTTATTCAATGAAAAATGTGAGCAGGTCCTGAAAATTAAAATGTTCAGTTAACCTAAAATTTCCTATATTACCGATGGTGCAGTCACGCATTATAAAAATAATAAAAATTTAAGAACGTCTTAAAAACACAAAGAGAACTTTGTAGTTGGTTGTGAATGGCATATCCATGCAACAACTCATGGAAAAAGTCCATTTGATGTAGTAGGAGGTACCATAAAAAATTGCATCCAGAGCTAGTCTCACAATGGAATACGATAGTACCATAACCAAAGCAGATGAACTATTTAAATGGGGTAAAACGTTGAAGACAGGGATCAATTTTAGATTTCGTTCAGACAAAGAACATAAATCCAAACAAATCAAACTTGCCGCTAGGTTTGAAAATTTAAAAACACTATGAGCAAATCACGGTTTCCAGGCAGTCATTCCAACAGAAGATGGCTATTTGAAATGTAAAAACTATTACGATTCTGACGATTACGTTAAATTTAAATTGTAATTTTTAAATTGTCTAACATTTATTTTTAAACAACAACAAAATAATTTTATCAATAAAATTTGGGTTTGAAATTTAGAAATATATGTATTTGAATATTAAATGATAAAAAACAAATTAATTGAGAAGAACCATATTTTTTGAGAAAATTATTTCAATGTTATAGGTTTATAGGTTTTTGAGAAAATTCGAAAAGAACAATTTGGCGGGAATTTTGAAAATAAAGAAATTAAAGAACTTACTATTTTTATATTTGTTTAAAATCCTAATTAACTTACCTTTAAAATAATCCCTATAACATAATTATCGGATAAATGTTTTTTTTCTACAAGCCCTTCAGACCAGGTGTAACGTAAACGTACAGTTTACGAAGACTTTACTATACTAAGGTGTTCGTAAACGTTACCCGTAAAGAGTACGGATGTGATACGTAAAGTATACTTTTGTCACATGAGAAGTGAAACAAATTTGCGAAGACTTTTGTATGTATTAGTATACATAATAGTGTTCATAATGTTAACGTTTTTACGTAACGTTTGCGAACTGCCAATGCGTAACATTTATGAACCCATTACGCGATACGCATATGAACTGCTTACGTGAATCATTTACGAACGGTGTAGAATGTGTCACTCCGGCCAATATTGGAAAAAATGAATAGGTAGTAAAAAAACGTTTTTAATCAATTTTTATTATTTATGTATTTCAGCTTCAGGTAGATAATAATAATAATTATAATAATAATTTATAAATGTTTTTATGTTTTGATTTACTGCTTAGTGCATATAACTCTTTTAATTAACAGTATTTAGATAAACAAATATTACATATTTTCAAGGTGACATTTTTGTCTTTGTCTATAAACTAATGTTATAACTTAACTAATAAGAAACTAAAAATTTATCTTGGCCCTAAATATTAAATTATTTAATACCGTTCGATATTTAACTAACATGTTTCTAAAACACAGTGCGCTCATTTAATTTATCTAATTTCTTTTACTAATAAAGTAAATTCATTAATCTCATTAATTATTACGTTGTGACCGCCGACAACGGTCTTTGGCATACTGGAACCACTTTTTAATTACGTGTTCCACGTCACTAGCACGAGCCGTATTAAATTTTGAAATTGTTTCCTCTGAAATGATACACTTTATTATTCAAGCATACAAAAACAAGAAATTATAATTAACCGATAATACCTTTTAAAATATTAATGATGGTAAATGTTTTAATTGGTATATTTCCATGTTGCCCGTGAACCGAGAAACTGGAGGCCGCATGATCCGTTATAATGGTTTTTAAACAGCCCCGAATGTATTTCTCGTGTGTTAAATCTGTTATACCTCTAAAATGTTGCAACTAAAATTTAAAAAAGTAAATTATTATTATTGGATTACAATTTAACAACGTACACTTGCATTTATTATTTTGAAAGTCTCTGCGTAATAATTTAACTTCGCGTAGCGCACACTTCTCGCACACTTCTATATTGATTTTGTTTAGACATTTTTAAAACAAAAACTTTTTTTTTAATAAAAACTATTTTTAATAAAAATATACAAAATAAATAAAAAAAAAATCAAATATTACGAATATTATTTTGTATTTATTTACCAAATTAAAATATCACACACGACTGTTCACTAACTTATGGTTATGAAGAATAAATTATCAATGACGGTGTATACATTAGGCATACTATTTATGGAATTTTTTTCTCTTTTTAAAACCGGTTGTGTTTGTTTTTATTTTTTGGATTTTACACCAAAATTTTGTTGGTTTTGTTGGATTTTACTGCCTAATGTAAACACCGCGATATGGAAAAACCAGAAACGACAACATGTGTTCTGTATATAATACGGAATGTATATGTATGTGGTAGTAGCACTAAAAAAGCGTTCGTAAACCGTTCGTAAACGGTCCGCTTTTGATGTACACATTTTTGCGCCGGGAGGGAGCATGTTTTTTAATTTTTACATTATTCAACATCCTGTATCTTACGCAACAACAATAACAACAACAAATCGTGTTTCAAAAACTATTAATCAAGACTACTTCAAAACATAAAAATATAAAATTAAAACATGACCCAAAAATTTGTAATTTCACGTATTTTTCACCATTATTTTACATTATTCAACGTTCTTGGAAAACAAAAATTACCGAAGGATTAAAACGAATGAATGGCGATTGTTTTTTACAAATACGCAGTAAGAAAAGTTTCAGTGTAGTGCGAAAATTGGAAGTTGTGTTTTTGATGGATGTGGACATTTTAGACCCACGGGTACAGTTTAGGATTATGTATATAGGCGATATATGTATGTCTGTTATTTTAGATATTGTTTAGTTTTAACTGAATACTCGTATGTTATCAATCAACATAGCAACGGTACGAATAATTGAAAGATATGTGGGCAGATCAATATCCATCGCCATGTCATTTTTCTCTCGTGCCTACTGAAGATGATAATGAAGGCGTTTAGATTTCTTTCAAAATTTTAAGGTGTGATGTGCAAAAAATTTAGCTTTGAAATCTTGTCGTTTAATTGCTTATAATTCCCATCATTTAACAACAGCATTACTTTCGCAGTCTGGTTTACTAGATATTTTCATCCAGCTAACGAAAAAATAAATTTTTGAAACCGAAGGAAAAATTACTCTAAGCTTGAAACTTTTAACTGTATAGACGTCCCACGCAAACCAGAACACAAGTATAGAACAATAATAATTGGCTAATGTTCACGTTCAAGGTATTTTATTGTAGAAACAACTTATATATGGTTGTATAGAATACTGAATCGTACCTATTTTTTGCAGTATAAAACTCTACGTCCTCAAGGGTCCTTAAGTCTAGTCTTTTTCAGAAATTAATAATTTTTTCTAAATGGACACCTATTTTAATATTTTTTATATTTATTTTCAGGTGACATCAAAGCCCGATCTATATCCCATCGTATTCACATGCAACGGTGATGGAATCAAAAATGGTGCCAGTTATCTAATGGTACAATATTTTCGCAATTATATTGTACGACCGGCTGGTTCATTATCGGCCGCCAGCACAGTAGATTCATTAAGCTCTAGTTTCATATGTACAGTAAATGATTCGAATACACTCGTACCGCCCCCATATTCACGTGCTGCTAGTCCAGAACTTCAGAACAATGAAACTGCTGGTGGATGTTCAATGCCACGATCCGCATCGCATCAAATATGTTTTACTGATATGAATTGTTTTCAATTTAATTCATCACCATTTGCTACAGCAACATTAAATAATACTATTAGTAATAGTCAGAATAATAATAACAATAATAATAGAAATAAAACTCGTAATAGTATGCGACTGTCGGAAAGTGTTAATTTTTCAAATATAAATAATACAAATTGTATTTTTAATAATAATAATAATTCAGTGATATTGTCACGAAGTGACCAGGAATTTAGATACAATATTATAAATACGAATAATCATAGTAATAGTAGTAACAACATAAATAATAGTCAGCCAAATAATAATTCGGAAACTATTCAAAATTTAGTTAAAACGAATAACAATAATGTATCGTTCTCTACAAACAATAGTAATCACAATGTAATGAATAATAACAACAATAATAAAAGAGGTAGCACAAAATATAATAACAATCAAATAGAATGCACTACACCCGGGTTGAATAATAATCTATCGTACAATTCAATTGGCTGTGTATTATTTAATCAACCAATCACATCATCTTCATCAGGAATAGGACATCAACATCATCATCAATATCGCGGTGGTAGTGATATATACGATGAAAATAATTCTAATGACAATCAAAGTCATCATCATCATCATAACAATCATACAACAATACCATCTGCTAGTTTTAACAGTGAAGATTCACCGATCAATACGGATTACGTTAAAAAATTCGAATGTATTCGTAGTTTGGTAAATTCCAATACGGGTTCGGCCGTATCTAGTTTAGCAAATATAGACAGTCCAAGATCTCCACCTCGTGCTACAAGTCCTACCGCGGAAGTAAAGGAGCTACTCGAACAAATCAACAAATTACAAATCAATAATGTTGATTTTGATACAATTGAAAATATTGAATCAATCAATTCATCGTCAAGCTGTTCAAATAATATGAATATAAATTCAAATAGTAATAATAGTAGTATTAATCATAATACAAATAGTAATTATTTATCGTCGTCGATAATTAAATTAAAGCGACCATCAACGCTGCAAACCAAAAAGAAATTCTTTAGCAAAACCAATAAAGGCCTTTATACACCAATTCAAAATGAATCGTCAAAAAGTAAAAGTTTTGTTGGTTCAAATAGTATATTGTGTACAGGGAGAGGACGCAGGAGTTGGATATCACGTTCGGCACCGACAACGCCCGGTTCAGCATTACCCTCGAATCGTATTGGTGATAATAGTCCTTTATTAAATGAACATGATGAAGATAACGAACAAAATGTATGATAATTTTAAAGTTGATTTTAATTTTTAAGTATGTAACCTTAAAAGGGGCTTTACCTATGGGCAAAATAAAATGATCAAATTAAACCAAAACCAATTTTATTTTATCTATAGGTACGGATTGTAATTATGATGTAATTAGATTGGATAAAAATAATGTTTGAGCGAATTGTTGCTATTTAAGAAATAACTTCATTAGAATTTAATTTTTAAAATATTTATTTTATTTTTCTTAGAGACCTAAACTCGCAAGATCTTTTAGTAAAGAAGTGTCTGTTGAATTCAGTGTTGAGCGTCTACGCGTAATCAGGAATTGTCGATATGTTACCGTCGAAAATAGCGTCGAGATTCATTTTGGCGTAGACATTGTCGATAATTCGTAAAGTATGTAGATTATTGCTTTTTATTGTTGTTTTCCCCATTGTTTTTCAGTTCGGATTTGCCATCTCAAAGTTTTCCAGTTCAAATTGCGAATTTCCAATATTAAATAGGTGTCAATGGAATATGTTTAAAATAATTCAAGATATTTACCAATTTTTTATTTGCAATGCCATATGTTTTTTATTACCAACCTCTGGTGCCTCATATTACATGCAGTACTAGCAAATGGGTAATTGATGATGTCACTTTTTGTTTTTGGTCATTTGTTTTCAAAAACAAAAGAATTTCGAAAAAATAGTCGAAGTAAACTAAGCACATAAACAGTTTATTTTGAAATTGTCAAAATGTCATCATTGTCATCATGAACAACCCGCCAGATTCACCTGGTTCCGGTATTTCAAATTAAAATTTTGGCTTTGAATTTATTACGGTAAAATGTAATGGACTGTTCGCTTGGTTGGACCTTCCTTGAATTTTCGGCCTTTTCTTGTTTATCTAATCTTTCAATTGTTCGGGTATTCTATTATAGCATCACTTACAGCATTCATTTACTTTTGATATCGATCATTTGCACACAATAGCCGAGTTCCATGGTGTTAGCAAACTATTTGCTAGTACTTGAGAGTAGATATTCAATGGAATGCAAATTTATTAGTTAGAAATAAAGCATAAAGGTGCCCACACACCTGTAAGCATGCTTAACAATCATCGTTTTTGCTCAATCATTTTGAGCATGTCACCATAATCCTCTAAAAATGATTGACGCAATATCAATCATGTTTGCTTTGCGCAATCATGTTTGAGAGTGGTGTTTGTCAATCTTATATGACAGCTGATTATATGGCAATAATAGAGAATTTTATTCTGAGTTTTTGAAAGAATATAAAAGTTTTTCAGCATTGTGGCAAGTAAAAAGTGATGACTATAAGAATATAAATAAAAATTCGACTGTTATTCCGCTTTAGTCAAAAAATTAAAAGCGATTGAACCTCACGCAGATAGTGATATGGTATAATTAAATCTGTTTCGTACAAACGATAGACTACTCGTACAAAAGATAGAAAAAAGTCTTACTGGTACATATGATTTTTATCAACAGTTTTGGAGAGCATGAAATACAGTACGAGGGCATTTCTGCAATGCACGAGGAAACTCAATATGTGAACTTGCCACTTGAAACAGACCTAGTAAGAGTATTTTTAAAATATTTATTAATTAAATAGTACATTAGTGTGCCATAAGGTTTGCCATTTTGTTTTCAATTATTTTATCATACTATCTTGCCATGCAACTACACTTGCAGTAATGAAATACTTGCAGAATCTATCCTGTGCTAATTTAGCAGAAGGTGGAGATTTTCGGTTTATTAAACGTTTCAAACCTAAAAATTTTGTTTTTAAGCTACAATTAATTCGTTCTATTTGGTCAGAACAATCTTCCACATCTTAACCTTCTTCCTGCGTAAGTAATCAGGTAAGTGGCAACAGGTTATTACCACTTCTGATGCTTTTTCTGGATCAAGGATAATAGTCCTTAAAAGAATTCCGAATCTGCCTGCTAGTATTCCGAAAACGTTTTCTACAATTCGCCAAGTCCGATAATCTATAATAAAAGCTTATTTTTACGCTAAGATCGCGGCTGTGAAAGAAATTATTTCTACAATGCTGTATCGACCTTCATTACCCAAGTTTAACATTAATAATATTTCGAAGCAAAGGATCGGCGTACAGATATGGCGCACAATGAAAGTTTTCTGCCTGCTGGATTTACAAGCTTCATGTAAATATTGAGGTATTTGAGTGGTAGCTGTTATTAATTCTTTCTTCAGTGATGATTTTGTTCATTGTAGTACCATGGCTCAAAATAATTTATTTCGACAGGTCTGTATTTGATTTAAAAATGTAACTGTGTATGAAGTTCTGCTTTTTAACATATAGGTTTCTGACCTTTTTCACATTTTTAAAGAATTGTACCGACGCAACTAAAGTATTATCGAAGAAGAAAGAAATATCCATTTTTCCTATCATTCCGTTTTACGAGCAAAGCATCATATATTATATAGGTAGGAGTACGCGATTGCCATATAAAAACTTGGGTTCAAATTTTTTATATGTGGAATAGGAATAAACTCCACGAAGCCGAAATGGTTAAATAAACAAAGAAATCATTGAATTTTACTGATTGATAACATATAAAGGGTGTTTTTTTAAGAGGTTGCCGATTTTTTTTTTTTGAATAAAACACATATAAAATTATGAAATGACCAAAAATTTTTTTTATTTGGTAGATAATTTTTTGGCATTTAACATTTAAACACAATTTCTGGCATATGGCTACCACGACTATTTTTCACAAATGTCATTCTGGAGGTCCAATTTTCCAGCACTTTTTCAAGCATTTGAGGGCGTATGTCAGCAATGACACGTTGAATATTGGTTTCCAAAGCGTCAATCGATTGAGGTTTATCCACATAAACCAATGACTTCACGTATCCCCACAAAAAGTAATCGAGTGGCGTCAAATCGCACGAACGCGGAGGCCAATTCACCGGACCATTTCTCGAAATAATGTTGTCGTTGAAAGTTTCTTTCAATAAGTCGATTGTTTCACGTGCTGTATGGCAAGTGGCACCATCTTGTTGAAACCACATTTCATTCATATCCATATCTTCAAGATTTGACAACAAAAACTCATTTAACATGGTTCTGTATCGATTTCCATTCACGGTAACGCGTCGTCCTTCCTCATTTTTAAAGAAATATGGACCGATGATCCCACCAGCCCATAGACCGCACCAAACAGTACATTTATCAGGATGCATTGGTAATTCTAGAACGGCGTGTGGATTATCTTTGCTCCAAATGCGACAATTTTGTTTGTTGACGTATCCATTTAACCAAAAATGCGCCTCATCACTGAAGAGAATTTTACGGTAAAAAAATGGATCTTCGTTCAATTGATTTAACGACCAATCACTGATTTCACGGCGCAAACGATGGTCGTGTGGCTTTAATTCTTGCACCAATTGAATTTTGTATGGCACCAAACCCAAATCTTTACGTAAAATTTTCCATAAAGTCGATGGACAAAGTCCAATTTGCTGAGCACGACGACGAATCGATAAATTGTCGTTTTCTTCGACACTGGCCTCAACGACAGCAATATTTTCTTCTGTACGAACTCTTCTCATTCTTGTCGGTGGCTTGGCATCCAAAAGAGTGAATGTAGACCGAAATTTGGTAATTACGTTCTTTATGGTGGTCTCTGACGGACGATTATGTGCACCATAAAATTCACGAAGTGCTCTATAAACATTTTTAATTGAACACTGATTTTGAAAATAAATTTCCACGATTTGAAAACGTTGTTCTGGAGTTAACCTATTCATAATGATTTGCCAAACAATACTGAGTAGAAATGCCACTTTGAGCTGTCAAAACAACTGTCATAAAATAAAACGACATCTATCGGAAAAACAAACCTCCTAAAAAAACACCCGTTATAATAATTTTCGACATTGTCTACGTTTTATCTACATTAACGACGTTCAATTTTTATTTGTCTACATACATTCTATACAGATGTAGAATATTAATTAACTATGCGGTTTAGATAATACGGCACAAAATTGCTTAACATTTTATATGCAGATTTTACACAGCAATACGAAGAATATCGGAAAATCGTTATATACGAACAATTTTAATATTGGAACTGCATTATGAGATCCAAAAATTAAATTGTTTGTTATATTTTATGTTATAATTTGTTAAAATGCCATAACATAAACGTTGACGTTGCGAATTTCTTATTCCAGCCACTTATTTACCATATTTATCAAAGTGTCATAGGTGCTAATTTGCAAGCTAGATGAGGGTTAATCGTTAATAACAAAAATTTAGTTACATAATAATTTAACATTGTAATTAAGTAATTTATCATAATGCAACACAGATGCCAAACCCTTTGCGTTAAAAAGCGAATAAAATCCAATATCACATCTCTGATGGTTAAGATTGGTAATTTAGAACAATTATCTTATCTTATTATTTATCTTATCATTGGGTTGACAGACTCAAGTTATTTTCATAACGCAATAAGTGGGTATTATCTGCACGGCAGAGATTTCAGTAAACTGCATTGCACTTAGAATTTAGCTTGTTTACAACAATGTAATGGTGTCTGCAAACTACGTGTTTTTACATATATTTTTACAATTAAAAATCTGCAAACACATATGTTCTCAGTAACGTATGTGATTGTGAAATATATTATCCAAACCATTATGTTAAAAGGTATGTTTCAATATAATAATAATAATATTATTCACACTTTTTGCATGAAGTCAAACAAATAACATCCGATTAATATCATTCTGCCAATTGTTTAAATGTTTACGTTAGGTTCTATGCAAAAACATACAGAAATGGTATTTTGTTATTCTCCGAAGTTACATATCTTTTAACAATATTTATTAAGTCTTCCTTATAGTGATACTAATTTTTTAATATTTGGTTTTTAAAAGATCGGTTTCGGAAACTTTTCCTTCCTCAGTTTCCAATAACTATTACATTTTTTAATTTTACATTGGCCTTAAATTCTAAGGTTACTCATACATTTTGACTCCTCCTTTCTGTGTTTTAATTATTAGGTCGTAAATTATATTGGTTTTATACTCTTCGGTTCTTTATAGGCTTCGCGTCTGTCTAATTGTAGTCCTTTTATAATTCTGTTTCTGTGTATTATTGTTAAGTTTGTATTTATGTCGATGTATTTGTGATTTTCGTTTTTAATAACTATGTAATGCAGAATTTGATTTCGGTTCGGTTTTTGTTATGTCGTTGATATGTTTTTTGTATGTTTCTGGAAAGCTTCTACCTGTTTGTCCGATGTAAAATTTTGGGCATTCGTCATATGTTAGTTTACATACTCCTGCGTCTATTTTTTGGGGTGTTTCTATAAATTTAAGTTTGGGTTCTAATTTATTACTGTTTTTCTAGCAATGTTTTTGTTAGCAATGTATTCTATGATGCTGAGTTCGTCTCAGTGTTCCTGATAGTCAGCATACATTAGCAGAAATATACATGACTAATTTAGAAAATCGATACATTCATAACAAAAACAACAAATACAAAGATAACATAATTTACTGTTATAGAGTAGTAGATGACGTAATACTAGTATCTAACGGCACCGACAGGCAACTAGACAAATTCAATCAAATCACATCATCAATCATAACTTAAAACCCATTATAAAATTTACCTTAGAAACAGAAAACAATAAATTAATTAACTTTATGGACCTCACAATTATAACGACAATTCAGAACATTTAAAATATAAAGAAACCCCACCCAAACAGATCACACAATAAATAACTATTCTCATCATCCTTATCAACATAGAATATCAGCTCACAACTACATGCTAAACAGAATGATTAGTGTAAAAAAGCCTAAAAATCATTATGAAGACGCACTCACCATCATAAAATACATTGCTAACAAAAATTCATAAGCGTAGAATACAATAAAATGGCTCATAAAATTATAGAAAAGACTTTTAATAAATTCGGATACACGACAGCCTACAAAAACAGTAATAAATTAGAACAGAAACTTAAATTTAAAGAAACACCCCAATAAATAGACGCAGGATATAAACTAACATGTGACGAATGCCCAAAATTTTACGTCGGACGTAGAAGGAGGTAGAAGCTTTCCAGAAAGGTACAAAGAACATATCAACGACATAACAAAACCAGAACCGAAATCAAATTTTACATCACATATTAAAACCGAAAATCACAAATACACTGATATAAACACAAACTTAACAATATTACACAGAAACAGAATTATAAAAGGACTACAATTAGACAGACTCGAAGAACTTAAGAAAAGACAAAATTAACACCAAAACCAAAATCTGCTTAAATATAAGTCCTGCTAACTCCACACATATGAAATAAATAATAACTAACTAAAGATGCATTTGTAATTTTTTTTCCATAGTAATTTTTCTTTAAAAACTAAGTATAAATGTATAGGTGCAGAAACGACAAAAAAATGAAAAAAAATTTCAAATTTACATTGCATTGTAGTGTATCCACCATACTCTTTGGTAGTTTTTTTTATTTAGGTATCTGACAATGAGCGTTAGAGCAGGACGTATATTTAAGTAGATTTTGCCAAAACCAATATAATTTACGACCTAACAATAAAAACGCAGAAAGGAGGAGTCAAAATGTATGAGTAACCATAGAATTTAAGACTAGTGTAAAATTAAGAAATGTAAATAGTAATGGTTAAATTAAGGAAGGTAAAATTTCCGAAATCGAACTTTCAAAAATCCAATATTAAAAAATTATTATCACTATAAGGAAGACAATAAATATTGTTAAAAGTTCAAAAAATAAAACTAGTTTTTATGTATAATTAATTTAAGTAAGTGACAAAAGGACAGAAAAGTGAAAAATGTAAAAGCATATTATTTTGACTCATAAATTATAACATATGTTGTCACATTTGTAGAAACATATGTCAAAATAGATGGCATTTAGGCACTTTAACTCTAAAACACAAGAAATTGGCCCAAATCATTATCAAAGTAAATGTAGATGTATACGCTCCTCTGCATATAAATGTTTTAATATCTTTAGATTAGAATCAACAGCTGAAATAAATAATTAATAAAGAAGTCTTTTTATAGAAAACTATTTATTTCAACCAAAAAACAAAACAAGTCAACAAAAAAGATAAATTTTAGCGAATGCCCGCAATCATATTACGTTCAATGCTGTTATAAATTATAAACAATTTAGGAAAAACACAAGCAGATGGAAAGTGAGGCCAACAGTAGTTTATTAAATGCACTATTTTTATGGTCAGGATGTGTTGTGCCAATACAAGTGTGGAAAGGCTCTTTGTCTAAAACAATGGTATAAAAACAGGGCTAGAATTGGACGCAAAAATTAAAGAGTTTTTTCTTTTACTATGGACATGTTTGTTTACTTATTGTTGACAACTCTTTCCACACATCATCAAAAATTACTAGTTTAAATGAGTGGGCTCAACAATTATAATGTTTACATACAGTGCTGGGAAAAAAAAATTGGGCAAACATATTTTATTGCAAATTGGAGTCTTTTTTGCTAAAATTTCAAAACTTTTGAAAGCAATTGGCTTATTGTTTCATTTTAAATACATGTATGACGTAATTTTTTGAAAAAAATTTTTTACCTGCAATTTAGGGGCAAAAAACCCCCAAAAATGCCAAAATATTCAAAATACGTTGATTGGAGGTAAAGTAATGGAATAAATTAAACACCTATTTTTTAATTTTGTTTTGTTTTTTATTTATTTATAGAAGTTCTATCTTTAATATTAATATTTTGTTGGACCGCCTTTTGTTTTTATTACACCGGTAGAACCCCGCAACTGATGTGCAAACAAATTGGTGAAGCAATTATTTTATTTTACGCCTACCGTTCTTGGCCGTCATTAGGGTGCAGATGTTTTATTGCCTGTAATTTTTTTTGAGTATAAATAGTGCATATTTTGTAAGATTAAGTTATTCTGTAAGTGATCCTAGTCAAATAAAGAATAAAGTGCAATTTTAGTTTAAAAAATGTCAAAAGTTAAATAGCAGAAAGATTAAACATTCCTAAAAGTACTTACCCGTGGCATATTAAAAAAATGCTAGAGATGGGAAGTACACAAAGAAAGAAAGGCTCTGGAAGGCCCAGAAAGACAACGCCAGTGGAAGATCGTTTCATAATATTACAGTGTCGTCGGAACCGTTTTAAAACTTCATCGGACATAAGACGGGATATTGAGCGAGCAACGGGAAACCAAATTTCAGTCAGCTTAGTGAGAAAAAGACTTGTTAAAGCTGGTTTGAGAGCACTTAAACCAGTCCAGAAGCCTGAATTCACATTACTAGTGAAAAAAAAACGTTTGCTATGGACCCAGGAGCATGTTTCTTGAACTCCAGAGATGTAGAATGATGTGATTTTCTCCGATGAATCAAAATTTTAGCTGCATGTTGGAGATGGAACGATTCTCGTAAGAAGAAAACCGGGCGAAAGGCTTAGCAACGAATATCTTTTAAGACTTCCACCGAAAAATGAAGGAGTTATGGTCTGGGGATGCTTTTCTGGAAATGAAACCGGTTGATTGTGCTTCCCTAGTTCCAGCATTACAGCAGCTGTCTATCTGCAGGTCATACAAAACGAATTTGAGCCTTCTGTCTTTAAGCTTTTTGACGAGACTTGCAAATTTTATTTTTTCAACAGGACAACGCTCCGTACCATACCGCCAAAGTTGTAAGTTATTAATTTTGAATTGTAGATAGAAAAATTGCCTTTCAGATAGACATAAATAATTTGTTAAAAACTTGTCTTTTTTGCTTATCTCTTCATTTAAAAGTAAAAAAGTACTTCGAAGAAAGAAGTATCGATGTGTTGAGCTGGCCTCCGTATAGTCCAGACTTAAATCTCATTGAAAATATTTGGTCTATAATGAAGCTAGAAGTAGCAAGAAAGCGCCCAGAATCGATTCAAGCTTTAAAAAGTTTGTTAATGACGATTTGGGAATCCATACCTCCTACAAAAGCAAATGGCGGTCCAACAAAATATTAATATTAAAGATAGAACTTCTATAAATAAATAAAAAACAAAAAAAAAATTAAAAAATAGGTGTTTAATTTATTCCATTACTTTACCTCCAATCAACGTATTTTGAATATTTTGGCATTTTCGGGGTTTTGCCCCCAAATTGCAGGTAAATATTTTTTTTTTTAAAATTACGTCATACATGTATTTAAAATGAAACAATAAGCCAATTGCTTTCAAAAAATTTGTAATTTTAGCAAAAAAAGACTCCAATTTGCAATAAAATTTGTTTGCCCAATTTTTTTTCCCAGCACTGTATATACGCTTGTTATGGGTTAGATATCATATGATAATGATCAGCATGGGTCCGATTTTATAAAATCGTTCGCTCTTTTAAACGCACTTTATTCCTGTAATGATGTGTTCTGGCCAATACTCCTGTATAAAGGCTCAGTCGTATACCCAAATCGTGAATTACATCGCGATTTCCACCGAAAAAATCATGAATAATTTCGAGGAGAGTGGCACAGGCGAATGCAAATTGAAGTGATCAGAAATTTGATAACCAAACTGAGATCGGAATAAATTAAATAATTTATATAACTCATAGAGCAGAAAGTGTTTTTGTGCAAAATGTCAGCCAGCATATTACTTCAAAAATAATATTATCTTAATACTCTAGATATCTCTCTCTCTCTCTCTAGATACCAAATATTTTTTGTTTCTTTAGACAGACAGTATCAAAGCATTAATCACAGAAGACTCTTGATTTAACTTAGAAATTCATAAGCCTACTGCGAAAAACATCATAACTACCCATTCATTTTTGGTTCAATGTACCGTTTTCAGGGTGAGATTGTGAGATTAATAATAAATGAGATTAATTTTTTCTATTATCAGAAATTTCTATTTCTAAAAACATGTACAAACATATTAAAAGGCATCAAGAATTCACATCATAAAATTTTACAAATACTTAAGATGTCTCTCTATGGTCTAAGTATACTCGTGAAATCATTTTAAATATTATTAAACTTCTGCTGACGTTTTTAGCAAACAGCAAGTTACTATGAAAGCTATAAGAGTTTAGAAATTCTGTCGCAACGAATAATATTTTTAGCCAATCATACTCAAATATTCAAAACATAAAATAATTAAATATTAATAATATTTATAATTGAAAAGAAAAACAAATTCATATTAAGTACATATAAAAATTTATATAAATATTTGCTTTAATTATTATAAAACCAAAAATAAATATTTATAAATTTTTAAAAACAATTAAACAACTAAAAAATATATTTTTAGTATTTAAGAAAATGTTAAAATTTTCCGTAGCAGTTAACTTGCCTCTTTCTCTGGTACATACCTTACTTAACTCATCATACTCTCTTTCTATATAAATACACAGGTTTCTGCAACAACTGGACAATAAAATAAATTTAAATCTCAGTCCAAAGTCATTAGGTAAGCAAAAGCATGTTCTGTAATATTCATATAATACACGTTTTGAATGTTATTCATCCCGGTTCTAGAGCACTTGCAACTTAATACATTTATTTTGGTATAAATCTAGATGATAAATATAATTATACTTTTTCGTGATATTGGGCAACATAAAACAGAAATATACCAACTGTACATCATCCATAAAATACAATAAATTTAATTTGACTCCCCAATATTCGGAGGACTTTAGACTATGCTTAAATAAGTTATTTTTAGGCTGTAATTCAAAAGCCGATTTATTCAAACTTATTGAGTTGTTTGACGCCCACGGACCTCAAAACGCGATAGCAGAAATTTAGTGAGCATAACCCTTATTTCTGTAGTAGCCAACATTAGCTCAGCCATCTTCATTTTTTGAATATTCACTTGAAAAAGCAAATCAGCGACCTCAAAAGCCACCGAGCAACAAAGGGGACCTTGCACCTTTCCTCGTGATTTTCCTCCCAGGTCAATACCCCAGCCATTACCCCCCGCCAATTGCCACCCCACCCACCTCTCTGGAACAATACTGAGGAGGTACATTACTCCCCGATACATTTCCTTTCCGGACAGCACTACTCGGAAATTACCTCTCGGTCATTAACCTCCAAGGCCATTGCACCCTGCCATGAGTCCCTTCTTCAACTCTATTAGAAACCTCTAGTATTGCAAAAGTTCAAAAATGTTCAAATTGATCAATCGGCACAATTATAGCTTTCCAATAGGGATTTGATTCAAATCATGGTATATTAGTAATAATTTCAAATACCAGTAATCTTCTAAAACAAGAGATCAAAATTAAAGTGTGAGAGGATGTTAGTTTCTTGAAACTTGTAGTTTTCATATCCTTAAAAGTTGTAGTTATTTGAATGAATTCTTAGTTTGCTAATTATAATTAAGGTTTTATAAAACAGTTCCCATTCTATCCATTTTATTGTGTAAATTAATTTTGATTGTTGTTTTTGGAATAATTTGTTCAACACCTTAATGTCTCGTTCAAACTCATAATCCCAGAAAAATAATTCAAACCCCAGAATATAAGGTTCATGTACACTGTTGACAACCCTGTATATAGTTGAAACGAAAATTGGGCTTTGGAGCGATTTTCAGATGAAATTCTGAATTTTAGTGAACTGAGACTTGAAGCAAATTAAATAAACGACCTACTTGGAATTTCTTAATTAGATTTGATTATACCGACATATTGATCGGAAATTGGATTATAAGTTAAATTCTTGTTGAAACTCTGGAAAGTAGTCTACTGTGGCACTATTCTGGTAATTCCCCTGTGGCACTATTCTGGTAATTCCCCGGGAATAGGGAACTGGGGAGAGAATTTATATGTAATTTCTGTTCAAATATTATTTTTCCGGCCTACTGAGGAGGAGATGTTTGATGTAAATATTTTTAAAGTGGGAATCATTTTTCCATATTTAAATTGGTAGGGCCAATTATTCCTCATTTAATTTTGTTTCCAAAAAAATAAACACTAACTTTTTACCTCAGGAAGCCAGAAAAAAATTGTTTAAAGAAATATTAAATATAAAATCTTTCCCCAGTTCCCTATTCCCGGGGAATTACCAGAATAGTGTCACTGGAATAGGGAACTGGGTATAGAATTTATGTACTTTTTATTTAAAAAAAATTTCTGGCATACTGAGGTAAAAAATTCGTGGTAATTTTTTTAAAAACAAAATTAATTCGGGAATAATTTTCCTTGCCAATTTAGGTATGGAAAAATTATTCCCAAATTAAAAATATTTGCAGTCTTACTATGGGAAATATTATTCCTATTCGAATAGGAATGAAATTTGTGTTCAAAGTAAGAGCCAAGCGATTTTTGTTTACTTTTATCGATTATCGCTTTTATGTCATAACAAATAATTTTGAAAAATATAAAATACGTTTTCGACGTAAATATTTCTTAATTGTGAATTTCATGTAAGTCCTTTTATTTATTATTTAATTTATTTAATTTGGTTGTTTGAGCAAGAAATGTACAAAAATCGAATATTTGCATTGTTGAGAAATTAAAAATTGGCATTCCTTGTCAAGATGCCAACTCATAAAATTATAATTTTAGTAAAAGCTGCTCTAGTGATGAATAGGAAAACTTTGCGTAGATTAATTATTCCTATTCCTACAAAAACTTGGAATAAAACTATTCTGTTTGGAATGAAATATGTGGCATTATTGTTGTAAAATTGCCAAAGTAAGATGCTTATTTACATCAAACTTTACTCCTCAGTAGGCGAAATATTTGAACAGAAATTACATATAAATTCTTTCCTCAGTTCCCTATTCCCGGGAAATTACTAGAATAGTGCCATTGGAATATAACTACTCGTATATCGTTTCTAAACGATTATGATATTAAATTGAGGAAAACATATAAAAAATAGTATCTGGCTATCACCCAGAATAACCCAAAATTTGATTATGATATTATTTGCACCAATAAAAGAAAATGGGTAACTTTCTCAAACGATCATAACTAAATATGCTGTTTGCAATGTGCCTGTTTTTAAACCGATCATGATATTATTTGGTATGTTGAATAAGACGGAAAACGGAAATGTGATTTTAAACGAGATTTATGTAATATTTTCAACTAAAATTAAACTATAATAACGGATTTTGATAAAAATGGTATTATTATATTACGAATTTAATTCATTACGCGATCATTTTATATTTATACTAAAATATCGAAGGCCCGTGGATATTGTAAAAAGCTTAGGTAAAACATTGAAAAACCTATTCGAGATTTTTCCAGAAATTAGTCTGGATCATTGTTATTAAACTTGTATAGGATTTTACCGCTGGCAAACGCTTCACCCCTGCGCGATTTCTGCGCTGTCACTTCTGCGCTGTCGCAATTACTTTGGCCGATTACTCAAAGAGCGAGGCAAATTTTCTACCACATCTCGACCACTTTTGAATACACTGTACCACTCATATGCACGTGTTTTTGATAAAGTCAATTCACCGTAAGCCTTCTGTAACATTTTCAGCGATTCGGCACACAAAATGCCATTTGAAATACAAAACTTGACACAAATTCTTTGTTCGATATTTTTATTCATTATAAAAATCATAAAACACATTTGAGATGAACTGACAAAATAGAGCACTGTAAACAAGCTAAATGGCAGATCGCGCTCAAACTTCACGGCAAGATAGAGAAAAGTTGCGCCCACTTAGCGGCACAACGTTACTTTTAAGGTGACTACTTGCATAAATTACCGTTTAATTTTAAGATTTATAAAGTGTTTAATGTTTTCCTTTATAACCAACGACGATTCTCCTCTTGCCCAACCTGTAGGATGAATGACCTGATATTAGGCATACTCGTATATCTAATTTTTCCATATTAAGAAATAATTCTAGTTCTGGAATATGTTGCATTAGCCCATTTGCATTCCAGGTTACTATTCTTAATTGTATTTGTCGTTGTTTGCATTATTTTAATAGAGAAACAATCCCATTTCATTTAGAGAGTCTTGTTTATCTCATCTGTTGCTTAGAGCTTCAAGGTATTTCTGTTGTTGAGCTAGTCTAATGTTCTTCTTCTTGATATCTTTTGGAACACATCTTCGGCAGTGCCCTTTGAAATAACTAGTTTTTGCATTGTCACTTACGAGTTTAGTTTTGGTTCTCCCGTTTTACTTGCATGAGGTTTTCGTACATCTTTAGCGAACGAGGTGTTTCCGGTATCCCTAGAGTTCTTACTTGAAATCCTCAATAGTTTATTATTTTGCACAGGTTGATTGAAGACCTTTAGCCATAATTTTGATTGGACGATCATTCTTGTCCTTATAGGTAAACCATTGACACTCTTCGGAGTTAAGCATTCAGCCAAAGGTCTAAACAATCTTTATAGGTGAAACCTAGTCTGCAACATTAATTTTCGAGACGCCATTGTTTTGAGATACTACTTTATACTCTCCATTCTGCCATTTTTGAAAAGTGTTGAGCTTTTCTTTTCTTGCTTAGCCTTTTATTCCGGCTTAAGAGCCAATTTGTTTCTCTTTCTAAATCTTCTTCATCCGTAGGGAACGGATTAATGTCATGATCGATTGCAGGTTTAGATATTGTCCTTAATGCTGCAAATGTTCGAAGTGTTTTCAGTTCCTCATTTTCTTTCTTTAAAATTCTAAATTCTTCTTTAAACTTAACTGTAAATTCATTTATTTCTCTTAATTATTCACGGAGTTCAGCGTTTCCTTCTCGAACTAAAAGATATTTTCAGTTGAAGATCTTGGTGATCTTGATAATTAGGACCTCCATTATTGGATAAAGAGTAATGAACCGTGTTATCTTTAACTGTTACCTTTTAAAAACATGAAACTTGCAAGACATTAAGCTTCTAGTCGTGGGTTAGTACAATACTCTTCTTCGTTTCGGGTAAAATTATTAGAAGAGAAGTTTAGCAATGAACTGCTAACACTGTGCCGATGATCAACGATGAGATTGTTTATTAAATATTCAACAGATTATAACGAACTGTCAACATTATATATAAAACGTCATTACAATCTTCTTCTCCCATCTTTGGAAAATAAAATCACTTTTAGCGACAACAAGCGGCAATATTTTGAACATTTATCAACAATTGAACAGGCAACCCACCGTCTATCGAAAAGTAAATTATCTATTGTTTTATCGCCATAATTCATAATTTTTACTTTTGTTTTCTATTCTTATGGGTTTCATTGTGATTGTTCCGTACATTGGTCTATCTTCAGTAGTCGAATTAAATACACAATCATAGGAAATTATTCCATTTAGCGTCAAATCTGTGTTGACAAATGACTATGATAATCGACACCTACTTATACACAATCAACTTCCCAACCACCCCATACTTTTCCATCCGTTATCGCTGGACCTCTAGCCTAACGATATCGATTCTTTTATATTTTTCATCTATGTTTCATTCTCACAACGATTTTTTACGAATTTATATTATAATTTATAATAATATAATTTAAATTATAAAATAAATTCGTAAAAAAACAAGAAAAGTTAATTGTGAGAAAGATGAAAAATATGAAAGAATCGATTTCGTTAGGCTAGCAGTAATTCGCTAGTACTACAAATACATGGTATTGTCCTATATAAAGGGTGATTTTTTTGGGGTTAGGATTTTCATTCATTAGTATTTGACAGATCACGCGGGATTTCAGACAAGGTGTCAAAGAGAAAGATGCTCAGTATGCTTTGACATTTCATAATGAATAGACTTACTAACGAGCAACGCTTGCAAATAATTGAATTATATTACAAAAATCAGTGTTCGGTTCGAAAAGTGTTTCGCGATTTACGTCCGATTTATGGTCTACATAATCGACCAAGTGAGCAAACAATTAATGCGATTGTGACCAAGTTTCGCACTCAGTTTACTTTATTGGACATTAAACCAACCACACGAATGCGTACAGTGCGTACAGAAGAGAATATTGCGTCTGTTTCTGAGAGTGTTGCTGAAGACCGTGAAATGTCGATTCGTCGCCGTTCGCAGCAATTGGGTTTGTGTTATTCGACGACATGGAAGATTTTACGCAAAGATCTTGGTGTAAAACCGTATAAAATACAGCTCCTGCAAGAACTGAAGCCGAACGATCTGCCACAACGTCGAATTTTCAGTGAATGGGCCCTAGAAAAGTTGGCAGAAAATCCGCTTTTTTATCGACAAATTTTGTTCAGCGATGAGGCTCATTTCTGGTTGAATGGCTACGTAAATAAGCAAAATTGCCGCATTTGGAGTGAAGAGCAACCAGAAGCCGTTCAAGAACTGCCCATGCATCCCGAAAAATGCACTGTTTGGTGTGGTTTGTACGCTGGTGGAATCATTGGACCGTATTTTTTCAAAGATGCTGTTGGACGCAACGTTACGGTGAATGGCGATCGCTATCGTTCGATGCTAACAAACTTTTTGTTGCCAAAAATGGAAGAACTGAACTTAGTTGACATGTGGTTTCAACAAGATGGCGCTACATGCCACACAGCTCGCGATTCTATGGCCATTTTGAGGGAAAACTTCGGAGAACAATTCATCTCAAGAAATGGCCCGGTAAGTTGGACACCAAGATCATGCGATTTGACGCCTTTAGACTATTTTTTGTGGGGCTACGTCAAGTCTAAAGTCTACAGAAATAAGCCAGCAACTATTCCAGTTTTGGAAGACAACATTTCCGAAGAAATTCGGGCTATTTCGGCCGAAATGCTCGAAAAAGTTGCCCAAAATTGGACTTTCCGAATGGACCACCTAAGACGCAGCCGCGGTCAACATTTAAATGAAATTATCTTCAAAAAGTAAATGTCATGGACCAATCTAACGTTTCAAATAAAGAACCGATGAGATTTTGCAAATTTTATGCGTTTTTTTTTTAAAAAAAGTTCTCAAGCTCTTAAAAAATCACCCGTTATATATATAGACAATATTCCAATGTAAATAATACATCATCAGTCGTCGCGACCTGATGAGAAGACTGATTTTTTCAAATCAATAATCTCATCCGTTCGAAACTGATTGTTGGGATTCTTACAAATTTCCCATCTATGAGTCAAAAATTCAAACGCCATAATTCAGCAAAAAAAATTGTAATTCAATATTTCCCAATGGTTGAATCGGCACAAACGTTCGGAAATGTATTTTGTTTGGTATATGTATGTCACCAATGTTAATTTTTCGGCACAGTGCTATTTTTTTTATAAAATTTCATAAATATGATCCCCATTTGGTGTACGCAAGTAATATATATACAACAGATGTATTTTGGTATGGCGCATACAAAATTGAGATCAAAAGTTTTTGATAAACTGTACGACAATCACAAATTAAATCGTGTAAAATTGGATTTCAACCCTCTAATTTTGAACACAGCTGCCCGTACGCTTTATAATTTTTGCTTCGGTTTGAGCATTTAGTCACAAGTCACATCTTTTAGTGTTTTGTTTCCCAATTGCATTAGCTTCGCCGCTTATTGAATGTAGCTTTACGATTCTGACATAACTTGTTAAATGGTTACTGACTTTTATCTTATAAAGTGATAAAGAGTTTTTATATTATTCTACATCACATTTATTGTTCTCGGATATCACTCTGATAGTCTTATGTGAAAGTGACCGACGATGGAGAGTAGTAGGGGAATATATAATAGAAATATCAAAGTACAAAAACAAATAATTATTGTTTTGTTGAGAATATTTAGTTCAAATAAGTTATATGATCCTGCATTTATTGAATCAAATGTAAAATTAATTTTATGTTGCATAATTTTCAAAACAAATAAAATCGCTCTCACTAATCATCATTTGCGACGATAATGTAAGTCAACCTTAAATAAGCAAATGACTGTTAATTTTGTATATAAAAAGTACCATCCACATTGCGGTTGTCAAATGCGAATTTTTATTATAACAAATTTAACATACTATATACGAGAACGACATTTTTATCTCTTAGCTGTAAAAATATTTACAATTAATAACTTCACACGACGGTACCTTAATAAATTATGTAAGGTGAAAATATGGTAAAAACTGTTAAACTTAAAACTAGTTTATTTTACTCTCTATTTTTAACGCCATTATAATAATGGGCCCTTACTACTAAACTAACCCCAATCTCAAAGGTGTCGTTTTCTTCTTATTCTAATTTTATCAACATTTGTCAACCGTTCGTAAGCTGTTATGGCATTCTGCAAAATTTATTATAAGAACGTTTTTACCTGAAAAACAAAATGAGAAAATTAATTTTAAATTCTATTAGTAGTGCATGTACTAGTGCATTTATAATAAAAGCTTCGTATATTTTTTTTAATTCCCTATGTTTTAATTTAGAATCAAACAATTACCGGAGAGTATGCAACGTTTCATTTAGCTAGATGCAAAGGGTGTTCCACCTGTTGTTTTTTTTAAAGTTTAACAACAATATTTATCGTGCGACGGCAACCCGAAATTTTTTTCACAAATGAAAAGTTAAGTTTTGAAGAAACTGGATTAGTTGCAGGTCGTAGAGCATATAAACACCATCGTCCAGTTCGCGTGAAACAGTAACAGCTGTATATGAAAATATTCGTGAAGAGCCAAGTATCTCTCTGAGGTGAGGCGTTTGTTAACTGGATTTTTGTGACCAAAATTGGATGAAATTGATTTAGATGATCTTTGGTTTCAACAAGACGGTGCCACATGTCACACAAATCGTGAAACACTTGACTTATTGGCAACTAAGTTCTATGATCGCATAATTTGAAGAAATTCTGATGTCAATTGGCCACCAATATCATGCGATTTGACATCGTTAGATTACTTTCTTTGGGGTTTTTTGAAAAGTAAAGTGTACAGCAATTATCCACAAACAATTCAGGAGCTTAAGATCAACATTCTAGGTGAAATTGAGTTAAATGTTCAACATACATTATGTGTTTTATTTTAATATAAAAAACAACTAACAGCCGGAACACCCTTTATGTTGCATTTTTCGTTTAAAAAATTCAAATGTGCGTTCTGTAGGAACTACTTGTATATCCGTCTATGTAGGTAGTTTATTTGTAATTATTAAAAATTGATCACCTGTACTAACTAAAACAATACATTTTTATTTGCTTTTATTTTCTTTGATTAAACAATAAAACTATTTAAAATTAATCACAACTTGCATTCTAAAACAAAAAAAAAGATTTTACTTATAACAAAAATTATAATCAAAACATAAAAAAATAATTAGATTTTGTGCCTATATTAAAATACGTTAATAATAACAAGTAATTAAGGCACAATCTTCATAAAACAAATTATGTATGATTTTTAAAGTAAACACAAATATGGAAATAATGTATATTTTAAAATTAAATAAATTTGTATTAATTAATTACAAAAATTAAAAACGATTTTGTATTAAAGTTATATTTTACCGAAATTTATTAATTTAAATTTGTGTATAACTATAATTATAAAATTGTACATTTTTTGTGCCAATTTTTGTTTTTGCGGAATTTGAATTGTTATTGTCTAAGAATTAAGGTGGCAATTTCACAAGACACTCGCATTTTAATTTATCCAACTAATTCTGAGACACGATTTTAAAAAATTATAAATAATTAGCTAAAAAATATCACCAGAAACAATTCGGTAGTAATTTTCAGGTGGACTATGCTAATGTGTTGTAACGCTCATATTAATATATCAGATAAAGTATTTCTTGTTCCTTATTTAGTTTTATTGTTTTGATAGTTAATTTATTCCAATTGTTTATTACTATATACATAATTATTTTTATATTTTATAAAATTAAAATTGATTTAATATTTAAATAAAATACAAAACCAACAAAAAATAATTAATTCAATCAAATTAACTATAATATAAAAATAAGGTAAAAACAAATTATTAACAATAATTAATGATTGTAAAATATAAACTTGAACAGAAAAAATTACAAATAAATAAAAATTTACAAAAATGATTGTATGCTTCTCATTAATAGAATTTTTTTAGCCATCATAACTAACTCATGCCGCAGATCCGTTTTGTCATCGAAAATTTAGCTTAAATAACTAAATTAAGAGTGACATATGTTTCAAAAAGTACGAGTATGACCTACTACTTCAAGTAAAATTCAATTTTGTTTTATTGGGTAGATAAAACACAGATATATAACACGATTAAAAACAGGTTGTGAAAAATTTGCACCACCAGAAACCGATCCCAAAATCTTATATTAAAGGGAAAGAGCACTATTTACTAAGTTAAGGAATATATGGCATTATGCAGTTGTGTGTTAACGTTGTATATGTGTGGAGCAATATATGTTCAGATGTTTCCCTCGTTGTGTTGCAGCGTTGGGGATTTCTTTATTTTTTCAAGTGACTATTAAATTGGTACATTACAGATCATAGCCATTTTTAGAAAACATTGCACCGAAATATTTTGCTTCCGACATTTTCTAGCGTTTGTAAGCAGGGCGAAAACGAGTTTCTCTGGTTTGACACTGACATCACTGAGCACCAGTCGTTCACTTGTACTATCTAACTTGCAACCAACCATTAGGTTCCGGTCAATATCTTAGCTGCTAACGTAATGGGGAAGGATCGAATCTGGGAAAATTTGGATTATTTTCGCATTATCTCTCTCTCTGCCATGCATGCTCTCGCTGTTTATCAACCGTTGTTAAGGTGATGTTCCATTTACAAAATGTAGGAGTGAATATGTTGCGGCAAACACCCGACTTTCTTTTATCAAGCATGTATACAAAAATCTCGAATACACCACACTTGATTTCTAAAGCGATAAATTAAACCTACCAGTTGTTGGTAAAAACTGTCTTGTATAATCAAAAATCTTTATTCCCGTTTACATTTTGAAAAATTAGTGAGGTCAACCCTTGTTGAAAATTTATTCTTTAAATTTGCTTGAATCTTTTACTTCTTTCTCATTTATTCTAAATGATATACTTTTCAACATCATTGCAAAAATTGAAAAAGCTAATATGGAAGATGTCACCATAAATTTCCATCAAATTTTGTAAGAATCTCTCAATTTATGGAGAAAGCGTAAGTACGAGCATGAAGTTACGTGCCGAATATACAATCCGCCTGGACTGTAGAGATGTCGAATTTTGGTGAAATATCCAATAATGTTATCTCAAATGGAAACGTCATGCCAGCTTTTCTTCTTTTTTATATAATTGTTTTTGATTAAAGGTCATATTAATTCTTAGTTGAATTCTTTTTGAACTTCAGTTCATTAATCGTAAGAATGTTTATGTAATTTGATTACACCTTTTTGCATTTTGGGTATTAAAATTTAACACGCGCGGTAATTAATATTTATTTTCGATTATCATCAAAAACTTTATGAATTGGTTGAGAGTGAATTTTCAATTTAAGTACTAAAAATGTTATTTTCCCTCTCAACCAACCCCTCTCCACCCTGATGTGAAAATGAACAGACTTTTTGTTGGTTGAAAAGTTAGTCAGTTTTTGGAAGTCGAGGAATCAGTTTTTGGATAGACCAACGGATGGTCAACTAAGTTTATTTTAAATCATTTTTTGTTAATTAAATTTAAATTTTGATGTGTTAAAGTTTGTTTAGAAAAATTCTTTGTTTGTTTTTGTTGTTGGCGTTGTTGAAACGGTTGTAGTTTATCTGTGTTTTTTATTCCCTTTAGTTATAAGTAATAAAGTTTTGAGTGTTTTAAAGAAATTTGAATTTTGTTTTTTTTGTTTTGTGCGTGGAGAGTTACTGGTAAGTAAAAAGTGGAAGGCGATATTAACAAACTAAATAACGATATTAGGTTACTAACGACAATCTGTGAAAAAGAAATTGTTGACGATAAGCGGCTCTTTTCTTTTCACGGACCTAGATAGCATACCACTATCAAACTTTTACTAACGCTACCTCCCCCAATAGGGCCTATGGGTCAATTAATTTTATTTAAGTTAGGGTCAATAAGAAAAATTTGCTAGTTACATAGCATAATCAACTACGATCAGATCTGCCCAAGTGATGGGTAGATCGTGCAATCCACTACTTCAGGGTTTACAGCAATAAATAGAAAATAAAAATAAATTAAATTAGGGAAGGATGTGATTGGGGTATCAATTTGATCATTTCAAGTGGCGCCTAAATGGAGCACAACACCAGTTCCAAAATTAAAATATTTATGTAGGCACCACTATTTCAAGTCGCACCCAAACTTCGGCAGTAGCCCAATAGTTCAATATTTTTGTTTTTGAGAAAAAAGGTTGAATTCAATTTTACAATTTCAGGACAGTTTTTAGTGTGGCCGGAAATATGCCAAATTAATTTTTTTTTAAAGTTTAAAAATGTGATAAACAGTGTAATGAATGCATATAGCGAAGACAATAAGAAACTATTTTTCGTGTGAGTATCGCGGCGATCATGCCTTTTCGGTGGGTATGACCTAATAATGGGTGGGTGGGTCGTACATACACAGATGAGTTTCTTACATTGTTATTTTCCTGTACCGGACCTCCGAATATTCAGTTCGCCGGACCTCCGAATATTCAGTACTATTGTTGTATATATTTGCAACCAATTTTATTTAGTAATATTGTTTATGGTTTATAAGTCTCATTTTTTAAATTAGGTAAAGTTAAGGATTTAATATAGTTAGTTAAAGTTAGGAACACATTGTTTACAACCCCGTATCATAGTATAATTGATAATTGAATAGAAAAAAGTTTAACATCGACAAGTTGACAAGTTGATGAAGAACTGCGTATAGAATTTGAGGTACGCAACCTGGTAGATAAAGCTACTCAGGAAATTACCCAAACTTTGAAGGAATCTTTAATACGCAAACTAGAAGAAGAGCGTGAAGAGAGTGAGGATTCGTTCCTAGCGCCAAGTAAGTCACACGAAGCTACGCAGAAACAACCGCAGCGCGAAATAGGGGCTTGTATCAAAAAGATTTTACTGTTATGTCAGGACGTGGTACAGGAGCTGAAGGACAATACAGCTACTGCCGATTGGTTGCCCAAGGTGATGGAAAAATTAGGTAGGGTATATTAGATATTAGGGTAGAACCAATCGGGTAAGTAAAGCACCAAAATTCTTGAAGATGTCCGAGAAATTGAAAGAAGCAGTAGCCGAGAGTGGCATAGTAATAGCCATGGTTAAACGGGGCAAGCTGGCGTTTAAGCAAGCTCAACAGGCATTGGAAGGGTTAACTATCCCAGTACCTGAACAAGAGGCGAAAATAGAAGTGACCATTGATGGCGTACAAGGACCAGCAGGTCCCAATGGCGATGTAGAACAGGGCAGAACTCCAGCCCCCACACTTCAAGATTTAGGAGAGGATCCATTCGAGGATTTCGGATTTAACTTTAATCAAATGAGGCTAGGTAAAGCATTTCGCTCAACAACATCTCATGCAACGCCTTTCCAACAAGTATCAATTAACTCCACAAGGCTTCCTCAAGCATCAATTTGGAACAATACAAAGGTGAGACAAGAGGTAAAGACTTAGAAGGTGAGATTCCAGTGGCCCCATAGTGAGTTGACTATCTAACGTTTCGTAGCCTGCATGGAATGGCACGCTTCAATGTCAAGTGTTCCTTACGATCACATCGTGAAGGTGCTTGACTTGTGTCTGGAAGATGAAGCTTTAGAACGGTTTTGGAGTTCAGTCGATCGGAACCCCGATATAACTTGGGAAGATTTAAAGTAGGTTATGACCATCTAATTTGCCACAAGTCTAACTGATGATGACATCAGGCGGTTGCTTAATAACCGAAAACAGAGGAGTAAATCCAAGAGTTTTACCATAAACCGATATCAAATAATTCCCTCTACACGATAATCTGGAGAAGTATGAGGCCAGGGTTGCAAATGAAATTGCATGAAGAGAAGGATTTTGCAAGCTTGACTTCATTCATCCGTCGGTGCAGCACTTTGGAGACACTATGGAAGAGATTCGGACATAATCCCTAAGCTGGGTTAAGGCTTGCTAATCAGTCCAATTCACCACATGGGTTCGAAGGGTTTAGACCAAGCCCACAAGTAAGGTTCGAGCCCCAACCATCCCGCTTAAGTGCACTAGAAAAACATCATCAGTCTGACACGATAGATGATTGAACACGAACAGACTGATGGGTATTCTCAACAAGTGTGTGTCATCAACCATCAGCGAAAGCAAAGATTTAATCAGGCCACAGATGTTCACTCGAGAGACCCCAGCCCAGAGGTTTCAGCTGTTTGAATTGAGGGGAGAATGGCCATTCGTTCACTGATTGTCATAGAGAGTTACCGAATTGTTCTGTTTCGATTGTGGGACTGGGAATACTCTCTGGCAGGAAGCCACAGAGAGTTACCGGATTGTTCTGTTTCGGCTACGGGGCTAGGAATACTCTGGAGATCCGAGGTGAGGTAAACTCGGAGGTCTCATCTCGGCCCAGTAGAACCGAGTCGCCAAGCCCATGGGACAACAGAAGAAGCTGCATGCAACACCGACCCAGAGTTGTATGTATGGCACCCAAGAAAGTAAAAACAATTCCCAAAGCATTTTGTCATTCCACCTTTTGTCACACGGATGACAGATATTTGATTCGGATGATAAAGCATTTCCATGAGCGCAGAAATAGGCGCAAACATTATTTCGACAGTTATCCAACCAGTGCCAGACAAACGGCCTTATGCCAAAATTACAGTGAGTGGACATACATTCTTTGGTCTTGTAACTGTTTGATACCTCTCTTTCGTTGTTACTATGATCTAAGAAAATTGCACAGAAGACACATATAAATTATATATTGAAATACTTTAGTAGCGTACTGTATGAAATAAATCTCAACGATCCGTTTCTAAATATTACTAAACGTTTGTATTAATCGATAATTATCCGGTTATAAATTGGAAAACGCGTTTTGTTAATTTCCAACAAGAAAAAAATATTAAATAAATTTGGTTGACTCGATCATTATCACCGCCTTGAAGTTATCCCATACTTTCGTCCCACGATTTTTAAAAAAATATCACTAGCAGCACAAGTATTAAAAACTCATCCCAGACTTTACATTTTATATACATAATACGTATTTCCCATCCCACGATTTTTTTCATTCCATACTTTCTGTTTTTACTCAAAAAACTTAAAATCTAAAGAGGGTCGACCGATCTCTCACCAAGATTGTATTTTAAACCTTTTCGGTTGTCTCGAGCACAAGCGACAAATTCCGTTAGTCGTGGGAATTCCCGGGAATTCGTATATACGTGACACGGGTAATGTATCGGTTCCGTTGAAAAGAACAAAAATTCTATAGACTTAGGGTAAAATTTGTTGATTTATATAAGTTCTGGACTCCTATGGCTATCTACCGAGTGAGTATGACGACCCGCTGATCGTGGGAATTTCCGCTATTTAAATTTGAGTGCGCGTCTTATGATATTTTACGTATTTGAGCAACGAAAATTAGTCTGGGATGGGCACTTCTATTAAAAGGTCCACCGATTTGACATAGCAAATAGTTTCTGTATACTCTGTTTGCCAGCTTACGACGAGGTATAAAGTTCCTCCGATCTAAATCTAATCTAGATTTCATTTACAAAAAAAAAATATTAAAAAAATGTAAAATATTACGTTTGCATTTTTTATGTGAAAATGTATGTATTTTATTATTTTCTAGAACAAAATAGTTTCATGTGCATTTTTCTTATCATTTTGTGTCAATGTCCTACATGTAACTCTCCCTTCGTTGGGGTTAGAATTCTTCTGAATTCTGTTTATTACTTTTACTTTTAAATTTTTCTTTTATAACATTTATAAATCGTTAATATTGTTATTATTACTATTAATATTATTGTAATTATACTTATTCCCAAATATACAAAAATTCTATGATATTTTAAAAGTTTTATTTCTTCTATGTTCCTATTTGTTTCTAATATTATTTCTTTAAATTCTAATGTACTATTTATGGATTTTTATGTTAGGTTTGGAATTATATAATTATCTTTTATTTCTTTAATATTATTATAAAATGTTGTGTTTCCTAGATTATTGTTTATTAAATTGTCCTTCATCGCAATTTGATGTTAATGTTAGATTACTTGCTTATAGTATTACTATACTATTATCATTAATGTTATAAATTTCTGTGGAACAATTTTTTATTTTTTCAGTTGTTACGTAAAATACAATGTCTTAAACTACTTAAATAACTTATAGATTTGTTTGCATCATATTCATAATACTTATACTAATATTAAATTCGATTGTTTCGATAATTCTATAATCAATTATTTTACAATCATTTTCTTTAGCTAGCGGAATAATTGGTTTTTTGTTTACATTTTTCATACTATAAGGTAATTTGATTAAGAATATTAATTTATTTGTAGTTGCCTTGGGAAAACCTACTTTCAAATTGTTTAATTTATTAGCGCCTATTTTATAATCAATAATTTCTTGAATTGTTAATAATGGGGTGTATGATATTTAATTTACTGAACATTATATTGTCTTGTAAATCGTTAATAATTCTATCTATTTCTTGAATTTTCAATTTTATATCAAATATTATTAATTTCATTAAATTATACTTTTCTTATGAATTCTTTGATTAATTTTCTATCTTCTATTATAGTTTCATATAATTTGTTTATACTTTTATTAAAATTATTATTGATTTGTATCTGTTTGTTCATATTAAATACTATTAATTCATTATTGTTATCTATTAAATTTAAATGTTCGTTAATTAATTGTCTGTATGTGTATAGTAATGTATAATAATTTGTAAAATTCTTTTATAATTGGAGTTTTAATATTGTATTCTATAAATGTTGGTTTCATTCGTTTAATTATTGTTTTAATTTCTAATATTGTTGCCTCTATTGGCATTAAATCTACGATTTGTAAAGAATAATTATATATTTCAGGTATTCGTATTTCGGTTTCTCTCAGTATGGTGTATCTTGAATTAGTCTCGATTTTCTCGACTAGTAGTTGAGCAGGAATCGGTGTCATTGTCATTGTTATCATTAGTATTAGTATTATTATAATCTGTAAATTTTAATGGTCTTTTAATATTTATGGCTTGTATATTTGTTAAATTATGTTTTCTGCGTTTCGTTTCATCTTTGCCTGAGAGGTTTGTAATTTTTTATGTATCCATGTTGTTTAGTTTCTTCGTAATCTTCCCTATCTTTATTATACTTCACTAATCTTTTCTTTTGAGTATTTATTAAATTTTTATAAATTTCTTCTTTAATTTGTGAGTCTTCTTCAGCTTTTACTGGTGTATACTTTATAGTACTATGGTATTTTTTTAAAAAAAAAAGAAAGTTTTAATTGTCCAGTGGATTTAATGTCCTTTAAAGGTCAATTAATAAATACTTCTTTTTCATTCACGCACCCACACTCACACTATTTACAGTATAACCCCACCTGCGCAATACAGGCTCCAGGTCAACCTGTACATTGCCATGAACGGTGGGTCGGTGCTGAATTCTATACTCCAATAGAAGGTCTTAGTTGTGTTTATTAACATCACCGATCGTAATCGATGACGAAAATACGCTTTGCATCCAAGCCTCTGGTGGGATTCGAATCCAGTACCTCCCGGTCCATCTGCCAAAGCTTTAACCACTGCACCACTTGTTCGGTACGTATTGATTGTTGTAACACTTGATGGCTTCTAACATTTCAATTCGTATAGGATTGTTTTTTTCTAATTAATTTAGAATTCTTAGTTTTTCAGATAGTGTATTATTTAGTCTCTCATATCTGCATTTCCAATATGACTGTTTGGTTTGGCTAGATGTAATTCTACTTACTCCTGATTTCTTTAATGTTGACATGTTTGAATTCGTTATCTGCTACTATTTTTAATGGCTTTTTATGGTTGAAATACATTTTCAATTTTTCTATTATTTCTAAATAATTCCTACTTTCTAAAGGATAAGCTGTTGCGAATTTAAAGAATCTATCTATGAAAATTAAGAAGGATTGCGTTTTATTTACTTATGTGTCTACGTGTACTATCTGATTTTTTTTGTTGGCATTTCGTAAATGCACCGAATTTAGGTTTTATAAGATTTCTATCATACTTTGCTCTGTTGCAAATATTACAATTATTGGTGATTTTATTGATTATTAATTTGATTCTTTGGTGGTAAATTTTATCTTTAAGATATTCGTACAATGGAATTATTTCCGGATGTTGTTCTTTATGATGTATTGATCTTAATTAATTCATCTTCTGATATTACATCTTGAGCGAATTGGGTACATTTAATAAATTTAATATTAAGGAATTCTTCTGTTAACGTTTGTTGTATATTATAGAACTCGTTATCTAGGATTTGGGTGTGAATTGCCACTCTACTTCCTGACAAGTATGTTTTTAATTTATTTACTAACTCTTCTCTATTTAGTTTTGGGTTAATGTTAATTGTTCGATTTCCTAATATGTTTTCTAATTCGTCTGTAAAATTTTCAGTAAATATCAATTGAGTCCCAAATCTATTTACAATGGTTTCTAATGTTGTAATATTATCATATTGTTCTTCTGGCTGTGATTCTACATTTGGTTGCATTGATACATTGTCTACATTTTCGTCGTCAACTAATTCTTCATTATTGATTTCATTTGTTAATTGGAAACTAGATTCTATTCGGTTTATTTCTTGCGTGTCAGTATTAATTCTACTTAGGAAGTCCGCAATTCTATTTCTCTTGCCTTGTAGATAATTATTTTTTTTTCGAGGATTAAGATCTTTCCCTAAATACGTTGTATGTAACCACTTTAGTGCTTGATGGTCAGTATTAAGCTCTAATTATTTCCCATATATATAAGGCTTAAAGTATTTTATAGCCCATACTACAGCAAGTAATTCTTTCTCAGTGATACTATATTTGATTTCATGGACATTCTCAGTTCTGCTTTCATAAGCAATAGGATGGTTTTCCTGAAGTAACACAGCTAGCTCTGATCGCAAATTGACTTGCGTCTGTGTTGAGTACAAAGGATTTGTTAAAATCTGGGTACTTTAAAATAGGATGTGTGGTTAACAAAGTTTTTAATTGTTCAAAAGCATTTATATATGTCGCATCTAATTTATTAATTTTTTCGTCTTCCTTTAAGTATTTTGTCATAGGTTAGGCTATCTTAGCGTAGTCCTTTACGAATTTCCTGTGATATCCTGTTTTGCCTAAAAATGATTTAATTTGCTTTTCGGTTTCAGGAAGTTTAAGTTCGCTTATATTTCTGAGTTTGTTGAAATTTGGTTTAACATCTTCTGTCGTTAATGTGTGCCCTAGATAATCAATTTCCTCGCAAAAAAGACAATGTCTCGTCTTCGTTGCATTTTGCAACGTAAATCGCATACTTTATTTTTCCATCTAATGTAGGCATCCAGACAAACCAGCATTAGTTAAATTTTAGTTTGGTTAAACTAATTTAAAATGATGAGCTACAATCAAAAATTTAGATTTGAGCACCATAGAGACTAACAAACGATAAAAAATGTTATAAAATGGTCACTATTTTACTTGTTAAATTGGACCAGTGTTGGTCTAACCAAACTATTTTTACATTTTGGAAATATTAATTTTCTAAGCCAATGAACATCCGTCGGGGTTGCAATCGTAGCAAACCCACCGTTGACAATACAAGCGGTAATCCGACAAAAACACGGTCAAATACGACACTCCATTCCAGGAAACATAACAAAGATCAGTCACCAATGGTTTTAAGCCACAGGTCTATTAGAAAAATGGTGTAATTTTGGGATCCGTTGCATAATAAGATTGTTAATCTGAACAAAGAGTATATATGTATATGTATTGCTAGAACGACATACCTTTTAATAGGTTTAAATATACAGAGCTTACCTTATATGCGTCTTACTCTCTTTAGATAGCATTGATTCGGTTGATATTTCTTGTTTGAGGATCAATTACCAACATTTAAAATACGGGTTTGGAATTAATCATCAGAATAAACCGTTTCGAGGCAGTGTCAAACAAGTCTCACTTTATAATTCGCTTCATCTTGCTTATGTATTTTATTAGTAACATAGACAGACGTTACAATATATGAACAACAGGTATTCATTACTACCGGAAGATACGTGATCTTCGTACTATAAGTTTTACTAGAATCTACTTAATTATAAGTCCTGCTATGTTGGTGCAGAAACAAACAAAAAATGAAAAAAAAAAATACAATCTTTGGTAGTTATTTTAATGTAGGTCAATGAGAGTTAGAGCAGGACTTATATTTAAGTCGATTTCGGTTTTACTATACATACAATGCCACATACGTAATAACAATAAATTTTTTTAAAGTTTATTCAATCGGTCTAACCAACTTGTAACCAACTTGTAAATGGTAACCATTTTGTGCATTCTTTCTAACTTCCATGCTGTATTTAGTAAGGCGAAAACGCAACGCGTCACAATTTTAAAATATGCATTTTGGAATCAAGTATGCAATCTGAATGCTGATTGTATGTAAACTCGCATCGCGCATTGACCATTTTTCAATTGTATGCGTTAAATCGTATCGGGTTTATTCTTTAATAAAAAGCGCAAAAAACTAATAAATAACTAATAAATATTATCATCCCATTGAATACACAACAATAATAACTCAAGTGAAAACCAAAGTTGATAATGTGATAAAAGAAAATATATAATTGTCAATAAAAAAATTAAAAATTTAAAATAAGTGAAAAACCATAAAAAGCGAAGTGTTATCATCTATACACACAAATTCAACAAAAGAGTTGCAAATTACACCAACGTTGAGTTTAGTGATGATGAAAACCTAAATTAATACAAAAAGGGCTCAAATATAGTATACAGCCGGCCAACGACAGGAAAAATTTCAACAAACACCTGTTCAACATCGAAAACGCCATATTAAAAACGTCTACACAAGACCAACAAGAAATAAGAACATTAATAATCAGTGAAATCAAAAAATCTTACAACAAAATAGCCAAGCACATCAACGCCATGCTGAAGGAGTACATAAAACTAGAAAGTAACTATTCATTAATAAATAACCTAGATTTAGTAAATAAAATTAAACATATAAAAATACCGAACAATGCAAAATTAGTTTCTTTTGACATCACTAACATGTACACAAATAGACCAATAGATATTACATAAGTTTATTGCAAACTTACTGTCCAAAAATAGAATCAAATCAACAGACACTATCGAGATAATTAATACCATTACAGAAATCACCAAACAAAACTACTATACACACAACAATAACTACTACATACAGACCGAAGGATTACCAATGGGCAGCCCATTGTCAAGTACATTATACCTCAACGATTTTGAGAACAGACATATCATGAACGCATTTAACAATAATTTCAAAAACATCATATACTGGTACAGGTACGTAGACGACATTATTTTATTATTCAAAGGATCCAACAGGCAATTAGACAAATTACACCAACACATAAATAGTAAAGAACCCAACATAAAATGCACGTTAGAAATAGAAAAGACAATAAAATCAACTTCTTAAATCTCACGATTGTCAACTACAACCAAAAACACGCCTTCAAAATATACGGAAACCCACCGAAACAGATCACACAATCCCCAATGACTCACACCATCCATACCAAGACAAAATATCAGCATATAATCACATGACCAATATATTAAACAATATACCGATGAACACTGAAGATTACAACGAAGAATTAAACACTATAAAATATATTGCCAACAAAAACGGATATGACACAGCATTAATCAATAGAATCTATAACAAAACACAAAGCGAAAACTCTACTACAAAACATGACAACACTAGCAGAAACCAATATATCCACCCCAAAATACGTGAGTGTATAATAACAAAACAACCCACAAAGCCATACAAAAAACCTTCAATAGACTCGGATAAAAAATAGCGTTTAGAAATAACAACAAATTCAACAAAAACTAAAAAACAAAGTGCATAGCCATGATTGCAACAAATTTTACGTAGGACAAACAGGCAGATCATTGTTATCACGATTTAAAGAACATACCAAAGACATGAATACATCAGATCCAAAATCGAACTACGAACAACACATCAAAACAGAAAAGCATCAATTCACAGACTTTGACCACAACTTAATAATACTGCATAAAGCAAAAAGGACACATACTCAACAGACTTGAAGAATTCGAAATTTACAAATACAAAGCCAACAACATCTTATTAAATGACAAATTGAATACCAAAACCAACAGGATTTACGACCTAATTATAGATAACACTAACTACAGTAGGAGGAGCACAACAAATTAGACCTAAGTTTAGTATATAAGCATAGTAATTTTAAGAAAAGTGTGTTAGTTATAAAACCGAATGTGAAGTTTTCGACAAAATTAAAAAATAACAAAACATGGCGGACTACAAAATTTGTCGAAATAACAAAAATGCACATGGATTAGTAAAACAGTTGACAAAAGCAATGCTAGGATTATTTAAAAATGTTGCTCTGCAAATCAACTGCTCGTTAATATGGATTTAGTAAAGTAGCGAATTCCGCAATCAAAATTAATACAAAATTCGAAATGTTCAAACAAATAAAAATTATCTCCATTTTAATACGATGACGTAGACCCATTTGTTATTGACACCGAACTTGATCAATTTTTGCTAAACTAAAATAAGTGGGATTTAGACGTTCACTGTATCGAGAATTGGCCAGCTCCCAGAGATGTCCCACGAACATGGTATGCATGCTTAGTTAGCTTATGACATTCTGAACAAATAAAAACTATCCCCATTTTAATACGATGACGTAGACCCATTTGTTATTGACACCGAACTTGATCAATTTTTGCAACACTAAAATAATTGATCAAGTTCGGTTTCAATAACAAATGGGTCTACGTCATCGTATTAAAATGTGGATAATTTTTATTTGTTCAGAATGTCATAAGCTAATTAAGCATGCATACCATGTTCGTGGGACATCTCTGGGAGCTGGCCAATTCTCGATACAGTGAACGTCTAAATCCCATTTATTATAGTTTAGCAAAAATTGATCAAGTTCGGTGTCAATAACAAATGGGTCTACGTCATCGTATTAAAATGGGGATAATTTTTATTTGTTTGAACATTTCGAGTTTTTTATTAATTTTGATTGCGGAATTCGCTAGTTTACAAAATGCATATTAACGAGCAGTTGATTTGCAGAGCAAAATTTTTAAATAATCCTAACATTGCTTTTGTCAACTGTTTTACTAATCCACGTGCATTTTTGTTATTTCGACAAATTTTGTAGTCCGCCATGTTTTGTTATTTTTTAATTTTGTCGAAAACTTCACATTCGTTATAAAAAAGGTTGTAAACTATATTTGTGGTACAGTAAGAATCCTGAAAGACGGAATATCAAGGGACCAAGCAACATTTCCGTTTTTAGGGATTTTGCCGTTTGTGAGGACTTGTCAACGAAAATTATCGAAGGTTGAGTGTATATGTATTATACATGCATATGTACATACATATAATGTATATTTTCTCAATAAATAACATACATTTTGTTTGAAATAAATTCATTTATTCTGTCCAAGTACATAAAAAACAAGTTTAGAAAAAAATTTAATTATACGTATGTATAGTTTGAAATGTATCAGCCTCCTTATTTCATCACATATAGGTATCACATTTTGTATGGGAGGATTGCAAAATGTACGGGGTTTACTTATTGTGCTTATTTTGATTGCTTGGTACCAACTGATTTTGGGTATATGTTTATTACATGCCAACAAATTGTATGAACCTTACTATGAAGAGCTTCGTCTCCTTGAAATAAAGCAAATTTTTTTAAGGTGATGATTGCACTATTAACTTCATTTTACGATGGTCCAAAATCGTGATCCTCGTCCGTTCAGCCGCTTCTTTGTTCACGTTAATAAAATCGATGCGGTGATATTTGGGAATGCTGAGTTTATAAGCGCCTGCACAATATTAACATCGTCGGTTAGATTTACATTTAGCAGGTCAAGATTAATTGGGAATCCACAATTTTGGAAACATTTTTCGATTGTATCCGATTTAATAGTGTTTGCTGCAACTTTGATCATCATAATGGCATCTAAAACAGAAATTTTACCCGTCAGTTCCGACGCCTTCTCGCAGCTCTCCATTTCAAACAAAACTCTTTGGAGCATGGCTTTACGGTAATTTAATTTTAAATTTTGAATAATCCCGCTATCCAAAGGCTGCAATACGGAAGTGGTATTAGCTGGCAAATACTTTAGGACTATATTGGATAGCATTATTTCTGAGTGACATGTGGCGTTATCCAAAAACAACATTATATGGCGATTTTGTTGTTCCATCGCTATGTTCAGTTCGACTAAGAAGTGCATATAAATTTGACCGGTCATCCACGCATTTTTGGTTCAAAAATATGACACGGGAAGTTGTTTGGTTTCGAGATTTTAAAGCATCTTGGTCTGGCACTTTTACCGATTACAAGCGGTTTGTAAATCGCACCATCGGTAAATACGGTCAAAAGAACGGTGATACGCTCTTTAGAGAATTTTCCCGCATTACATCTTTCTGTTTTTAATTGTAAAGTAAAAGTTAATTAAAGTTGTTTGGTAAAACTTTAAAAAATAGCGCCGATTCATTGCAATTGGCAATATTCTCTGAGGGATAGCCTTCGATATTATTCGGCAATTTAGCTTTCCAATCACGTACTACATCTTGGTCAACCTCGTTTGATTCACCGCAACACTTATTAAATACTATATTGTAACACCTTCGAAAGGACCGTAGCCCTCCATTAGATGCTTTAAATTCACTGCGATAGTCTCACGAATTTTTGTAAACATGCGATTAGATTTATAGTCTCACGAATTTTTGTAAACATGCGATGGTTTTCGTTGAATTCCAAATATTGATTAACGATCAGCTCTTTATGTTGAATGATGGAATAAATCTGAGTATTTCTGCATTTATATTTGTCACAAATTTCCTTCACATTTTCCCCACAATTTTTCAATTGGATTACGTCGTATTTCTGGTTTAATGTCAGATTTACTTTTTATTTCATATTTCTGAAACAGTTGTTCAATTACATTTATTATTCTCATATTTATTTTATTAATGAAATAATAATAAAATAAAAATGTAATAAACTAGTAAAAAGTAAAAGTAACTTACAATTTTATAATTTCTTCCTGATACTTTATTTCTAGGTTATGTAGATAACGTGTAATTCTGTGTCTATACGTAGATGTTTTTGACTTAATACAAAATAAAAATATTGAAGCAAAAAATATCAACAACTTCGATCAAGTGCCGCGTCAGTGATGGGTGTCTGGTCAACGTTAATACTACTGACATGTGGAATGAAGCAGTTTTGTCTGAGTACATCGAAAATTTATTTGAAAAAGGGCCCGAGACTGGTATTTATCGTCAACCAGTTCTATTACTTATGGATCACTACGGACCTCACGTAAAATGGGTAAAATCAAAAATATTGGAGAAACATAACATTTTCATAATTTTAATGCCATCGAAACTTACAGGAATTCTCCAACCTCTGGACGTATGTTGCAATAGAAGTTTCCAATCATCATATAACGATGCTTGTGATACTTACATTAGCGAAGCTCTTAGGCTCAGGCAACCCAAAAGCGCCGCCGTATTTAAAAGTTTCAAAGTGTGTATTAGATTGGGTTAAAACCCAACCTTTTACATAAAATATGCGGTATTGGTTCTAAGGAAAATTATAATTTTAATTTACTTCACAAGCCGTTACGAAACCTTTTATCACCGAACTTCCTACTCGTTGAATGGAATAAGTACATAGTGAAGTAATTCGTGATGTGTGCTACTTTGATGAAGTATTTGCAGATTGGTTTTGGCCGTTGGACACAAAAAAAGTTTCTTCACTTGTGTGATGCACTATGTTTGTAAAGATCTATCCGATTTTGCAACATGGTTCGAGACATATCTTCCACATTTATTGGAACTATTGGGGAAAGACGAAGAATTGCATCAACTTTTCGATGAAGATGATGAAAGGGTAATTTCAAAAAGAGAATGCACTCAATCCGGTATTGAGATAAAGGCGGTGGCAATATTACAAAAACTAAATATGAAAATAATTGAGTTAGACAACGAATGTCACAAATTATCAGAAACCAGCTATGAACGGGATTCTCCAGAAAATTCACTCACCATGGTAAATATGGATGGTTATTTCGGTTTGAAAATTTAAAACAATTAAATTATAATTATTATCAATACGAGATTTATTAAAAATTCAGACATCAAACTCAAACCAACCATTCAGCTTCAACGAGAAATGTTATGACCTAAATGATCATAAAATTTCACGTAGGAACCAAATGGCCAGTTTGAACTTACATAGAATTCAAGTTCTTACTAAATCACACAACATATCAACAATAATTATAATTTAATTCCCAAAGATTCTACATGAAGTTAAAATTTCTTTTTGTACATACATTTATTAATGTTTAATTTTGAAAACTATTTTATAATAAAATATGAAGTTTAAGAATGAAACAACATTGTTTTTCATACATAGCAGCTAAATCTTACTCATTTTGATTTATTTGAACAAAAGGACTGGCCCCTTTATTTGAAGGCCCTTTTATTCGAATTAATTTCTACTATTTCTAAAAATGAATAAATACTGTTCTCCCGAATAAAAGGACTAGTTTTTTTATTCGAGGCAAAACTGTAGTTTCTAGATTTTTGAAATGCTCTAAAAATTATTATAAATTTTATTTTATACTTTTATGAACTGGACAATATTAAAATCAAATCAGAGTTGCGCGATTTGTAAACGACCAAAGAATTGAATTATTTTATGACAAGGACATACAAATAATCAAGGTTAATAAACTGCTCATAAGTTTTTATTTCATATTATTCAATATCACAAACGTATTCGTATTTTAAATTTTTAATTGTTAAAAAACTAATAAAGATTTCATCTTAGAAATTAACGTTGTCCCATGTAAGGCGGTCATTCAATTATTTGAATCTGCAAAAGCTTATAGAATATAGAATAATTCAGAATTCTAAATCACAAAGTGACAATGTTATGCACAAACCAAGACGTTTTAAAATAAATATAAGAAAAATATAAGATTTTTAAAAAATATAAGATTTTTAGCCATGGGTGGCTCTTTTTACTGACAGTGCTGGATGTTTCTCGACTCTCTTTGCGAATTAACATAAGTATCATAAAATCCGATATAATTTAATGATGATCAGTATTGCCGTTAAACCACCAATTAAATTCATTTTGCTGAATAGTCCATTTCACACATTGTCAACTATAATTTATTTTAAATGTTTATAATAAGGAGATTTGTCGAAAATATTTCTAAAAACCATCAAATGGTTTTTGTTAATTACAGCAAATATATTTTTTCGTCTGTTTTTATTAGTCTACTTTCACACTGTAAACAGTTAATTTTTTGTTTTAAACGAAACGAGAGAAGAGTTTCTATGATCCTGTCTTGTAAATTAAACTCATTATTTCTGGTCGACCATTTTCAATATTAGCTTTCTCAGCTGTTATATCGGTTTGTAATTGGAATCCATGAGGTGCTTGAAAATAGTTGTTGGGATCAACTAGCATTTCATCATTATCTTCTTCGCAGTTAGTAAGCTGAGTTGTTTGTAACATTTTCATAGACATTATTTGAGCAATAATATCGTTAAAATGATGAACTGTTGGATTTCTTGAATTTCCTCCTCTTTGCCGTATAATTGAAAACAAATTCTCACATGAATCTTGATTGAATCGCGAAGTTAAGATAAACGAAATTTGTTCAGATCTGCTTAAAAATTTATCTGAATGGTTTGCAAAAGCCAAGAAAACAATAAGGTTTGCTTTGGGAGTACTCTTTGATAGTTGTTATAAAATTTAATGACGATTTTAAAATTGTATAAGGTTCATCCTTGGATTTGAATCAAACTGTTTTTTGTTGTTTAAAGCATCAAAGAGCATGATGAATTTTTCAGAAAAGTGCATTGTTGCCCATGCTTTATTTGGGTTCGGGAATTTATTGCATGCGAGGCCAGTTTTTATGCCAGCCGCAACACTTCTACTAAAAATCTGAGTAGCTTAACCAACTCTCATTTTTTGGAAAGTGTTTGGATTTATATATGCAAACAACAATTTGGTGCGCATTAAACGCAAAAAACTAGAATACCGTTATTTTTTGTTTTCTTGCAAAAATTGTTTTAGTAAGAGAAGTATTTCATTTTTATATGGAAAGCTATATAGATATTTCTCAGTGTTTTGAAATTGTTTACAAAAGTGGTAGTTCACTTAATTTGTGTGTTTTGTATTTTATTTTTTGTACAATTTTGCGTCATATTTAAGTATGAGTCACAGAATTATGAGGTGCCACCCCCTGGTTTATATCGTTTGGTTAGTCGTAGTACCATAAATTCCTTTTCTTTTTTTTGGGTTATTTTATAAAAGACTAAATAAAATGTTGTTTCCCCCTTTTTTATTGAGGGTGGATTATTTTTACTTGACGTGTTGATATAAATAGGAGTAAAAATTAAAATTTTTGATTAGTTGACATTGTGAATTGTAGACAACATTTTAAATAAGGAGTAAGATTTTTGAAAATTTGAAAAAGTAACAGTGTGTTAAACTGAGTGTAAGTTTAAGTGGATAAATAAGTACTATAGTGCGCTAAATTTGATAATGGATAAATTTTGAAAGTGTTGTAAACCATATCACGATTCAAAGTGTTCGAGTAAACTAAAACGAGTTACGGATTATGTTAAGCAATTTATGCCACAATCAGTTGAGAATCAAGATAATTTGTATCTCTGTTCAACGTGCTATATAAATATTACCTGCAAACGACGAAAAATAGAATCACAGTTGTCACCAGTTGCGGGACCATCAACAACATCACCTCTAACACCGCAAATAGCCGATAACGATAATAGCAGTGATAGTGAAGAGTGTTATTTAAAAAATGTGTCCGTTTTGGAAAAAATGAATGAAGTGTTACCCTTTCTTGGAAAGTCTCCTATATATCCGAGTACGTTAGAAGCCAGGCCAAACATCAGCAGCAAGAAGTAATAGATTTAGCTTCAATAACACCATCAACATCTTTGGTACCGGCAATCGTGCCGCTTTCGAATCAGTACCGAAGATCAAAGGAAGATTGCATTATATGATGAATTGATTGGTGATCTAAAAGCTAAATTCGAAGAACTGGAGAAAACCAGTGATAAGATTCAGCTACTTACTATATTTCCAAAATCATTAACCATTCAAAAAATCCAGAATGAGTTCAAGGCAACGCAACATATGGTGCGAACCGCTAAAGATCTACGAGACAAGAATGGTCCACTAAGTCGTCCAGCAGCTAAAGTAGGAAAGCGAATAAGTGATGAGCTGAAGCAAGCAGTATTATCTTATTATACTGATGATGATGTTAGTCGGATAATGCCAGGCAAAAACGATTGTTTAACAGTCGATAAAGTTAAAGTTCAAAAGCGGCTAATGATGTGTACATTGAAAGAGTGCTACGAAGGATATAAGACGATGTATCAGGATGATGAATCAAAGAATTTGGGTTTGAAATTTTAAATATATGTAATTAAATTTGAATAATAAATATTAACACTAGATTTACCACACCAGTCAAAATGACTGGTTTTAAAATTTATATTTTCAATTTACTACTTCACCTTATTTTTTTTACTACTTATTATGTTCAATTAACTAATAAATATAGTTATAATTAATCTAATATATTACAATTAACTTAATTGAAGTAATTTATCATTTTTTTAAAATACATTAAGACCGGAAACCCTACTAACCATTTTTTCTAAAACCAGTCATTTGACTGGTGTCGGTAGAAATAGGTATGGTCAAATTGTCGGTATACCTAGTGTTAATAATTTAACTGAACTATCCTTTTTGTAAACAATTTCAAAACATTGAGAAATATCCACTGAAATACAGTTTTTCCATATAAAAATGAAATGCTTCTCTTACTAAAACGATTTTTGCAAGAAAACAAAAAATAACGGTATTCTAGTTTTTTGATATGTTGTAAAATATTAATTATCGAATTCTAGAAAAAAAAAAAAAAAAAAAAAAATAGGTTTTTGAGAAAATTCAAAAAGAACATTTTGGCGGGAAATTTAGAGAAGAAGGGTTTAAACAATATACTATTTTTATATTTTTTTAGAAATCCTTATTAACTTACCTTTAACATGAGCCCAAAATCATAATTATCGGACAATTATTTTTCGTTTTATTTCGATAAATACAATACCATGATTATCATTTTCCTCAAATTTTGACACCCTGTATCTTTAACAACAACAACAACAAAAAATATTAAAGTATTTCTAATTTTTTTTTTTCAATCAAGGCTACACATTCAAAACATAAAAATCATAAAATTAAAACATGACTTACAAAAATTTGTGATTTCACGAATTTTTCATCATATATATATATATATATATATATAAAAGTGCCCATATTAAAATTTCCATAATATAACGGGCTGCACAAAACCATCAATTAATCTATAATTCGGTGAAGCATACTTACGGAATAAAATCCCTCATTAAACATTTTATTTTCTTACAACTAATCTCAGCAAAAATTAATTGTGAATAATACAACAATCTTATTTTTTATTATTATTTTATTTAAAAAAAAGGTGTCGAGCAAAAGCCATATGGAAGCCTATAAAAATGAACAGAAATAAAAAGCGACAGTTAATAACATTTTACCTTCATTATCGGATGTCTGGCAATTAAAATTCCAAAAAAATGTTGTGTAGCCTGTTATAAGTCGGTTGGACGAACCACAACTGATTTGTTACCTAAAATATAATAAAATACAGTATTATTAATATTGCGTTTCGAAGTAGATACATTTTATTGGGAAATAAATTCTTCTGGACGACATAAACACCGCACTCGGCACTATTTTGCTCGGTACAAAAATTTTATAATAATCAATAATACGACTTTTGCAATTATTTCACAGTAACCGAATTCAAATATATAAGATTTAAGATTTATCAATTTTTTTTAAATTTCAGTGCCGTTAAAATTACAGTAGGAACTTTGGATTTAATGTACATAGTTTTCAAATTTCACTTTTCACAAACTTGAATATCAAATAACTAATTAAACTTATTGTAACTAAACTTACCGTATTTTTTCATTGTTTTTAAATTTCAGTTTTATATTTGTTGTTTACCGCAGGAAAACTTTTTTCTTTTAAAAAAACTAACCACAAAATAATTACAAATACAAAAGTTTTTAATCTCTTCTCACGCACTTGACGCTATAAAAATTTGTATAAAATAAAAAAGGAGTAGGGATTTTTTTTCGTTTGGTTGCTATAAAAAATACTCGAGTTGATATTTTTTCTGAAAAATTTATGGCAGCACAACAAAAATTTGCTCAGCAAGCTATAATCGGATACGCCCTTCTCCCAAATAGTCGATCTATATTTTTGTCTCGTTTTAGTTTTGCTGAGATAATATTTTTTTCTCATGGAATAGGGCCATTATTGTTTATTTCATATGTGTGAAGTTAGCAGTACTTATATTTAAGTAGATTCTGGCATAACTCGTAAATACAAATATAAAATAAATAAACTGGTGTAAGTGTATAGTCCCATTTGAATTGCATAACCCATGAAGTTTTTGATGTAATTTTTTCTTTTGTTTCATTACTCTTGATAAAACTCTATTCTCTTTGGTAAAACAAAAACTGTGGCACAAAAAAATAAAACCAACAACAACAAAAAATAATGAAATTGGTTCTCCTGAACTAATGTAAAAATTGTTCCATTTTTCTCGAAAATTTTGTTTTGTTTTTGCTCGAATATAAATTTATATAAAAACAAAAACCGATTAACGTTTTCTACTTTAATACAATATGTGTATTTCGGAATATGTATTACAAGTTGGAACTATTAAATATATAAAATGCGGTGAAGGTAAAGTAAAGGAATATTTTAATTGTTTAGTTTTTAGTGTTGAAATGGCGTGATAAGTGAGTGATCCGTTAGGATAGCAAATTATCATATATGGAGAACGACTAGAATAAAAAGACGGTGATAAAAGAGTTTTGCGTTGTCTCGTCGAATTGCTTTTACATTTTAAATGGACAACTATCTATGGTTGTAATAAAAATATAGAAAATAATTTATGTTGTTATTAATTGAATTTGGTTACGAATTATATATATATATATATATATATATATATATATATATATATATATATATATATATATATATATATATATATATATATATGTATATATATATATATATATATATATATATATATTTATATATATATATATATATATATATATATATATATATATATTCTCGCTTCACTGTCTCTGGAATCTGAAATTTATATACAAAAAAAATTCTAGCTTTCCTTGCTCGTAGGCTCGCAATACATAGAGCCTACGAGCAAGGAAAGCTAGAATTTTTGCTAGTAACAAATTCACTGTATAGCGGACTTTACGCGGTCATCAATAATGTTATTACCTAAAATACCAACCATTACATAAAAAATGTTATATTTCAATTGCAATTTTATAACTTTTTAGTTTTACACAATTCGCTAATGGAGTAAGATTGCGCATGATTTGTAAGATTCAGAAATAAAGAAAAATATTTGGGAAACCCGACTTTTAAAGGAATGGTAGTTTGAGAAATGACATTATCATTAAAAAATTATTATTAAAAAAATAAGAATGTAATAGAACTTTAAAAATCTCGCTTAATAAACAAAAAAATAGCCAAAAGATCAATACATTTTTTGAAATATGAGAGGAATTCGTTTTTATTCAAAATATCAAAGTAGTTGATCTCTTCCAATTAAAAACCCATAAAAGCCAATTATTACAAATCATTAATATTATCAGATCGAAATTGGATGGCTAATTCTTCCTGTCACACTCTTCTCTTCTGCAGCATCGTTTTTCTGATTGTATGATTCTAATCCCATTTAACTTAAAGAAAAGTTAAAAAAAATCAAAAAAGAGTTAATTATAATAAAATGCAGAGAGGGCATTCTGCATTTTATTATAATTAACTCTTTTTTGATTTTGTTTTAACTTATCCGAGAGAATAAAAGCTATAATTAATTCTTTCAAATAACGAATCTTTCTTCGTTATTTGATATCACTAAGGCTACGATCAATATACTTATCTGGATTCTTGTTCTTGCCCGTTAGCTTCCACAATCCACATCATGGATGACCCAAACTTCCGTTCATTCTTCCAAAAGTAATTGTTTCTCCTTGGTGGCAGTTTCTCTGGAAATCAATTACCCCTTGTTTGGTTCTTACATTTCTGTCGCAAAGACTCAGTTGCATCTCTACATTATAATATTTTAGGGCCTATAGTCCAATATTCAACAGGACATTATTCGGTCTGAGCTAAATAGAATATTTACAATTCTTTAGTCCATATTTCCAACTTTAACCCATTGGTTAGTTCCATGATTTTTGCAATTTTATTAATCAACGAGCAACGTTCTGATGTCTTGCGTGTCTCCGAATCGCGAATCCCGACAATATGAGGGCATCCATCATTGCTGTCTCCATGTAATGGATGGCAGATTTAAATTTGTTATGTGTACTAGTCACTTGATCTCTGATTATACTTATATATGTAATAATTTATTGCACCAGGCGGTCACCAAATATTTGATCGAATAAGATTTTATAAGTCATTTTGAGTCCACTTATGCGAAATTGGCTCGCCGAATTATGACGCCGGACTGCCACCATATATTTAACAAATTGGGCTTTATAAGCCTTCTAAAGTGTCGACGAATCTTATACAGACAAGTGTATAATAATAATAAATCGTTTTTGCATTCGAGGAAATTATTCCCTATTGCCAACAAATTTGATGATAATACAATTTAAATATAATTTTTGATTTTACTACTTGTAACAGTTGATAACAATCGACCGCCATCAGATATTTTGTCGAATGATGATGTGTTGATGTGCTCTTTGCAAAGAGCGGGTGTTTATTCGCCATATTTATTTAGCGTAGTGTCTTCGCGATTTACGTATATGTTAGTGGTAAAAGGAAGTCAGATATAGGCCAAGACAAATATACCTTCCTTGAAAGTTTTAAAAATATTTAACAAAGCCTCACTCTTGCTAGAAGAAAGCTTCTTACAGCATGTTGGCAAATTACAAAATTTCCCGATATTTCCATTGACAAGATACCATTGATCAAACCGTCAGATAAATTTTAAAAAATTACTGAGACTTTTTTAACTCAACTCCAGCGAGTAGTATTACCCGAGTATTGGACATCGAGCGAGAGTTGTGCAATATCAAACGATTCGGGATGTAGAAGCTCTAATTCGACCGAAGTTATATATCTTAACCATGTCTCGACCTTTGGGTTAATTCCAAATTTCTCCAATAGTTTTGAACACCATTTCAACTCTTCAAGGTTCGGCATCGTCGTCGATTGGTCCTTTTTCGAAGCTTTTACTTTTACAATTTTCGCACGCTTCTGCGAAACATAAATATGTCCGTTTGAGGTAAACGTGTTGAAGTTGTTTCCTATTTTCGATATTAACTTGTGCTATTTCGTCAATATTATGTTCCGATATAAGTTGACGTGTTGCTTGCAGATTGTGTAGAGTACCTTGAATCTCCTGAACTACACTCTGAATTTTATAGGATTTAAAAATCTTATTGTCGAATGTTATCGAGCAATTCAAAAAGGTGGTTAGGTCTGAAGATAAGGCTTTTTCGTTGGTTAAATTAAAAGTTTATCTTCGGCGATGTACTGGATTGTTGTCTTTCTATCCGAGTTAACATCGCAAATGTTGTTTTTTCCTATCACTAATAGTTTAATACAATCATCTTGTAATTCTTTAATATTTGTATGTTTTTGTACGTAATTGCCGTGGTTTGTAGTTGTGAATAATTTTTCCCTTGCCTTTATTAGGGATTGAGGATAGTTATATATTATTGTACCGTTTATAGTTAATGGGGGAACCAAAAGGGTCATCGAGCTTTGTTCTTCCAATTGTGGGACATCCAGGTGGTATTTACACCTTGATTTACTAATAGGTATTTTATTAAAATTATTGCTTTCAACGAAAGAATTTTGTTACTTGTCAGTTCAGCTTTGGTTCTTGTAATTGCATTCTGTATATCTTCTAATATTTCGTTGATGGTATCTATATTTACGATTGTTGTCATCATCTCTATTTCCGTTAGGATTATTTTATTGGCCATTGTAGAGTTTGTTATTCCTCTATTTACCGTGTCTGTTACTAATGTTAACCTTTGGTTGATTCTCTCGTTAACCTGAAGCTGTTGGTTATTTTGGTCAATCAAAACGTTCATTGTGCTGTTGATGATGCGGAGATCTTGTGCATCTGGGTTTCCCGCAAGCCATTTCCATGTTGATCCCAAGGCATCCCATCTTTTCTGTCTGTTTTTATGAAGGTTTTTTTTTTTGTAAAAATTACTATGCAATGTTTTTAATTGTTCTATTATGTTACTTAGTTACTAGCCTATCATTTACTTTATCTAATATAAATTTACTGTTTCTTCTAGGTTGCCTCTTATTTATAGGATGTATTATTTTGATGTTGCCAATTTGTATTTTACATTTATTTATTTCTAATAATAACATAGGATCTTGGGGTACATTTTTAATTTCTAATTTATGTGATTTGGAGAACTGAATTATACTTGATGATATGAATAATTTATATAATAAAACTGATTTATGCACATTTCTTTAAATGTTTTATCTGATATTTAAAAGAAAATGGAAATTTATTTATTGTTTTATTCTTTTGATTTTATTGGAATTTCTCTTTATATTCCTGTATGTTTTAAATGTTTTGAACTTTATATCTTTATTTTGGGTTCTTACACCTCTTGCTTGAGCTTTTGTCCTAATATTTGGCTTTAAAAAAACTGGTTGACTATCTATTAATTTTGGTGGTTCCTCCTTATTATTATTTGGTTTTAACATCCTAGTTTTTCCTAATTCTATATTTTCCTTAACACTTTTAAATATGTTATTCGCCTGTGCTTGAATTTCTTTTCGGGATTTTTCGAATTAGTTTGGTTAAAAATAACCTCATTGGACGTGCCAGTGGACGAATGCACAGTGATTATAAAGTGCCACTGATAGTTATATGGCATTTAGAGTGTTTGGATCGAGGATATTATGTTTATTGGTATTGAAAATTTCGATCATTGTGGCATGAGTCTTTTCAACTTGCCCGTTTGATTTGGAAGAAGATGTATACTATAATTTAATGTTTAGATTTATTTAGGTATTCCTTAAAATAAATTAATTGGTATGTTGTTTTCTGGTCTGAGACTATTGAGTCGGGAATACCGAAAAGTGTGAAGAATTTGATGAGAGCAGCAGTTGTATCAACCAAGTTTCTTGTCTCAATAGGAACCATTTAAAAAAATTTGGAAAATGAGTCTACGATCGATAAAAAGCTCATTTTGTAGATCCTAAAATTAATTGATGTTCGAGTAGTCTTTCCGTTGTTGGTCTTGGTGATATTTTGATATTATAAAGTTTTTGATCGTACTTGTGAGTGTTACATATTACACATGTATTAATATGGCTTTTAATTTTACTTGCCAAATTAGAGAAAAAGTACGACCTTCTTATTTGACTTTCAACATCTCTAATACCTCTGTGAGCTCTTTTGTGCTCCTTGATGATAATGGTATTTTGGTGGTCTATACTGGTTACATCTTCGACCATTTTTGTGGCGAAAACAAAATGGCCTGTTTGAGAGCAGTTGTTTTTAAACGATTCTTGAATTTTTCCGTATAGGATTTCTGGTGCTAATATCGCAGATTGTCCACCATTATGGTATGTTTTAATGAAGTTAGTGGGGTCCGTCAAGTCAAATTCCTTTTCTAATATAATAACTCTCTTAAAATTTGGAAAAAAATTTTCTGAGATTATTGTTTCAATATTTGATATTTTGAATACCAATTGGTTTCTGTAATAATTTAGAGGTCAGAGAGAAAAGTGATATAGTAATTAATATCTTGGGAAGTATTTGCTGAATGAATGAATGTGTCCATTTCGCTACTTGTCTGGTTGGTCTGGTGACTCCTTCAGCTTCAGTAGTAAGGGAGCGTCTCTAGTCCCATGCAATTGTTGTTGTAAAATGACGTCATCATCATTACACAGGTCATGACATCTAGAGGCGTTATCGTCTTGGTCGTGAATTTCAAGGTCGTCTCTTTAAAGTAGGTCATATTTGTGTGTATTGTTTTTCTTATCTTGACCGTGAAATTAGAGGTCATTGTTTTATTTTATCTAGACATCTATTGTTTAAGACCACGTGACTTGTTTACCTTATAGTGACCGTGATATTTTGAGGTCGTCTGTAATTTTCGAGATCGTGTTGTTGTTTTGGTCGGCTATAATGTTTTCTTATCTTATCGTAATTTTCTTTTCTTATCTTTATAATAGTATTATATATAGTAATATTTTCTAGGTCGTCTGTAATTTTAAGGTCGCGGCGGCCATATTTGTTTTGGTAGTTTTTGAGGTCGTGTTTGGGGTGACGACGCTGAGGAACAACGCGTGCAATGTGCCTTTTTGACGTGTGACATATCAAATTTACTATTAAATTTTTTATGGAAATGGTGAGATTCGAACTCAAGACCGCATCTTCATAGGAAATGATCTTAACCACTAGACTACGAACGATAATGTATAAATAGATGTATTTGTTCTATATAAAAAATGGATTATAATGTACCCCCTAATATAGTTTATAAGCAATACATATTTTAGTTCTATTTTTAATTATTGGTGCTATTATATAAAAATTAGCATGCCATCTTGTGGCGAATAGTGGAAGTATAAGTATGGGCTCCTTCACCGATTCGCCCTTTGATGACCATTTCTATATTTGTCATCTTAAGTCTCTTCGCCAGCTTATTACCAAGATTCTGCTTCTTGTACTTGTGAATAATCTCCTTTGACAACGGCGACGAAGCGTGTATATTCCGTCTTTTAATTGAACTCGAATACGGTCACCGAAAAGTGTTTTTGCCATGTTAATTTTCCGCACAGGATAAGGTTGCTCTATCACCATATCACCGTACTTTAAGAAACGGGATTCCGCCGCTTGTTCTCTGAGACTCTCTCAAGAAAAAAAATAATAAAAATTTAGTTTTTATGTTAAATATAGTGGTATGTTTAAAATAACTTACAATTTTAACGTTTATTTTTTAATTAAATAATATTTAACTAAGTATTTTTACTTATATAGCACAGTTTCCTCCCTACTCCCTTCCCTTGTGAACAGCTTTTTATTTACAGAATGTGATTGACAGCCGTAAAAACGATAATAGTTAAATTATGATCTTGTTGTAAATACTACATTGTTGCAAGACAATAAATTGTATTGTATTAATATTCTTTAAGTATCATAATTTATAATATCTTTATCTGTAAATTGCAAAAACCATTTCCTGTACGGACAATGGGTGGCATTGTATGAATAGTTTGTTGTTATGAATAAAAACTTTTTAATGAAATTGTGCTGTTCTAAATACTACTTTGTTGAAAACAATGAACTGTATTAATATTTTTAAAATACCATAATAATTATTTATAACATCCGGTTCGGTTAATTTAGAAAAACATTTCCTGCATTTGTTCATTTACGAATTGCATGTTAAAAACCAGTTAGTTGTAATCAATCGTTGTAAAAAGTACTAGTTAGTAAAAAAAAAGTGCGACTGAGGCGTATAATAAACACATTTGTGAGCTGTTTACAAAAGGTTCTCACCACAATAACCTATCTGTGGTTTTAGTGACTCAAAATGTGTTTCATTAGGCTAAATATTGTCGAGATATTTCGCTAAATTGCAAATATCTGGTAGTTTTTAAAAATCCGCGTGATAAGTCCCAGATTTTGTCTCTCGCTAGACAAATATACTCCGAAAGTTCTGTAGAACTTATGAGGGTATATAATGAAGCAACTTCGAAACCACACGGTTATTTACTTTTCGATCTGGGTCAATCAACCAACGATTTGATCCGTTTCCGAACAGATATTTTTAATCAAAATTATCTAACCTGTTACTGCTCACCGGCACTGCTTGAAAATGAAAAATTGTGCACGAAAAATGAAGCGTTTGAGGGCAAACAGACATATTCTACATATTTTAATAGATTATAATCCTCAGTTACGAAAAGCCTTGCTTAAAGCGTCGAGTTCCGAAATTATAAAAACGTTATGTGAAATATCACTTGAAGTTTCTGTAACGTTCAGTTGAGTTGCCTCTGTCGTCGGTATTCGGCTAAGCGCGTCGGCTACAACGTTGGCTTTGCCTTCCTTATATACGACATCGTAGTCGTAATTGTCGAGTTCTAATCTCCATCTTACGATTTTAGAATTTTTCTCGGATGATTTGATGAAAGTGAGTGGCTTGAGGTCACAAGGGTGGATTTTCGACCGCGTAGGTACGCCTGGTACTTTTTATCGGCCCAGATAATATCCAATGCCTCTTTCTCATTAGTGGCATAGTTTGCTTCTGTTTTATTTAGGGTTCTCGATGGAAAAGCAGTTAGTCTTTCGACGCTATTTTGCATTTGTGTAAGAACAGCTCCTAACGCGTGTTCAGATGCATGAGTTGTTAATATGAAGGGTAAATTAAAATCAGCATACGTTAGTATCTGATCTGTGGCAATAGTAGATTTCAGTGTATTAAATGACATTACATACTCTGGATCTTTAATATTTAACGGGACATCTTTCTTGAGGTACTAGTCATATGTTTTGCGATTTAAGAGTATTCTCTAATGAGTCGCCTGTAATATCCAGAAAGGCCAAGAAATTGTTTAATTTCTTTTTGATTCTTAGGTAAAGGCTAGTCCAGGATTTTATTTACTTTATCTTTATTTTGTTTGACTCCATCTTGCGTAATGACGTGTTCTAAAAATTGTGTCGCACTTATCGAGTTGAATTTTTAAGTTAAATTTTGATAGACGTTGGAATACAATTTCGAGATTCTCCAGATGATTGAGGAGATTTGCACTTACGATTATTATGTCATCTAGATAGACATGAGAAATTTGTCCTATCAAACCGTGTAATACGTTGTTCATCGCTCGATGGAACGTTGCTGGTCCGTTCTTCAATCCGAAAGACATTCTACTGAATTCAAAATGACCCTTGTCGGTTGAAAAATCGGTCTTAGCTTGCGGACTTGGGTCCATGGGTATTTGGTGGAACCCAGATTTTAAGTTCAGAGTTGTCAAATATTCTGACTTTCCTAGATTATCTGGGATTTTCTCAATTTGAGGAATTGGGAATTTGTCGCTAATTGATTTCTCATTTATTTTACGGTAATCAATTACAACCCTTATTTTGCGACAACCCGAAGCATCTGGTTTCTTCGGTGTTACTCAGATTAGGAAAGAGTATGGGCTATTTGTATGTTTTATTATGCCACTACAAACATCTCCTGGATTTCCTCTTCGCCATCCTTTTTATAATGATGAGGATACCTATACGTTTTAGTATATGGCACTTCATCCTTAGTTTGAATTTTATGAAAAATAATGTTGGTAGGTGAGAGTTTTTCATTCTCGTGTAATAGTATCGTTTGTTTTTTGAAGAGGGTATCAATAAGTGCTTCTTTCTTACGTTCACTTAGGTGATTTGTCCTGATTAAATGTCTTATTGTTTGCTTCGATATGAGAGAATTCCGAAGAACTGGTATCGGTTTTAAGGTTTCGAAATTGTTAGCCTCTAGTTTTAATTTTGGTAATTGTTACGGGGGTTCCGGATCACTTGTTAAAATGTTAACAGTTGGTTAGTTATTGATTGCGTAGGTAGGGTGTTTTTTTAGGAGGTTTGTTTTTCCGATAGATGTCGTTTTATTTTATGACAGTTGTTTTGACAGCTCAAAGTGGCATTTCTACTCAGTATTGTTTGGCAAATCATTATGAATAGGTTAACTCCAGAACAACGTTTTCAAATCGTGGAAATTTATTTTCAAAATCAGTGTTCAATTAAAAATGTTTATAGAGCACTTCGTGAATTTTATGGTGCACATAATCGTCCGTCAGAGACCACCATAAAGAACGTAATTACCAAATTTCGGTCTACATTCACTCTTTTGGATGCCAAGCCACCGACAAGAATGAGAAGAGTTCGTACAGAAGAAAATATTGCTGTCGTTGAGGCCAGTGTCGAAGAAAACGACAATTTATCGATTCGTCGTCGTGCTCAGCAAATTGGACTTTGTCCATCGACTTTATGGAAAATTTTACGTAAAGATTTGGGTTTGGTGCCATACAAAATTCAATTGGTGCAAGAATTAAAGCCACACGACCATCGTTTGCGCCGTGAATTCAGTGATTGGTCGTTAAATCAATTGAACGAAGATCCATTTTTTTACCGTAAAATTCTCTTCAGTGATGAGGCGCATTTTTGGTTAAATGGATACGTCAACAAACAAAATTGTCGCATTTGGAGCAAAGATAATCCACACGCCGTTCTAGAATTACCAATGCATCCTGATAAATGTACTGTTTGGTGCGGTCTATGGGCTGGTGGGATCATCGGTCCATATTTCTTTAAAAATGAGGAAGGACGACGCGTTACCGTGAATGGAAATCGATACAGAACCATGTTAAATGAGTTTTTGTTGTCAAATCTTGAAGATATGGATATGAATGAAATGTGGTTTCAACAAGATGGTGCCACTTGCCATACAGCACGTGAAACAATCGACTTATTGAAAGAAACTTTCAACGACAACATTATTTCGAGAAATGGTCCGGTGAATTGGCCTCCGCGTTCGTGCGATTTGACGCCACTCGATTACTTTTTGTGGGGATACGTGAAGTCATTGGTTTATGTGGATAAACCTCAATCGATTGACGCTTTGGAAACCAATATTCAACGTGTCATTGCTGACATACGCCCTCAAATGCTTGAAAAAGTGCTGGAAAATTGGACCTCCAGAATGACATTTGTGAAAAATAGTCGTGGTAGCCATATGCCAGAAATTGTGTTTAAATGTTAAATGCCAAAAAATTATCTACCAAATAAAAAAAAATTTTGGTCATTTCATAATTTTATATGTGTTTTATTCAAAAAAAAAAAATCGGCAACCTCTTAAAAAAACACCCTTTACAAGCCAGGTTGAATTACGATATTTTCATTTAGTTTTAGTTCGGGGTACGAACCAATCACCTTTTTGAGTGGTTGGGAATACTACCGTATAATTATAAAAATTTGCTGTTGGTAATGACGTTTTAATTTAAATACTTCATTATTTATTGATGTTGTCTGTGACTTTTAGTCAATCTTAGAATTGGTTTGCGCGAGGTTTTCCGATCCTAGGTACCTTCTCGCTTTATAAATTAACTTCGGTTTTTTTATTTACTAAATGAGTACCTAAAATATTTTTTACTGAACTTTTGTGTTATTTTAATAATTTTGTTGGTATTATACCGAGTTTTATTATGTTTTTGTTTACACCGGTATCTATTAACATATTAATTCTTCCGTTTTTTGTCGGATATTTTAAGGGCACATACGGTAAAAAATTTAAGTTTCCGCATCCGATTCCTGTTCCCCATGAAAATTTATTTCTTCTCGCTGTATTTCATCTTTATTATTATCCGGATTTTGTTGTTCTTCCGTACCGAACTTATGGTTATTTATTACTCTTCCGTTCAGAGTTCCTTCTCTTTCTAATAATCAATGTCCATTGGTTTTACCGAACTATTTGATTTAATGTTTTGGTGAGACTTTAGATTTGTTACGCAATTTTGGTTGATTCTTTTGATTTCTATTTACTTGTTCAACTGAATATTGTTTGTTTTCTTTCGTCTAATTAAAATGTTGAGGGTTTGTTAACTTTCTCGAGTTCGTTATGCTTTCATTCGAAATGAATTTCCATAGGAAAGCATACGCTTCCTCTAAGCTCTTTGGTTTTGCTGCTTGCGCATAACCAAAGTAAGGCTTGAGCAGACCGGACAAGAATGCGGCCAACGAGTCTTCCTTGATAAACGCATTTATTGCTGCCCAAGCCTGATTGTATGTCGGATTTTCTTTTAATAATTTGTGTTATTTCTTTTATCTTATTAAAATAACTATGAACTGATATGTTATCTGTTTGTTTTGTTGCCCATAATTACGACTTGTAATAAGACAGTTCTTGTCTGTCTCCAAGGGCTTCCATAATAATATCTTTTATTTCGGCGAAATTCGTTGGGTTACCTGCTAGGCACAAAATGTCCTTTGCTTTCCCTTGAATTTTGTTACTCACAGCTAGCTGAAATTGTTGGGGGGTAACCAACGGGTGGAATACACTTAGCGTATTTTCCGCCGTTTGGAACCAAGCTGCTAGCTGGCGTCGATTCTCATCAAAATTTGGGATAAACTTTATAGGATCTGGGGTCCTGATTATGTCACCTATTTGCTGTTGTACCGAACTAGTTGGTTCGGGCACAATAGGTGGATTCATATTACGCCTCTTGCATATTATTCAGCTTTGTAAGCTGTTATATAATTGCAGCAAGTTGGTTTGACAATTATTGTTGCGCATCTGAGATTTCCTCAGGAAATGCCAACATCTCTGAATTGAAAATTGAATATTAAACTTTTGTTTTGTTTTAAAATAATTTTAATTAAGTTTATTTTTTAATTTAAATTGATTAAAATTGATTGATTGATTTAATTATTTCGTTTTTCGTGTCTATCTAGGTTTTAGCAGCCATTCACTAGACACTTCATTTTAATTTTAATTTTTCAATTTTTATTAACAAATGATGCACTACTACACAATCCACTAACTAATAATATTTTATAATATTTTAATTAATAATTTCAATATTTTTTAACTGCGCAAGATGTTACTGTCACTCTGAGCAAAAACAGAATCTAGTTTGGTTGGTTTTATCTTTGAGATATGAGACCGCCATATGCATTTTTATATAACCACCTTGCTCTGGCTTGTGGCACATGAAATAGCAAATTTTATATGGGAAAAATCTTTACATTCATTCTATAGTGTACGTATATAATTCTATGATCCTACCGGATCACTCACCATGCCATTTCAAAACTAGAAACTACAAAATTAAAATATTCCTTTACTTTCCCTTACTCTACTGCATTTTATATATTTAATAGCATTTTATATCCAACTTGCAATACATATTCCGAAATGCACATGCAGTAAAGTAAATAACGTTATATACCCGTATATATGTTTTTGTTTTATATACATTTATAATCGAGTAAAAACAAAACAAAATTTTTGAAAAAATAGAAAAATCCTAATTGTGTAATTTTTATATTATTGGCCATATGGATTCTGACCACAAAAAACTAAGAAACAAACAAACAATTTTTACATTAGTTCAGGAGAACCAATTTCATTAATTGTTGTTGTTGTTTTAGTTTTTTTCGTTATACTGAAACAAATTAACCAAAAAACGATCTCGAACAAAAATAGTTTCTACATTTACGAGTAAATTAGTTAGCGTATTTTTTTTATCATAAAAATTAAGATAGGTTCGTTTCTCGGGTTAATTTAGATTATAAAATCGTCCGGTATGTGGTTTTCGGAAATTTGTGGAGTTATAACCAAAAAGTAGGTGTCTCAACTTTGTGGTACGTGTATTCACTTCTTATTATTAGAAATTCTTTACTTGTAGTTAACTTTTTGGGTGTTTATATTGGAGAGTTATCTTTGGATCGAGTTCAAACAAGGTTAAAAATGAATGCAATTTATTTTAGCGAAAACTTAAAAATATAAGTAAATTAAAATCAGAAAAAATCACTAAAAATATGCTTTCGAATTTTTTATTTTAATATTATTTTTCTTGTTGTTTTTCGACTCAACCCCGTTTATGTTGAAATTTTTTAAACAGAGTTAATTCGACCTAAGAAATATTTTGAATTAGGTCGAGTTAACTACAAATTAACTCAGACTGTTTATATTGAAGGTTCAACTTAGGTTGAACTTTCAATCTAAACAGCATAATGGAGAACGACGAGAATAAAAAGACGGATGATAAACGAGTTTTGGGTTGTCTCGTAGATTGGTTTTTAAATTGTAAATTACGGTAACGGTAACTGTGAATGGGGAGCGATATCGTGATATGATTGCAAACTTTTTAACGCCACAACTGCATACTTTGGGCTTGATTAACATGTGGTATCAACAAGACGGTGCCACATCGCATACAGCCAGGATTACAATGGAATTACTGCGAGAACTCTTTCCAAAACAAGTTATTTCAAAAAATGGTGATGTTGATTGGCCTCCACGGTCGCCTGATTTGACTGCTCCGGACTTCTTTTTGTGGGGATATCTAAAAGCAAGGCTTATGCAAACAAACCAGAAACGCTTGAGCAACTCAAACAAAATATTCGTGATGAAATTAATGAAATACCGCGTGAAATGTGTGAGAATGTAATGAAAAATGTGCCCAAAAGGGCTCGCATTTGTGAGGCTAACAGAGGCGGACATTTATCTGATATTGTATTCCATACATAATTGCCGACATTAAATAAAACATTTATCAATATAAGATCCATTCTCTTTCATTTAATCAAAATTCATAAACAAACAAAGTAGTATACCTTCCCGGCGGACACCCTGTATATATATATATATATATATATATATATATATATATATATATATATATATATATATATATATATTTATATATATATGTATATATATATTTATAAATATATAAATTTATATATATGTATATATATATATATATATATATATATATATATATATATATATATATATATATATATATATATATATATATATATATATATATATATATATATATATATATATATATATGTATATATAAAACTGTCATTTTTTGTTTCATTGTATTCAGTAATGTTTACAATTTCATCATGGTGAGATATATTCAAGAACAACGTTTAAAAATTCCAATTACAAACGATAACGATTTTTTTAAGAAAATCATCTTCTCCGATGAGTGCTCCGATGCTCACTTTCATCTGAGTGGTGCGGTAAATAAACAAAACTGTCGATTCTGGTGCGAAGAAAATCCACAAATTATTCATGAAAAACCATTACATTCACCTAAATTGACAGTTTGGTGTGGTTTTTGGTCTGGTGGAATCATCGGTCTGTATTTTTTTCGAAATGAAGCTGGTAACACCGTTACTGTCAATGGAGATCGGTATAGATCGATGATAACCAACTTTTTATGGCCGAAATTGGAAGAAGTTGATCTTGACAACATTTGGTTCTAACAAGACGGGGCTACGTGCCACACAGCAAGTGCAATAATTGAATTATTGCGAGAAAAATTTGGATCATATCACTCTTATTGGAAAACCCTTATTGGAAAACCCTTTTTCCCGGCTTTACATTCATACATCTCAGTAACCATTGATCGTATCGGGCAATTCTTATGTGTGTTTCAAAAGTGACATTTTATCTTGTACTTTGACATACGTAACATTAAAACTGGTGAAGTGAATAAAAAGTTACAACATTTTAAACATGCAGATAATTAATAAAAAAATTCGATATATTTTACAATTTTATTACGACAAAGGTAAAAACGCAACTCAGGATTGCGAAAAAATTTGTGCTCTTTATGGAGAAGGTGCTTTACCAAAATCAGCAGCGAAGAAATGGTTCAAGCGCTTTCGTTCTGGAAATATGTTTGTCAAAGATGCAGGTCGCTCTGGGCGACCAACCACTGGAAAAGTCGATGAAATCATGCAGAAAATTGAAGAAGATCGGCATATAAGCAGCCATGCAATTGGTAAAGAACTAAATATTGATCACAAAACAGTTTAAACCATTTGAAAATGGCTGTATACAAAAACATTTTGACGTTTGGGTACTACATGAATTAACAGTTAAAAATTGATTGGGCCGGATTTCTATCTGCGAAACGCTGCTGAAACCGAACGAAATCGAGCCATTTTTAAAGCGAATAATTACTGGTGATATGAAAAGTGGTTAAGATACGACGACGTTGTGCGAAAAAGATCATGGACGAAACGAGGTGGAACTTCTCAAACGGTATCAAAGCCAGGATTGACGCCAAGAAAGGTAATGCTGTGTGTTTGGTAAGATTGAAAAGGAATCGTGCATTATGAGGTGCTGCCACCGGGCCAAACGATTGATTCTAATCTTTACTGTCAGCAACTAATGCGTTTAAGGCAAGCAATTCAGTTAAAATGTCCAGAATTGATCAGCAGCAAGGGCGTTGTGTTCCATAATGATAACGCTAGACCACACACACACACACACACACACACACACACACACACACACACACACACACACACACACATCATTGATGACCCGGCAGAAACTGAGAGAGCTTGGCTAGTAAGTTTTGATGCACCCACCATACAGTCCCGATGTTGCACCATCGGACTACCATTTGTTCCGGTCCATGCATAACCATCTTAATGGTTTTAAATTAAATTCAAAAGAGGCCTGCGAAAATGAGATGTCTCGATTTTTCACCACTAAACTACAGAAGTTCTACAGTGATGGGTTCATGGCTCTACCAGAAAAATGGCAAAAGGTCATCGATCAAAATGGCACATATTTGATTTAATAAAGTTCATTTGAAATAAGAAAATTCTTATTCTTGCTTCAATGTCACCCAAAAACAAGGGCAGGAATTTTTTCCCCAACCCTTTATATAAACAAGAGAAATGCAAATTAATTTCAGTTTAAATTCAAATATCTATAGAGTAGGAATACAAACTTGTAATAACTAAATCTAATCCGTTTAACATTTTTATTAATATTTTTAAGAAAGTGCTACTAAAGTAGACAAAATGGCAGCTAATTTACGGTCCACTACAGAAATGTATCTTTTTGGCCATAAGTACTGTCAAATTATTGGTGCTAAGTTACCTTCAAAAAAGCAACAATCAAAACATTCATTACAATCACCGTACTGCAAAATTAACTATTCGTGAAATTACAGCTCTGACAATCCAGGAACTGTCTATTTTTTGGTGAATAGTAAGAATTCCAGTGAAAAAGGAACAACATTCCATTGAAAAATCGGAACAATTGCATGTTGAGTGAAAAACTCTTCTAAAGAATCAAAATAAACCTACAAAAGATTACCGTGAAAGAGAAAATGCCTTTAATAGTAATCTAGATGATATTTTCGATATCGCACATACCAATGCCTTGTCCATGATGGCCAGTGAAGACGACAAGCGATTCCTCTTGTCGCAGCGTAATAAAGGGCCTCCCGGATGTTTGACTAGAGCCAGACAATATGAAATTGAAAAAGAAACGCGGAAGTTCGATGAAGACAGAAAATAATCGTGAACGAAGATATTTTGAAGAAAAATTAATCAATACCAAACGACTCACAAGCATTATTTTCGTCATCGGAGAGTGGCAGCGAAAGAATATCTGATAACGACATGAGCTTGATATATATTGATTTGCCCGTGCTAACCCTAGAGGAAGCAAATGTTTCATTACTCCTAGAATATTGCCAGCTTTGGATAAGTGGAAGATTACCGAGCGTGCAGCAATGCATTTAATGAGTGCCGTTGTTAAAAGTCTTGGACATTCTATTGATCAACTTGTTTTGAATCGAACAATACTGGGGCGTCTTCGTGAAACAAATAGAGTAGGAATAACAGCTTAAGTTAAATCTTCTTTCTATTTTACAACAGCGTAGTACATTGGAATGGAAAATTGCTTCCGGAGTTATCTGAAACGAAGACCGTGGATTGCCGATGACTATTTCACATGAAGAACAATTATTGGGCGTTCCCAAAATATCAAAATTAGCTGGTTTCGAAATGGTGGAAGCTGTTTTCCAAAGCTTAATCGATTGGAAAGTATCTGACGATGTCGTGGCGGCTTGCTTCGATACAACATATTCAAACTTTGAAAGATTAAATGTAACAACTATTATTTTAGAGCAGAAACTGGAACGAAGTTTACTATATCCTCCTTGTTGATATCACATATGTGAAATTACATTGCGCGTTGCAATTGAATCTTAAATGGGCAATACATCAGGAATAAATGTTCCGTTATTTGTGAGATTCAAGAATGACTGGAATTCCTTGAATAAGGATAATTTCAAACCAGGGATAAATGATCTCAACGTTCATATACAATTAAGTGATGTGAAAACGGAATTAGCGAGTTTTTGTAAGAACGAATTGGCAAAGGAACATGCTCGGAATGACTACAAAGAATTATTGGAAATCGCTCTAATTTTTTTGGACATGATACTAAATGAAAATATCCGTTTCCGTCTGCCAGGGCCTATGCGTCATCCTCGCTGGATCTCCAAAGCCATTTATGTATTGAAATTATTTATCTTTCGTGAAGAATTTAAGTTATCAGCACAAGAACAGAAGAATTTACGGTATATTTGTATTTTTGTCGTACGATTTTATGTGAAAATTGGATTCTATGGCACTAAAGTTGCCAAAGCACCAAAGGATTTGAACTATTTACGAGATATTTATTTCTACAAAACACATGACGAAAAGTTGGCGATGGCTGCACTAAACAAAATATGTGGTCATTCGTGGTATTTGTCCGACGAAAGCATCGTATTCTCTTTTTTCGATGAAAACGTCTCTAGTGTAGAGAAAATAAAAATGGTGCAACAGTTGAATATGATGAGGGATGTAGAGGCCGAGCCTAGTAAGCGCGTCGAGTTGAATATTGATGATATCAAAACATTCATTACGAAAAAACTAGCAGATTTTGTTACACCAAACACTGGCGATTTTTTTCAACGGTTCAAGATTTCCACAGATTTTTTAAACAAAAATCCGGATATGTGGCCTCAGGATGATAATTTCAAGAACGGAATGAAAAGTATCAGTCAAATAAAAGTCATAATACAAGATTATTGATTGATTGATTGATTGATTTTGAAAAAATTCATTAGTATTTAACCGTTGAATTGGGCGAACACAAAATAGCAAAAAAAAAAAAAAAACAGATTAACTAGATTAACTACCGGATTGCATTCAAATATCCCTTAAAATATCCATCCATTAAAATATCCTAAATAATTTAGAATTCGCGAAAATTTCGTATGTTTACTAAAATTTTTTTATAAAACTGATGAATTTTTCCCGACGCCCATCCTTTTTCACAAGGAAACAAATACTTTTAACACTACTTTTGCACTAGTTCTGGAACTTCCTCTACGCTTGCTGGGGATATATCACATACAATTAATCTGAGACATGACACATGCGACTCGTCTATGACTTGTCACCTCGTATTAGACTTGTCATAAACGATTCATCTCAGACTGGTAACAAACGTAAATTAGTAATTAGTGTGTCGTCAATGGCTTTCCTCCTGGAAGGTAATATTTAAGTAAAGGCAACTAGATAAAATTTGAAAAAATCATTCTAAAATGAATGATAAATAAGTTTATTTTATAATTTTTATAATTAAATATAAATCGTACCAGTATCTTAAACAAGGGATAATATGTACTCGTATATTAAATATATTTGAATGAGATTTCCTGAGAACCGAATAATTTTAATATAATAGCTCGACACTGTACATGTAGATTAATATTTAGGGTTGATTTGAAATTGGGAATTAATAATTATAATTCTTGTACTAAAACAGTCAAGATTGGCAACGTTGCATTTTATGACAAACATCCAGTCGTTGGTGTATTGAAGTATACAAACCTTCTCTTTCTTTTGAATAATTATATTAATTATATCAAATATTTCTAGCTTTTCAGTTACATAGATATAACGAAGTTGCCGATAAACAATTCTTTATGTTAAGATTGTTAAAATCCCAAATCCAATGCAAATAATATTTCTTTTTATAAAGCAAAAATATCGCTAATAAGCTGTGAGAAAATACTAGTAACCCATTGAGTGTCACAAAAAGGCAATTTTGCGGTAAATAATAGGATTCGTTACCAACTCCAACATAGTTGCAATTAATCTTGCAAAAATGATGGATTATGAAGGAAATACAATATAGAAAACAGCTAATCATAAATTACCTACACTATATTCTCAATGCACAGAAGAAATACGGAAACGGAAAATTATATCGCTAATCAAACCAAAATAAAAATATAACAATTTATTACACAAACGCTGGATGAAGGAACATCACCAAAATAGCTCTCTCCGAAAATCTCCGAAATCAAAGCGTGGAAGAAACCACCTCTACAAACAATCGTAGTAAAATATACCAAGAGAATTATGCAATGTCCATCCAGGAGCTAAAATTACCTCGAAACGATCCCAACAGACGGCATGAATCTTCCCACCATGAAACCACTACCATCCACCAAGCGACCTCCTGCCAACACCACCATTCAACAAAAACCACGCTTCACAAAGCCGTGACGAATCCATGACAGATCACAAACGAACCATGGCAACCCTACAGCCCAAAAACTTCAGCGTACGACCGATCATACCAAAACTCCCAAAATGATTCAGCCCCCGCCAAATCGACGGCAAAATCCAACAAAAACACCCGAAGCATTCAGCAAAGAAACCAATTTGGACATACAAATCCAACATTCAGGCAATGATTCAATACAAAACTGCAAATCCGCCCTCATACACTAACAAATGAGAACTACCTCAAGTCCTAAACAAAACAACTCAAAACAGTCAAAAATACCTTATAAATACAGGTAACGACAGAACACACATGAACACAACTCTCCGCAAGTTGAGAAACACAACGTTCAACGAACAACCACCACAAACCGCAGACACCGAGCCATTACTCACCATGAACGAAACCCATTCAAATCACTCCAAATATCAAAAAAGATTTACTGCAATACAGCTGCAGCACATCCTCGCCGCACATCCTGTGTAAACCAATCACACACTTACACCACTCGTCAAAATCTAATCCAGTTTTCGCACCACAGAGAAAAAGTATAACCCCCTCCCAATCGCCAAAAATATACATTCCTTTATATGTACAATGTTCATTTTGCGCGATCTCGACCTGCGACAACATCTACCCCTTGCCGATGACGCCAACCCAGGTCGACAAGGAGAGGTCAACGTCAGCCACCTCTCCACAACGAAGGCAAAAAATCTCACAAAGTTAACAAAAGTCTAAATTATTATACATATAACAAATCAACAAATTATGAAGAATTAAAGTCTAATCGACTTTCCCAATTCACAAATTGAATCATCCACATTCAAGAACATTTAGTGCAAATCCAAAGAAATTCGCCCATTTAGACAACGTAATACGAAGTCTTAGTGTAATCCACTACAAAAATATAAATACAACCGTGAGAGAGCCATAGAAATAGAGTATATAGAATGAATGTAAAGAACTGTCAAGCGTCACAAATTCGGAGGGTAAAAGAGAAAGCATATAAATTAACAGGGCCGTATTTAGAATTTTTTTCGATCGAATGCAGTGAAGTTAGGAAGTTTAAATTAAAAAATTATTTATATTTAATTACATTTTTATTTCTTTAATAAAGTACATTAATTATTTTTATTTAAATATAATATTAATATAATAAAAAGTTATAAAATATAAAAAATATAAAATATAAAAAATATAAAATATAAAAAATAATAATTATAAAACCACTACGCTTATTTATTTCACATTCCTTTGAAATGTAATAAAGAAATAAACTTGTTTCTTTTCGTTAATTTATATGACCTTTGGTTACAAAAATAATTCAATCGGATGTCATTATATTTTTCTATGATAGAATGAGCTAACAAATTAACGTGTTCTTGAGAATGACTATATTGATCTTCATCATTGAAAATATTTACACTTATTAGGTTGTGAAGAACGTTATAATTATATATTTATTTTTATTTTTTTTAAACAATTTAGAACTAGATTTTAGTTGCGTTATGTTTTTGTAGCGTTATGTGTGTTGATTAGCGAGGTATAAGAGGTACATTGTTGTATTAATGTGCAACAGTCCTCACAATTCAATTTTCTAAATTAATATCGGACTATAAATCCTCCTATGTATTCAATAACATTAATTGAAAATTCACTTAGTATAATTGGGTATCCAAGAAAATCTTCATCATACATATTCGATTCGTCTACTTTTGAAATTTCTTGGTCAATAGAAATATCATCTGATGAGGCTTCAACCATTGCTTTTGCAATTCTCCATATTTTGGTAAACTAAAAACAAATGTTTTCATTATAATTTCTGTAAAAAATTGTATTTACAGAACATATTCCAAAATAAAAATAAATTATGAAAAGCAAAGCACTTAGCACATGAAATAAAATAAGAAAAATGCGGCACTGGTAAAAAACATATGTTTATTAAGAGATGCTACCCACGTCAATAACCAAAATTGTTTTCTTATTTTTATCTGATTTATAAATTAAATTAAGGATAATTTTACCACAAATCACATTCTTTTCAACATAATTTACATTTTATTTTTTTATAAACACTTACCGATGGTACGAAATTCCTTCTTGAAATTTTTTAGGCGTATTTAAACAGTTTTTCACGAGACACTTCATTTTATTAAATGTTTGTAGTTTTTATTACTAAAATGATACACTACACACAATCCACTAACTATTTTAATAATATTTTAATTATTTTTTAATTATTTTAATTAATATTTTCACGATTTTTTAAGAGCACAAAATTAAACGCGTAATTTAAAACAAAAACAAAAACTGGTTTGAGGGGGTAGCATCTCTGACATATGAGACCGCCATATGCATTTTTTATATAACCATCCTGCTCTGGCTTGTGACACGTGAAACAGCAAATCTTATATGGGAAAAATCAATACATTCATTCTATAGTATTTAATTCTATGGAGAGAGCAGAGAATATTATACGATCATTTTGTTTATATTTTGCGCATCCCATATAACATATTTTCACTTATATGTATATCCTTAAATAAAAAAATTAAAAGAAATAAGGATTTCAGTACAACATGCAATAAAGACTTGATATCCAAATTTTAAATTAGCTTTTTGGTCGTGATTTGTTCAACTTTTCCAAGAAAATACCATCTACTCATATAACGAAATTCAACAAAATCACTGTGTACATAAAAAACTATAAACAATACGTATGCGAGAGAAAAAACAAAATTATAAAAATTAGAGACCACGACAGTATTTTTCATAGAAACAGATTACATAGAATGAATGCTAGCAACTGTCGTCACAAACTGTTTCATACCACAACAACACAAATAACTCATCCATACGATTCATTGATTATTATGTAATAAAATATAATGTATAATGTAAAATAAAGTAATAAAAATAGCACTTATCTTAAGCATCCTTTGTAATCAAAAAGTCCTACAAATTGAATATTAACATACAATGCGTACGATGCATTCAAACAACGGTGTCGAAAAACATATAAACGAAATTGTTATACATATACATATCCTACACCATTGCAAGCGCACCGCACACAAATTAATATATTAACACAATACGTATAACTTTTCACTTTACTTATTACTTCTTTACACACAAATTATTATTAATATTATTATTTATTTATTTCATAAGACATATATTAATAAATAATATTATGATTAATATTATAATTAATCAATTATTAACACATATTTAAACTATTTATTTATTTATTTAAAGGAGAGACAAAAATCACGTCTTTCCTTTACGACGTTCAATCGCCGACCGGAGTTAAGTTAATACAAGATTATAATAAGAAATTAGCAAAAAATTAAGATGATATGCAATATTTACTACAAGTCGTAAAGGACTGCACACTGAAGTTTTCAACACAAAACAAAAACATCCTTAATGGGTAGAAGATCATCCTAGATTGATTATTTTCATCATAAAAATTAATTCATAATATCATTGTATAGAAGAAATATTGTTAAAAATTCTTTGCTTTTAGTTAAGTTATTTTGCTTTCATATACTCGTATTTAAATAATATAATTTTGTATTATCTTATTATATCAAGTATTTTTAAAATTATTCGGGGTACGGCTTGTTTGGTTTTTGAGTTGTACCATGATGACAAGATATCAAAAATGGCCATGAGGTATCAAGCGGATCGCAGAATAAACTTAATTTGGAGTTGTGGTTGCTGCCCACCGGAGTCAAAATAAAGTTAATGAAGGACCATCGAAAATTAATTAAGGATAAATAATCTTGTAAAGTTGTGATTTCATCGGCCAGATGCCGATAAGAAATATGATTTGGCTTTTGACACGATTTACTGGAAACCTTTATAGAGTTCGCATCGCATTATAAATGAGCTTTAAGCTCAAAATGCGGTGCAACTTCTAACCAAAATTGTAATACATGTATAAATAAATAAATAAATAAGTATCGTTTCAAGAATAATTTGATATGTAATAGGGAACGGTGTAATTAGGTGCAGTATGCTGTATTAGGTACAGGCATGCTTCTGCGTAATATCATTCAACGGTAGATGTTTTAGATGAACGCGAATTCAATTCTGATTTTTTTTGATAATGAATGTTCAGCATACGTCGTAAATAACCCATTCCCAGACTGGCCTGTCACCTGCTACCTATATAACAGCTTTCCATCATACAAATTAAGAAATTCTAAGACAAATGCCTGGAGGCTATACTGTAGTATACAGGACTCCACTGAGACATCTAGGCTGCGTAAATTACTACTTCTAACTTCCACCACTCCGAGTTTTCTCCAACGATCGGATGATTCTTCGGCCGTAACTAGTGCAGAATCCGTGTAGCTATTACTGGAAACTCACTATCCAGGGACCTCCAAATTTGCGCCACAAAAGCCTAGGGACAACAGAGTCATAGGCATTGTGGGTCAGGTTATAAGCAGGATAAAACTCATGTGGGCTATAAATAGTTTTAATCCTTATAAGTCTGCAGGACCTGATGGCGCTGTACCGGCGGATGTCCAATAAACGACTCACTTAACCTTTCCCTGGCTGGAAGTAATCTTCAAGAGCAGCGTAGAATTCGGCCACATCCATAGTAAATGAACTGAAGTAAATGTAATATTTATAACTAAGGCTATTTTTTATAACTTTGGCTTATATTTATAACCATAAAGCTCTTATTGCAGTGCCAAATATCTTAGAGCTGTAAGTTTAACCTTTTTCCTACTAAAATTTTTAGGGGTTCGATTCAGTCAAATATTATATCGTAAACTTGCATATTGCAAAGAGAAATCTGTTGACATAGGGGTGATCCATTCCCTTATTGCTCAATAAAACCTTTGGACATATAAGGAATGCAACATGATAGTATTTCTGGAAATAGAGGGTTTTTTTAACAACGTCATAGCAGATGCAATCATGCAGACACTTGTTGTAATGTACCACTCAACCCTGTTATCCCTTATAACTTATATCTATATCTTTAATAAATATTAATAACTGGTCCTATTGTTGTATATTTGTATGGGTTAAAGAATGTTTCTAGTAATTATGTATAATTTAAATAATAATAATTCAATTACTGATCGGCTTTGGACGTGATAGGTAGATATTAGTAAGTAAAAGATTAACTAAATTAATTTCCATTTATAAACATATCCTAAATTACAAATTAATAATTTCCTAATTAATAATTCCTATATTATTAAACTTAAATATTTTAATAAAATTGTAATAGAAAACTTAATAGTTTAAATTAATAAATAAAATAAAACTAAACCTAATTAAATAAAGTGAATTAGTTGTTCATTAAATAATATTAACGAATGTGGAAACAAAAATCCACTTCAATCCATGCTTTCACAACACACTCTAATCCCTGTGCATAGACGAGTTTTTCAGCGGCCGAATAGATCAAATGCTTAAAAACATGGTCACGAAGGCCAGCCTGAATGTGTTCTCCAATAGCAGATTTGTGAGTAAAAGTACGTCGCAAAGTGGGATATTATCTCCTTTTCTTTGGAACTTGGTCATAAATGACCTTTTATTAAACCTGAAAGGGTGTGGCTTGAAGGTGGTTGCTTATGCGGATGATGATGCACCTTAAGAGAACACATGTAAAATGCGCTTGGCAATATCTCCAATTGAGCTAACAATTGCGGTTTAAAAATGAATCCACACAAAACTGAGTTCATCCTTTTCTCCAGGATACTCCCTAACTTAAATGCTATTGTATTGGCCTTGTTGTGAAAGCATGGATTGAAGTGGATTTTTGTTTTCACATTCGTTAATATTATTTAATGAACAATTAATTCACTTTATTTAATTAGGTTTAGTTTCATTTTATTTATTAATTTAAACTATTAAGTTTTCTATTACAATTTTATTAAAATATTTAAGTTTAATAATATAGGAATTATTAATTAGGAAATTATTAATTTGTAATTTAGGATATGTTTATAAATGGAAATTAATTTAGTTAATCTTTTACTTACTAATATCTACCTATCACGTCCAAAGCCGATCAGTAATTGAATTATTATTATTTAAATTATACATAATTACTAGAAACATTCTTTAACCCATACAAATATACAACAATAGGACCAGTTATTAATATAAAGATATAGATATAAGTTATAAGGGATAACAGGGTTGAGTGGTACATTACAACACTCCTCCCTCCTTTAAACAAAAGGCAATCTTGGTTGTCTTTTGAAATATGTACATATACGTGCTTTGGGTCCTTGGACGTGAGTTATACAACAATTAAATTTATTAAAGATATTTTACAATTAATAATATAATTAGAATAGTAATTCAATGATTTGAAATAGTTAATTTTAGTTTTTAATTAAGTTTAATTTTTTTCTAAACTATAATACAATTTTATTAATATCATAACAATTCTGTAATTCTAAATAATTATTTATTTATTCTATATACATATTTTTTTCAAAGTGTTAGAAGAATTCTTTATTTCACGTTGAATTTTTTTTTTTTTTTTTTTTTTAATTATTATATTTATTTAATTACAACATTTCAATATACATAATTATTATTTTTATATATATATATATATATATATATATATATATATATATATATATATATATATATATATATATATATATATATATATATATATATATATATATATACAAATTTTAAGTTTTTTTTTTCCATTCTAATAAAATTAAATTTACCATTTCTTTCGCAAACATCAAGTTGTATTTTGTAGTTTTTTTTTTTTTTTTTTATTATTTTATTTTAATACTAATTAATAGTTTTAGAACAAATTTTTCCAATGACAAAAAGATAGTAATTTAAATATTATGACATAATTTAAGACGATTGTTATGAATTATTTTTTCTGATTTTCCAATAAGAATTTTACAATTTTCTGGTGAAATAATATCCGTAACTAAGGTACGTTTTTACATCTTCCGATCGCTTCTGTTTTATCGAATTTAGTTCTACTTGAATTGATTCAAGCGATCGTTTAGATGTGAACTGTGTTTTAAGGGCTTGTTTAAGTGAGCTCCACTTTTTAAATTCTTCAAATTTTACTGTTTCGTATGCTTTTCCTATTAGTTTAACTTTAATTAAATTTAAAAATTTGGGTACTTCCGAAGTTTTCAATGAATCGTGAACCATGTCACCGCAAGACAAAAATCTGTGCAAATTATCGGATGATCCATCGAACTCCGGAATCATTTTTAATGCTAAAGAAATATTTAAATCCATATCTAAATCCATATACCTATCCAATATCTAAATAATTATTAACCAATGTAATCAGAACCGTAAATGTTTATGTCAATAAAAATTTCCAGAATTAATTCACTAGAATCATTAACTATCAGAATTATTATTTTTATAACGCTACAACTACTATCTGTTTGGATTAGATGACCTTCGGCCAAAAATGTAACTACGTGCGCGTTCGTATTATAAATAAAATTTGATATTTTTGCGAATTTAGTAATTAAAGAAAAATTTATAAAATGGAAAATAAGTAAAATTTGCGTACCTTAATTATTGAATAAAGTTGTTTATCCGTTGATAGAATTGTATTATCTGCTACTATAACCATCCATTGATGATAACACTTGTTGATATGTTATAAGTATTTATATTCACGTTCACGATGATCAGTTTTCCCGTTGTACTAATAGTTCTGCGTTGAAAATTTTCTGCTTCAGTATCCACTAATTGATAATACCACGTGTGCGTGAGTATGTCTGGATTCTTTTCACACATTGAGTCTCGGCAATAAACTGTTTGTCTGGTAAATTGTATTTACCATATCATAGACATGTGCGAATTAAATGTTGAAGTAGGTCCATAATATTGCAATACCGTTGTTATTGTTATTTGCAAAGTTATCACTTTTAATTGTAATACGACGGTTTTATAGAGAAAGAATGAAAGCAACGGTTTCCATAAATTGCTTTATTGCTTTACTGATGATGCGATGTGTCGTTGTTGATTCTTGATATTAATACGGTGAGTTTAATCAACACGAGCTTTGCTACTTTTACAATTAAATTGTATATATTAATGGCATTGCGACGTGATAGATAACGTTGAAGGAGTATAATAAAAATTGGAATGAATTGTTAAAGGATTTTGTATGCTAATATGTTTATAAGACTTCCATTTTAGGTATAACTATAAGCTTATCTTTGTAACAGTAAATATTTTTAACTTATGAACTGTTTTGTCTTATCTTAGGAATTCACTATATTCACTATATTTTATCAACACAGTTTATATATTTTTTTTGACTTAAAATCCAACACTATGCAAAACAATCCACACTTTCCACAATAAAATTTAGAATATTTCTTCGTTAAATGGTTTGAGGTTTACCGCTGCCACCAGTGTTGTGAAAGCATGGATTGAAGTGGATTTTTGTTTCCACATTCGTTAATATTATTTAATGAACAACTAATTCACTTTATTTAATTAGGTTTAGTTTTATTTTATTTATTAATTTAAACTATTAAGTTTTCTTGTGTCTATGCCAGCCCTTTAGGAAAACCACTTAGGTTTAGGAAAACCAGTACCTAGCTTAATACTTATGGTTAAGGATTATTGCATATTTTTTAAGTTTTATTTATTTTGGGGAAATTAATTAACCTTTATTTGTGAGTTAAATTTTTATTTTATTGTTTTCATAAAATTTAAATCATAATAAATTTTCACATAACTTAGGTCATTTTTTCATTTTTCTTAACAAAATTGTGATGAGAAATATAATGAAAAATTAAACAGTGGTTGCAAATTACCTGACGATGTACAATATTTATTTTGAAATGCAGAATTAATCAAGCTTTACAGTGGTCTACAAGCCGTCTGCAAAAATGCTGTCTGAGCTCAACAACTAGAGAGTCTGTCGCAATTTATCGGATTAACAATTATACGTGACGAGAGTTATCCGTCCATGCTATACTAGTATTGAAACATGTCAGTTTTAAACACCTTCCGATTAATTTTACAAAAGGCTATACTGGAACGGGCTGGTAATCATTGAGCACAGTCATCCTATGTGGAGTCTCTCGATGTTTGTGTACTCTATATTTACTATTTCGTTGAATTTCAATAACTTAAGTGTAGTCTACGCGCTTAAGTGAAACTAAAAATTTGAGTCTACATTTGTAAAAGAGGTAGAATGCAAAGTTATCTACTCCTCCTATTACATCGTTGGTCATGGCTATTCGGAGATGTATGTTATACGAATCACACTTTAATTATATTTAGTGAATTAAAATGTAATACATTCTTTCTACTTACATTAAAAAGGTTTAATGTCAACATAGTATGATTTAGTAAATTATGGTGAATCGTCAATCTGTAGTGGTATAAAGACCAATATACAGGTAACTATTTTTCTAGAAAGTAAACCTGCTTGGGTATACCAAAGTGATATAAATCTTCTTCATGAGCAAACAGTAGGGGATCTGGTAAAGTAAACAGATACAATACACTGCCATTCATTTATAGAATAAACGTTCTATCTTAACCATAATATTCTTTTGTCGTGTTCTTGACCAGTAATTATCACAGCCAATTCATTTAATTCTGGGAGATTGAATTCGTGTGTGTAAGTTTGCAAAAAATATAGCTGAATATATCTCGGTTCGTTAGCTATTCGATGTAGTCCTTGCATTTAAACTTTGGTTGGAATCCTGCTTCAAAATTATATTGACTTCAAATATAGTCATTTGGAAAGCTTAATTGTATGGTTGAATATTTGGCAAGAAGTGCATCTTTTCTTGTGTTACAATAGCGACAATATTTTATTCCACTTATCACACGTAACGCACATTTTTCACATAGATCCACAGTAATTATTTTATCAGATGCATAATTATACTGCGAAATATAATTAAATCTACTTAAATTCCCTTTTCTATACCGAAACTCGACTAGTATCTTAGTTAAGGCACTAAGATGCAGTATACCCAAATTGGTAATTCTAAATTTAAAAGAGCAATGTTGCAAGGTGGACCAACAAACACACTTTTCTTTTATAATAAATGTAGATGATTGGCCCGATCCAGAAAGAATTTTTTTTTGTTGTTGTCTATTTTTTATTATTTCAACCAAATGGAATTTATTTTGCTCTAATTGTATAATCAATGATTCACAAATATTTTTTTCTCGAGTTTGGAATAAACTATTAGTTTTGTAGCTACAGAGCGAGTAAAAATAAAATTCTAGAAATATTTTTTTTATTAGATTCCTCTATCATGTGAGCTAGCAGGCCGAATGAAAAGGTGGTATGAATAATGAATTACATATATAAAAAATGGCACAAACATTTCGTTTTTTGGTTTATTGGTAATTGTGCCACATTTGGTTCAGATCAATTGAACGGTTTAGAAGAGTATAGTGAATAAACACCAACATGCTTTTTTTTTATATATGTATATGTAAATGTATTAAGCATTATTTTTCGCAAAAAATGAGTATTTATAGAAATGAGATATGGCAACTATTTTTCAACCGTACTACATGGTGATTAACGTGTTTATGACACATTATTAAATATATTTTAAGCAGTGTAGTAGAAATTCTAATTCAATAATTTATCGGAGATGGTTTTCTGAAAATTCAATTGTGTATGCGATATCAGTCAATTTAATTTATATCGTGATACTATTTCAAAAATGCATCCATATTAATTTTCAGAGTTTTACTGTTTTTATAGTATCATATACAAACATAAGGACTACTAAAATACAATAGCACAAAACATTAAATAAATTGCTCGAATAAATGCGAATTGCGTATGTATCCCGTGTTAATAGTTATTCTACCTTATGAATATCATCAATAACAAAATTAGTATATGATCAAATATATTATGTAAAACACACACATTATTATAAAGAGAACAATAATAAAGTCATGTAGATCGGTTTGTCTTAGAATAAAAGTAGTTATTTATACAACAGACGAGTAATAAATAGTAGATGTTCTATATGAAATATTGTCTTATTATTGTGAAGTTGAACATGTGTGTTCTCATAAATATGGTATATTTGGTTGTGTCTAACCATCTTTCTTTTTAATGTATAGTTTGTGTACATACTCGTACTCGTCTACTCAGTGAACGTATAGGTATTGTTAATCGTGTAGAGCAGAGATGCTCAACCAAAACAAAAAATAAAACATATGAATCAGTATGACAATTTGAATGTACATGTGTCAGAAATTTTTCAGAACTACAACGGGAAGTATATTATATTATTATTTTAGTATTGTGCGAGACAAATGTCGAAGAGGTTTCGAAATATTTTTGTTAAGTACTAGTCCGTAAGAATGACTCCGCGTAAAATTATTCTAGACTGTGATGTTGGTACAGATGATGCCTGGGCAATGTTTTTGTTAATTAAAAATGAACAACTTTATAACATACAAGTGATTGCAATCACGTGCACGTATGGTAACGCACCAATTGAATACATTGGTCGTAACGTGTTGATGATTTTAAAGGCGCTCGATCGATTAGATGTGAGTTTAAATATTTATGCGAAAAACAAAATTAGTCTTTAAACTTAACGTGTATTTAAGATTCCGGTCTATTTGGGTTGTCATGAAGCGATTGTCAAAAAATATGAAATTGAATATTCCTTCCATGGTCCAGACGGTTTTGGTGGGTTACACAAAAATTACATTGATGTTGATATGACTCTAATTAAGAAAGAACATGCTGTACAAGGTTTAGCTAATATTTTATCTCATGTAAGTACTGATGTTTTTCTTTTCTTGATTTAAAATATTTTATTTAAGCGAACTTCCTACTCTTTTTTGTGTTAATATATGTGCACCGAATATCGATTACTCAAGTTCAAACTATTTCAAACTTCAATAGTGTTTATGTATAATATTGGTTAATGTTTAATGAAATCACGTCTTATCAATTTAAAACAGTTATCACTGCATGATAATAAACAATAAAAAATTAAATCACCCGTAAAATTAATTCATAGTATCTTGTCTAATTTGGATTAAGAAACAAAATATGTACATTCATAGTTTGTACAGTAAAGCTCCAATAATGAATAAAAACATGATTGCTTCGAAATTTTTGACTGAATTTTATAAATAGTCGGGCAATCAGATAAATATTGCGAAATCGGCACTCGACATATTGCCTTCTAGTTCTAAATACATATTGTTAAATAAAGGATGTTTTCTAGAGGTTCACAATTTTAAATTGAAATAGAACAAAGAAAAACATTTTGAATATCAGTGAAACTAGCTTTAGTGGATAGATAATTTTATGCCATTACCTTGCCATTGGCTTAACATATCCCCAAAGAAAGTAATCTAATGGAGTTAGATCACATGATCTCGATGGCCAGTTAACAGGACCATTACGTGAAATTAGTATTTCATCAAATGTTTATTTGAGTAAATTAATTGTATCCCACGCTGTGTGGTATGTGGCATCGTCCTGTTGGAAACGCATATTAGAACATAAATCTTTCTGACTGGAGTACAATAAAGTTAGAAATCATGTCTCTATACCGTTCACCGTTTACTGTAACATTCCGCCCATCATCTTTTTTGAAGACATATGGACCAATGATTCCGCCGGCCCATAAAGCGCATCAAACAGTGATTTTTCTGGATGTAATGATGGTTCGGTAAAGGCTTGTGAATTATCTTCACTTCAAATCCGACAATTCTATTTATTGAGAAAACCAAATCCACCAAACCATTCAACCAAAAATGAGCTTCATCACTGAACAAAATTTTGTTTGGAAAATCAACATCAATGTCAATTTCTGTTTCAGCCTATTGGCCGAATTGGCGGCGTGTGCGATGGTCTAAATTAAGATCCTTAGATAAAATCTTCCATAAAGTGACTGGACACATCTCCAGTTACTGGGGGGGAGGGGGAGAGAAGCTGGTTATTGTACACGATCTTCTTCAATGCTACGCTGTACAGAGTCTATCACTTGCTTGGTACGCACTGCTGTACTTCTTACTGGATGCGTATTATCATTTAGAGTATACGTGGTGAGAAAACGTTTTATAGTTAACCGAATAACCCGCTCTGATAGACGATTATGACAAACGTAAAATGGACATAATGCTCGGTAACGTATCGTAATAATATATACAGAAATATATACAACAATAAATGATACAAAATGTTTACAAATATGTACAATTTAACAATAGCAAAAATTATTTATCCGCTAGCAATTTAAATATAACTTTTTTAAAATTATTAACAGAGGTTAATGGCAAACTGCTCCAAGTGACAATCGCATTTGTTAAACTCGAATTATTATAAACTTTAATTCTGTTAACGGGTAAATAAATATTTTTTGTTCCTAATGACTGAGAAAAATTTAATTTATCATTCAAGTACAATGGACATCCTGATTTAATTATTCGAAAAATAAATAGAGCAGTCCTATAACGATAAAACTCAAACAAGTCACAACCAAGAATCGAATGTTTAAACTCAGAAACGTTATCAAATTTCTTTAGGTCATGAACATAACGTACACAATTGTTGAAAGTAACCTGAAGAAAACGTTTTGACGAACTCTCACAATTTGAAAATATTGCATCACAATATGAGAAAATTGGTATAACCAAACTTTTGACCAAGTATATCCGTAAGTCAACTGGATTCATTTTTTTTATTAACCTTAGCGAGTATAAACTATAATTAACTCGCTGACACAACGAACTTACATGATCATTCCAAGTTAACTTTGAATTCATGATTAGACCTAGATTATTAACAATAGGAACAAATAAAATAAAAGAGTTTAAAAAGAGTCCAGGTACAATACTATAGGAGCCATTTTTCGAGACAAATAATGCTTTACTTTTAGTTGGATTTATGGTAAGTGCATTATTTTTGGACCATATCGAAACATTGTTAAGATCGTCATTCAGATATCTCACAATTTCATCTATATTCGACAAGTCATCGCCAATATATAATTGCAAATCATCAGCATAAAAATGATAATGACAATTTAAAATATGCCAGGGTAGATCATTAATGTAAATAGAAAAAAGCAAAGGACCCAAAATTTATCCTTGAGGAACACCAACAAAAACATCGCGTAGGTTGGAAATATCATCACCATGTTTTACAAATTGTTTGCAATTATTGAAATATGATTGTAGCAATAAAATAGCAGAATTAAAGAACTTATAATACAACTGAAGCTTTTGAAGCAATTGTGTATGATTAACACAGTCAAAAGCCTTAGAGAAGACCAATAGTACTAAAATCACCAGAAATATCACCAACTATATGAATAAGTGCGGTTGTAGTACTATGACCAGATTTGAAACCCGATTGGAATTTACAAAGAAAATTGAAACAATTAAAATGCTCAAGCATTTGTATTTGCATAAATTTTTCCAAAACTTTAGAAAGGGCTGGCAAAATACTATGTATGTGAAGTTAGCCCGAAAAGTAGCCCGAAAAAAATGTGTCCTTGCTAAAAGTTTAATATTTTCGGGCCAGCCCGAAAAATTTATAAACACTGCATTATCTTAAATTCTCATCCCGAAATAATTTTTACATCAGTATATTAAGCTTTTTGAATTTGCAAAAAAATTAAATACTACATAAATACATTGTAATAAAACTTAATAAATAAATATTTTGTTTATTTACCATACAAATATATATTATTACCAAAAATATATTAAAATAATAATAATTAAAAACGAAATCAAAAATTACGTTACATAGTACAAAAATTACGTGGTTGCCCTCACCAAAATGCTCAAAAACTACTGCAAGTGCTACAAAATATAATTAACATCACCAATCTACAATAAATATATACCTTCATTACCATATCAGTGGGATAGAAGGTTCATATTAACCCGAGTCCGCACATACAAATCACAGCATAAAAATTGAAATTTTTAGTGTTACATTTTATTCTGTAGCAGATTCCACAGGGATATCCGACCACTTCGGCCAATGCCTCGAGTTAGTGTTGGTCACCAGAAATCTAATGCATATACCCACATTATCATATCAGTGGGATAGAAGGTTCATATTAACCCGAGTCCGCACATACAAATCACAGCATAAAAATTGAAATTTTTAGTGTTACATTTTATTCTGTAGCAGATTCCACAGGGATATCCGACCACTTCGGCCAATGCCTCGAGTTAGTGTTGGTCACCAGAAACCTTATGCATATACCCACATTGCCATATCAGTGGGATAGAAGGTTCATATTAACCCGAGTCCGCACATACAAATCACAGCATAAAAATTGAAATTTTTAGTGTTACATTTTATTCTGTAGCAGATTCCACAGGGATATCCGACCACTTCGGCCAATGCCTCGAGTTAGTGTTGGTCACCAGAAATCTAATGCATATACCCACATTGCCATATCAGTGGGATAGAAGGTTCATATTAACCCGAGTCCGCACATACAAATCACAGCATAAAAATTGAAATTTTTAGTGTCACATTTTATTCTGTAGCAGATTCCACAGGGATATCCGACCACTTCGGCCAATGCCTCGAGTTAGTGTTGGTCACCAGAAATCTAAAGCATATACCCACATTACCATATCAGTGGGATAGAAGGTTCATATTAACCCGAGTCCGCACATACAAATTGAAATTTTTAGTGTTACATTTTATTCTGTAGCAGATTCCACAGGGATATCCGACCACTTCGGCCAATGCCTCGAGTTAGTGTTGGTCACCAGAAATCTTATGCATATACCCACATTACCATACCAGTGGGATAGAAGGTTCACATTAACCCGAGTCCGCACATACAAATCACAGCATAAAAATTGAAATTTTTAGTGTTACATTTTATTCAGTACCAGATTTCACAGGGATATCCGACCACTTCGGCCAATGCCTCGAGTTAGTGTTGGTCACCAGAAATCTAAAGCATATACCCACATTACCATATCAGTGGGATAGAAGGTTCATATTAACCCGAGTCCGCACATACAAATCACAGCATAAAAATTGAAATTTTTAGTGTTACATTTTATTCTGTAGCAGATTCCACAGGGATATCCGAACACTTCGGCCAATGCCTCGAGTTAGTGTTGGTCACCAGAAATCTAAAGCATATACCCACATTACCATATCAGTGGGATAGAAGGTTCATATTAACCCGAGTCCGCACATACAAATTGAAATTTTTAGTGTTACATTTTATTCTGTAGCAGATTCCACAGAGATATCCGACCACTTCGGCCAATGCATCAAGTTAGTGTTGGTCACCAGAAATCTAAAGCATATACCCACAATACCATATCAGTGGGATAGAAGGTTCATATTAACCCGAGTCCGCACATACAAATCACAGCATAAAAATTGAAATTTTTAGTGTTACATTTTATTCTGTAGCAGATTCCACAGGGATATCCGACCACTTCGGCTAATGCCTCGAGTTAGTGTTGGTCACCAGAAATCTTAAGCATATACCCACATTACCATATCAGTGGGATAGAAGGTTCATATTAACCCGAGTCCGCACATACAAATTGAAATTTTTAGTGTTACATTTTAATCTGTAGCAGATTCCACAGAGATATCCGACCACTTCAGCCAATGCATCAAGTTAGTGTTGGTCACCAGAAATCTAAAGCATATACCCACATTACCATATCAGTGGGATAGAAGGTTCATATTAACCCGAGTCCGCACATACAAATCACAGCATAAAAATTGATATATCAATTCAATTGATATATCAATATATCAATATATCAATATCCCTGTGGAATCTGCTACAGAATAAAATGTAACACTAAAAATTTCAATTTTTATGCTGTGATTTGTATGTGCGGACTCGGGTTAATATGAACCTTCTATCCCACTGATATGGTAATGTGGGTATATGCTTTAGATTTCTGGTGACCAACACTAACTCGAGGCATTAGCCGAAGTGGTCGGATATCCCTGTGGAATCTGCTACAGAATAAAATGTAACACTAAAAATTTCAATTTTTGTGCTGTGATTTGTATGTGCGGACTCGGGTTAATATGAACCTTCTATCCCACTGATATGGTAATGTGGGTATATGCTTTAGATTTCTGGTAACCAACACTAACTCGAGACATTAGCCGAAGTGGTCGGATATCCCTGTGGAATCTGCTACAGAATAAAATGTAACACTAAAAATTTCAATTTTTATGCTGTGATTTGTATGTGCGGACTCGGGTTAATATGAACCTTCTATCCCACTGATATGGTAATGTGGGTATATGCATTAGATTTCTGGTGACCAACACTAACTCGAGGCATTAGCCGAAGTGGTCGGATATCCCTGTGGAATCTGCTACAGAATAAAATGTGACACTAAAAATTTCAATTTTTATGCTGTGATTTGTATGTGCGGACTCGGGTTAATATGAACCTTCTATCCCACTGATATGATAATGTGGGTATATGCTTTAGATTTCTGGTGACCAACACTAACTCGAGGCATTGGCCGAAGTGGTCGGATATCCCTGTGGAATCTGCTACAGAATAAAATGTAACACTAAAAATTTCAATTTTTATGCTGTGATTTGTATGTGCGGACTCGGGTTAATATGAACCTTCTATCCCACTGATATGATAATGAAGGTATATATTTATTGTAGATTGGTGATGTTAATCATATTTTGTAGCACTTGCAGTAGTTTTTGAGCATTTTGGTGAGGGCAACCACGTAATTTTTGTACTATGTAACCTAATTTTTGATTTCGTTTTTAATTATTATTATTTTAATATATTTTTGGTAATAATATATATTTGTATGGTAAATAAACAAAATATTTATTTATTAAGTTTTATTACAATGTATGTAGTATATAATTTTTTTGCAAATTCAAAAAGCTTAATATACTGATGTAATAATTATTTCGGGATGAGAATTTAAGATAATGCAGTGTTTATAAATTTTTCGGGCTGGCCCGAAAATATTAAACTTTTAGCAAGGACACATTTTTTTCGGGCTACTTTTCGGGCTAACTTCACATACATCAAAATACTGATCGGCCGAATGTCAGAAACAGTGGAAATAACATCCTTCCTAGGAAGAGGAATAATCGAAGCCACTTTCCATAAATTAGGAAATACTGATCTCGTTAAACACTGATTCACAATGAATGTGATATGTGGCAAAAACAAATCAATAAATAATTTTAATATTTTAAAGTCAATCATATCATATGCCATTGAATCTGATTTAATAGACTTAATGGCATTCAGTGTCATCAGCTCATCAACACAATCGAATGCAAATGTGTAACCATTGGAACTACTATAATCAGAATTCGGTAAAGGCAAAACACATAAAGATTCACTAAAACTACTTATACCGTCTAATATGTCATTAGCAGAAAAACTAATAATTCCTTCAGTAGACGAACATGAAATACCAAGGAATTTTAAGTTGATTTAGGATTATGTATATTCCCAAAATAAAACTTATTTTTCACTTGATTGATGTACGCATTAGTTTTATTTCTAAAAAATTTAAACGATTCCAAATCAATTACTAAATTGGATCTTTTATATTTTTTGTGAGCCAAATCTCTACGCGCCATTTAGTCCAAAATCTGTACGTTTAACCAAGGAGCAGTAGGACATTTTTTAATACTTCGTTTCCGAGGTATACAAGTAGAATCTAACTGTAACACATATGTATTAAATTTATGAACGATATCGTTAATGTCATTATATAAATAGAATCCACCCCAACCTAAAGAAAGGAAATGGTCTATAAAATGTGCATAGTTAATAGCGTTGACTTTTACGTCGAACAGACGTGTTTGTAATTTTCTTGTTTTTTCCGAAAAATATTTTTCAAATTATTTTTAAATAATTATATTTTGGGACAATAAATGGACATGGAAAGGGTTTAATTTTGGCGCAAGCTGGAGTAATAATTTAGCAATCATCTCACGAAAGAACATAAATTTCAAAAGTCATCATTTTTACAAAGAAGACTATACGAGTATTTGGAGAAATTTGAACTATGCGTCAAATTACAAATGAGCGCTCGTGCTCACAATGCGAGGCGTAGTTCACAAAATTTTTCAATTTTTATGTAATTGAACTACGTCAGTAATAAATTATAATCACGAACTATGGAATAATAAATTTTGTCTCTAGTACAACAGAATTTGTAGTAAGCATAAATCAAGTCATGATCCAAAATGGCAGGTATCGCTAATTGACCAAAAGAAATAATATTACATTTATCGGACACATATAAAATAATTAAATCTAATAAAGTACTGTCTAATCTAGTTGGATTAAAAGGTAAATAGCACAAGTTATGTAACCTCAACAAATCACTTAGCTTATTATTTATCAACATGTTAATATTAAAATCTCCACAACATATAACTTTCTTATATTGTGATAGGTATTCTAAAAAAAATGCAATTCAATATTATTAACATCATTGGCACAAGCAGGAGGAGGATTATAAATAATAACTATAAGGACTTTACTAATACGTTCCGTAAGCTCGAATACTAAAATTTCTACTTTACCAAAGGCACCGGAGAATATTTTTTTGATTTTTAATGCAGATCGATAATAAATGGCAACTCCACCCCATTGCGTATTGTTAATTCGGTCAAAACGGATAATATTATAATTATTGATACGAAGTGACTTGTTTAAAATTTTACAGCTTAGAAGAGTTTCTGTTAACGCAAGGAAGTCAAATTTGTACTCATTTAATAAAATTGTAACGTCATCAAAATGTTTTACTAAACTTCGAACATTTACTTGGTCGAACTTTAAACATGAATCCATATTTACCTGCGGATTGTCACTTGGAACAGCTGTACCACTACATGAAAGGTAATTGATTGATTGATTCTGAATGTACGATCAAGTTTTTACACAGGATCTCCCGGATGACGCCGGGCCCATCGCACACTCGTTTTACAAATAACAAAACCGAAGGATTTGATAGGTTAATTAGGTGGGACAGAATCGACCCAGTTACAGACACCTAGGTTTAGCCGATAGTAACGATTAATAATCTATCTCGTTCTATGACTGGCACTCTTTTTTTAGTAATAAAATTTAGAATTAGACTTTAATATTAGTTTCATATAAAGCATATTCATATTATGAATTTCCTGAAATTTAATTTTTAGTTAGTACTCGTAGTTTAATTTTCACTGGAATCGACTGATCGTCGTAGAGGAAAGACGTGTTTTTGTCTCTCCTTTAAATAAATTATTATTAAGATTTTAATTCAAATCAGTTTAGGAATGTGTAGTGTGAGAGTGATGTGCTATTTTTGAGTGAGTTTTGTTCTTTAGAAGTTCACCTGTTAATACATTTTTCGGGGTTTTGCTCCTAAATTGCAGGTAAATTTTTTTTTTTTTTTTTTTTTCAAAAAATTACGTCATATAGGTATTTAAAATGAAACAATAAGCCAATTGCTTTCAAAAGTTTTGTAATTATAGCAAAAAAGACTCCAATTAATATATATATATATCAGTTAATTTTTTTTATGATTTTACAACAGATTCATAATTTGTGTTAATTTTTTTTGTTTTCTAATAATTGATTTTAACATGATTTAGTAAATTTTTATTTGGTTAGTGTGAATATTAGTTAGTTGGCTTTCTAATTTATTGATGCCGAGTACCAGGAGCAAGAGCCACGACCAAATTTAAACCTTTCCGAACTGAGTTACCGATGTTTAAAATGCTCTTAAAATTTTACCGGTATCAATATGGCGCCCAAATACGTGTTGTTTTATAATTAGTATGGAATTTTTTTTATAACTGTTTTAATTTGTTTTATTTTTATTGCATTTAGTATGTTTGGTTGTAATAATTTCTCCTATTAAGGATTTGAATTTAAATTATTTTCCAGATGTATTAGTAGTTGGTATTTTGAAGGCATATTGAAGCAAAACTGAATTTATTTAATGTTAAAAATTTTCATACCTCAATTTTTTTTTTGTCAAATTTTTATTTCATCATTATGTTTTCAATTTGAGCTGCTCGCGTACTCCTATTTAGGATCGATTAGCAAAATTGCATTCAATTCGAATAATTAAGTTAATTAATAATTAAGTTCAGTGTATGGAGCAGTTTGTTTTATATTCCCACCTGGGTTGATTAATTTTTTCTCCGTAACAAAACATTTTCTCAATTTTTTTAGTTTCCGTTTTTATTAATTGGAAAGTTCAGGATGGCTAATATTCACAACAAACCAATATTCATTCATTAGTTGTTTATTTTTTTGTTGTTTATTTTTTAATAGTATTAAATCTAATTGTTAACTAAGTTAATTTTACTTATTTAAAAATTGTAATTTCTTTTGTTGAGTATCAATAGGGTTTTTAATTCGAAAAAATATTCGATAATATTCAATTTCAATTAATATCGTCGTTAATTTTGTTATGTCCAAGGTGGATTATTATTAGTATTAGTTTTTTTTGGTATTGAAAGATTCTTGATTAAAGAGGAATACATTTCCATAGAAACAAATTAAGGATCAAGGTTTTTTTCTCAACTTAATTTGCAAATATTTCCTTCTGTAAATATATTTTGTTTATTAACTTTATTGGATTTTTTTTTAGGTTTGTAAATAATTTTATTTTTTTCTAAATTTGTAATTTCATAAATAATATTTTCTATTTTTGTGTATATATTAATTTAATTTTAAAATGGGTCGTTTGAACGTTGATTTATTGACGTCGGATGAGTTCCTTATTGAGAGTCTGAAGGTTAAACATATAGAAGACAGTTTAATGAGTAAATTTGAATTGTTGAGGGTAGCGTTAGAAAACGAACGTGTTAATCCTGTTATTGTACCACAAAAAGCTCATAGACAGGCATCTAAAAAACCTGAACGTGAGATTAATAAATGTTCTAATAAACTAAATGATCTGATACAGTCGTATCTATTAATTTAAAAGATCAAGATAGTAAGGATATTGATTTGAATATTACATTGTCACGGTTAATTCATATCAATGGTAGATTAGCTCGTTTTTCAAATTCTACTAAAAGATATAAAGCAAAGTGTTTAGAGATGTTAAATAGGGTAAATAATTATATGTCTAATTTAACGAATGTTTTAAGCAACAAAACAGATTTAAACGTGTCAGTTCAAATTATGGAAGTTAATAATGATATTTTGGCGATTGATTTGTCATCATCTGAGGATGATCTATCGGATCAAGAATCAATCTGTTCCCGAAACACATTGATTGTAAAACATAAAGTGCAACTTAGTGACAAAAAAAAATAGAAATTAGTGATAATTTACATTCTAATTTGTGTAGAACTATTTTGTCTTCGCATTCTCGAGATTTAAATATTTAACAAAATTTAACCGAAACAGATAATTTAAACCAACATTTTCAAAATTTAAATATTAGATCAGGTAAACTACAGAACAATAATAATAATTTATTAACATATTCAAATGAAAATTCACATCAATTGGCTAATCAAAATTATTGAAATCAAAATTTTCAATACCATCAAAATCCACATCAATCACCTATTCAAACGCAATCACAACAGATCCAACAGCATCAGTTAAATGAAGCTCAAAATCAAACACAGTGTTTACCAATTTTTTCTACTGTAGCGTATTCAGGTGGTTCTAATAGTCATCACGAACTTTCTAAATAGAAAATTGAGTTCGACGGTTCTGCTGGAGAAATATCTGTTGAACGTTTTCTGTTTAGAGTTGAACATCTTGCTAGGACTTACCAAGTAAATGAATTTAAATTGCGAAATAGATTAGGTGTTCTTTCAAAAATGCAGCGTCTAACTGGTATTGGTGCTTTATAGAGCTGAATCCTTCGTCTACCTGGTTTCAACTTAAAAACGCTTTGATTGAAAGATTTCAAGAACGTCGCACGGACCACGGACATTGATATTCGACGTTTAATTGATTCGAGGAAACAAAAATTAAACGAAACATTTGTCGAATTTTACAATGAAATTCTAGCGTTAAGTTTACAATTTCGTTCTCCAATATCTGATATCGATATTCTACGTATACTGCGTTTTAATATGCGTCCTGCTCTTCAAAATCATTTAGCTGATCAGGATATCGATAGTATTAGTCTTAGTAAGGCGATGTGTAGCACTAGAAGATACATGGACACGGAATAATAAAATATTTGATGCAACATCTACACATAATTATCCTAAACATGTTAATGAAAAATTAAATCAAAAGTTGATCTAACATATTGCACATGTTGGAATTGTTATGACTTAGGGCACAAATTTTATCAATGTAACCAATCCCTCGGTTTTTTGTTTCGGGTGTGGTGCGGATGGTGTGTTAAAACCAAATTGTGGTAAATGTATGTCGGGGAACGTCAACCCGGGGAAAATATCAGCTGCGAACAAAATTCCCCGGAATCAAGAGCAGCAACCGGATCAACAGAGGGAAACCACAATTATGGCTCGCAATTCCGGTTATCCAACCCAAAATTTCAAAAACAATCAATAAATTCAGCACGCGATAATATTAATTTGTCTAATGCTCTTTCATCTGTTTATCCGCGAAAAATGAATACTAAAACATCTTTAGCAAGCCTTCGCACAAAAAATTATTGGAATAGGCGGAACATTTTTAAATTTGTATATCTGATACTTTTTTTCCAGATGAAACGGATGAAAGACCATTCGCACAAGTTAGCATTAATGACATTTCTTATACAGGGCTGAAGGATAGTGGAGCATCAATAACCGCTTTAGGTAAACGTTGTGAAACATTCTGATATTAAAGTTTACAGTATTTCATCTAATGTCAAAACTTCTGGTGGTCATTCGGAGCGTATTTTTGGTTATGTATGGGCCAAAATTAAGTTTAATGAGATTGAAAAATCAATGCGTATTTATCTAGTGCCTGGATTAAAACAGACTTTGTATTTAGGTATTGACTTTTGGAAACTGTTTATTATACTGTTTAACCCTAAAACAAATTCTGAACTAAATAAATCTGATCCTGATGCTGATAATTGTCATATACTTCCTCCAAATCATCAAGCTCAACTCGCGTTATATCTGAATTCCCATCTTTTAATAATCAAGGTTTAGGTAAGACGTCTCTTATATCTCATTGTATTGATCTACAGAAGGCTTCGCCAGTAAAACAGCGATATTATCCTGTATCACCCGTTGTTCAAGCAGATATGTATAAAGAGATAGATCGGATGTTGTCTCTAGGAGTAATCGAAGAATCTAGAAGTTCATGGAGTTCACCTGTGACATTAGTTCGCAGGCCAAATGGTAAAGTACGTCTTTGCCTAGACGCAAGACATGTGAATGAGGTAACGAAATGTATCTTCATTTATGTCTAATATTTATAAACTTTAATTACGCTCATCATGTGTATTCAACTCGAAATTGCAACAGAATTGATTTGCATCATATTAGAACTGAATTTGAAAGAAAATCGATCACGTTTATGGGCCCATTTATGTATAATCAAGTACCTTAATTTATAAAGGAATCTGAAAACTACTTACAATTTAAAAAAAAATATTAAAAATTATTTTAAATCGAATATTTTATTATTTTGGAACTAAATTTCCGTTATCTTTAATTTTTATAATATTTATATATCTACTCGTATGTAAATTTTGTAACTTTTGTATATTGATGTATTGATGTATGGATAATCCGCCGTTGTTATCGTATGAGAATGAATAATATGATATGATATGATATGATAGAGGCGTACAGGCCAGCCATAACGACGATCCTAGGTACGATATCATAATCCTGAAATATCAAATAACAAATTATATCTGAATGCGAATAATATTTCAGCATCATGCGGGCCCAGGCCCTGCCTGCATCCTTAACAGATACGGTTAATTAGGAAAGGACGTTAGTCACAGAAACAACTAGGGCGAACCGCAGCAAAGTCATTTTCTAACTACTTAAATATATTAAAATGTTAGTTTCAATTATATTCACACTCTAGATTAGATTTTATTAGTTTATTAATTTGAGTTATTTGTGGTTGAGGTAAAGGATACTAATATTCATCATATGTATACGGCATCAGTCATAATACACTGGTTAGGTTATTTAATTCACATCTACGGGTCATCTCATCATATACTGCTTGTAAACTTATTTTCCCTAACTTCCCATCCAACACCATCTAACCGAGGGACTTCACATTCGTAATGACTCGGCAGTATCATACATGTCATGACCTAAATGTTCCGCTGATATTGTAAAAAAAAAATTTTAATTCGGTATTGTCATTCAGCTACCTATATTTAAATTCATCCAACTAAAAGCAGGGTTAATTTATATCTAACGTTCACACAACTTCACTAAAACATAACCTGAATTCATTAATTCAACCAGAAGAGATCGTCGAAAAACAACATTCCATAGCAAATGTCTTTGGATCGTTAACATATTTGATTGTATTAAGTTTATGGTCAAAGCGTAAGTAATTAAATAGACCCCCTGATCAAGAATGTTGCAACCACAATCTTCCCTGACCTTCCGGTATGTTCAAAAATTTTTTTTAAATAATAATAAAAATAAATTGAATTATATTTGCCAACAATTTTATTGTTTTAAGTCAGGACTTTCGACAAAATTTCAATTTATAGAATTGTTTAAAGTAAGGAACGAAAAATTATTAAAATATTAAAATAACTTTAAACAATCAATTATTTGATTGATTGATTGATCAGAATGTACGGCGAAGACCAAGCAGGGATCTCGGATACGCCGGGCCCACCGCATCACTGCACATGCGGAGGAGAAACAAAACCCCAGTCACCCGAGTATAAACTCTGCCCATCCACCGTCAATCCCGACAAACTGCTTTCACCTTCAAATCAATCCTCATTCAGAACTTCACCATTCCCCACTATAACGTCCCTAATCCGATGATCACTGTACAATATACAGAACAAAATTTTTGTATATGCACGTAGAGTGGATAACTTCGAGAAGGAAAACGAAAGAAACTCCTACTCCTCATGCATACGACAACTACACTCTACACACTTTATACGAGATCACCAAATCAAAGGCATCACCGCTGAAAATGGTAAACCTCTAAACGAAAACAACCCCAAAATAAAAAACTAACTATCCAAAACCGAAGATAAATAAAGTTCACATATTCATACCTGCGGAGCGAGTGCGACATACCAGCGCCGCACCAACCTCCGCAAGCATAAACGCACAGTGAAATCACTTTCAAATTGCGGGACGGCCAACAACACATATATAGGCGCAGGTTCATCGAGACACATGATATGACATAGTACATGACATGACATAGTATATATTCATTCTTCTGCGCTCACAAAATAAATCTACTTAAATATTTAAGTAAATGTTGGCGCTCATCATACACACACATTGAAAACCCTTTTTACAATAGAAATTATGTTCGAGTAAATAGTGATGTACATAAATATATATATAAAACAAAAGATGGTTGCAAAATTACGAAAATCAGAAAAAACGAAAAATAATCGTCGATCACCAAACATGCATACTCTCAGAATCTACTTAAATATAAGCCCAGCTAACTCCACACATATGAAATAAACAATAACTAACTAAAGATGTTTTGGTAATTTGTTTTCCATAGTAATTTTTTTTAAAACTAAGTATAAATCTGTAGGTGCAGAAACGAAAAAAAAAATCAAATTTACATTGCATTGTTAGTGTAATTACCAACACACTCTTTGGTAGTTTTTTTTATATAGGTAACTCTCAATGAGCGTTAGAGCAGGACTTATATTTAAGTAGATTTTGATACTCTTCATAGCAAAACAACGACAAAAATTGTTAGCGAGTGTACGAAACAGAACAACAGAAATGAAAAACCCTTTCTCGCGTAGACAATACTCGAATAACCCACTATAAAATATGTTTATATACTTAAAATTGTAACAAATTTGTGTTAATATGTATTAAAATATGTATTAAAACAATGAAAAAAATTAAAAATACACTTATCTTACGCATCCTTTGGAATCAGAAAGTTCTACACAATAAAGGTTTACATGCAATGCGTATGATGCATTCAAGCAACGGTATCAAAATACATACATAAAAAAAATTGTTATGTACATATTCCACACTATTGCAAGCGCACCATACACAAATTATATAACTTTTCACTTTACTAATTAAATTCACACAAATTATTATTGACATTATTATTTATTTATCAACACACATATATATATATATATATATATATATATATATATATATATATATATATATATATATATATATATATATATATATATATATACATAATGTATATGATTAATTTATTAGCTAATTTAAACTGATTTGAATTAAAATATTAATCTATTTACAGGAGAGACAAAAATACGTCTTTCCTCTACCACGATCAATCTGTATCCGTTATCGTATGAGAATGAATAATAAAATAAAATAATAATATCGAAAAGGGATGCGTATCCGCTGCCTATTATCGGCGTACTCTTAAGTCGGCTAGAGGATAAGAAATAAGAAAGATGCCTTTTGGCAAATTCTTTTGGATAAGGAGTCCCGAGATAAGACAGCATTTACCGTTCCTGCACAGTTGAAAAAATATGACCTATGAAATGCAAATTCCATTACATATAGGTCCAGCGCCAGCTTGCATTACAAACTAATGCACAAGTTGCATTATATCAGATATTAATGCTAATTGTATTAATTTTTATTGTATAGTTTACATTAAATTTTAACGGAATATTTTGTTAAAATTGATACATGTTATATTAAAAGTTTACAGCACATTGCATAAAAAAATTAATATAAATTAAAATATCTATTTGGAAGCATCATTTTTTGTCGTAACCGGCATTAAAATTGTATTGTCCAGTGCTTTAAACAGAAAAGCACACCACATTAGAAATTCCCATATAATAATAAGACTAATAATATTTTGTATTAAAATTATAAGGCAAATTTCACAGATTCTACGTTTTTTACTTCCAACTCGATTGACGTCTTTACACTGCAAATATATGAAAAATATTTTAAGCTTATATTAAAAGTATACACAATGCTTTAGCGAATTATTATAAATTCACCAAAAAATAATTAGCCCCAGCAGATTATATAGAAATTTTCTTTCGACACACTACTGCAGTAGTTTTAGACACAACTGCGTCGAAACTATTTTTAATGCATGCTTTGCATCAGAATGTGATACACGATTGCATTGTATAAGAGTCGATGCAATGGTTGCATTATAAATTGATTGATTGATTGGACTGTAGGACCAAGTACTGGACAAGTGTCCCGGATAACGCCGAGCCTATTCCTACAGCCTGTTTACACATAACAATAGGAAGGATAGGAAACGTTTTTTTTTTTTGGGACAGATCGACCCGGTTTCAGACTCCTAGCGATCGTACGGCACAACACAATACTAATCTACTTCTAATCTACTAGAGGAAGGATAAAGGCTTAATAGGTTTAATGGATAATGATGGTATTGATCTTCAACAATTGCTTCTCTAAATCAGCAACCTGAGAACAAACTATTATTATTTCACGTACATAAAGAAATATTATTTCACAAGTATCTGCAGGTTTCCTGAAATCTAATACTAAATTAATATGTTCCTGCTACCTAAATCATAAAACATTAATTTAATTCTCTCCTCCTGCAACTCCACAACTTACTATAGAATTTCCTGAAACCATAGTTAATTGATTATTTAGGACAATATACGATATAATAAAATTATACTTGAATAAAATAAAGGTAAAGTAATAACTAAAGTAATAACTAAATTAATTTGGTTCTCTTAAAACAAATAAATTAAATCGAATCCAAATATTTTCGTCCAAGAATAAAAAACTTAATAAATACAACAACAAAACCCAAACAAATTTTAGTGCGTTGAATCTTGAATGTAATATTCATGTTTATATTTATATAAGGGAATTTTGAATTATTCGTGTGTTTATAAAATTCTTTTCTGTGTATAAAATATTCATGTATATATATACTTATTTGAATATAATATCAAAAAACTTTAATACACTGTATAGAATTGTATTTTTCTAAACCTAACCTAAACAAATAATTTATCGAATTGTGGTGATTTAAACCGCATATAAATAATTTTTATAATTTTAAAAACTTATATTTGTTGATATAAATACGTTTATACTCAAAACTATTGTAGTTGCATTCAAAATTTTAGGACACATATCAAAAAATATATAAATGAACCTAATATTTCAAGTTATCTATGGCCGTAACGTCAAATTGGAATAATAAATTTTTATCTTCGTTTCTTACGTTATTTTTTTATTCTTTTTATTCTATCTATAGTTCAGCCTTAAAAGCATGATCATAATAATATATTCGAAGTTCTCACTCAGCAACAGGCACAAAAACAAAAAATAGAAATGTTGTATGTATATATTTAATATACTAACACAGAGAAGCTTAAATTTTCAACGTCTTGAAATATGTGCAAAAGCTAGTTAAAATAAATTAATTACTACCATGATTCAGATAATATGAAATAAAGAAAAATGTTAATAAACAATTGTGTGCTTGATCATTTTTTGAGAAACAAACATGAATACATAATACATTCTCGTAATTACGAGTTTTGTCATTTTAATATTCTTGAATTCAAATCACAATCATCCGTTTAGTACACGTAGAAAAAATTCATTTATGTAATTAATTTGGGAAAATCAGAGTAGATAGGTATATACATAATATAAACTAGACACAAATATCGATATGTATACTACATGTTTATCACCTGCGACCATTAGAAAACAAATTATAAACCTTTCCTTTTCATTGATAAATTTGTCATTATTTTCGTACATAAACCTCCAAATATCTTTTTTCCAATGCCTACTTACACCAAATTCGTTCGAACTGTCAGATCAAAAAGATTTGATCGGATTCAGCTGTCAGATCAACATTTTTGACATTATAAATTTTTTTCACACAAAAATCTTGATCTAACAAATTGCCTAGATCAATTTTAAAAAATCTCGATATTTTGTCAGATTTTATAAAAAATGTACGCATACATATATACAAAAGTAAACGTTAAAACATAAACATCAAAACAAAGACCCCGCGCCATTTGTACAATTCAGTTTTAAATTTATTTTTGCTTTTAATAAATTTATTAAAATTGTAAGGATAATTTGTAATTTTGTGCGACGTATTTTCAAAATATCTTGTGTGTTTTTGCTTTTAATAGATTTATTAAAATTTTAAGGATAATTTGTAATTTTGTTTGTGCGACGTATTTTCGAAATATCTTGTGTACTAAAATGTTGTGTTTATGTGCGAAATTATATAATTCCTTATGCTTTTAATTGAAAATTATTGATATTGAGTTGTAAATAAATTAATAAAATTGAGAAATGGGAGACACTATATTGAACATTTTAATTCTTTGCTTTATATTTTTTTATTATACCGATGCTAACAAGCTGAAATGATAAACCCGCCATTTATAATAAACAATTTTTTGTCTTTCTGTTCACAAATATTACTACAAAAGATACTATTAAAGTTAGCCGAAAGTTTCCAGCCGAAAGGTAATGCAGATAATGTCTTTACTATCCCAGCCGAAATATGATAATGCAGATATTGTTTTTGCTATCCCAGCCGAAAAAACTCTATTAAAGTTAGCCGAAAGTTTCCAGCCGAAAGATGATAATGCAGATTGTGTCTTTGCTATCCCAGGCGAAAAAATATTTTATAGCCGCTACAAATATATTAATAGTTCTACTATCACCTCCAAATAACCAGAATACAGCCAAAATCGGTCTGGAAATAAATAATTTTACAAAAGTGGACCAAATCCTATGAAATGTTAATTACAATAAATTTAAAAAGTATCGAACAAAATAATTAAAACGTACTGTATTTTCTAGGTTATCCACTTTCCCATCGATCATACTTTAGCCATTATACTGAATTCAATGGGGGGGGGGGGCTAGTGGGTCACATAGGTGATAGAGGAACGTTTAACGTATCTGAAATAATTTTTTGAGAATTTTTGTATGTTTAGTATTCGAGATATAGTCCGTTGAACTCAGAAATTATTCGCTGGCCGGACTAGCGGGTCACATAAGCTGATAGAGGAACGTTTAACGTATTTGAAATAATTTTTTGAGAATTTTTGTATGTTTAGTATTTGAGATATAGTCCATTGAACTCAGAAATTATTCGCTGGCCGGACTAGTGGGTCACATAAGGTGATAGAGGAACATTTAGCGTATTTGAAATAATTTTTTGAGAATTTTTTTATGTTTATTATTCGAGATATAGTCCATTGAACTCAGAAATTATTCGCTGGCCGGACTAGCGGGTCACATAAGGTGATAGAGGAACGTTTAACGTATTTGAAATAATTTTTTGAGAATTTTTGTATGTTTAGTATTCGAGATATACTCGTAGTCCATCGAACTCAGAAATTATTCGCTGGCCGGACTGCTGGGTTGCATAAGGTGACAGAGGAACGTTTAACGTATTTGATATAATTTTTGGAGAATTTTTGTATGTTTAGTATTCGAGATATAGTCCATTAAACTCAGAAATTATTCGCTGGCCGGACTAGTGGGTGACATAAGGTGATAGAGGAATACTTGACGTATTTGAAATAATTTTTTGAGAATTTTTGTATGTTTAGTATTTGAGATATAGTCCATTGAATTCAGTATAATGGCTAAAGTATGATCGATGGGAAAGTGGATAACCTAGAAAATACAGTACGTTTTAATTATTTTGTTCGATACTTTTTAAATTTATTGTAATTAACAATTCATAGGATTTGGTCCACTTTTGTAAAATTATTTATTTCCAGACCGATTTTGGCTGTATTCTGGTTATTTGGAGGTGATAGTAGAACTAGGTATATCAAGTAATATTTCTAGCGGCTATAAAATATTTTTTCGCCTGGGATAGCAAAGACACAATCTGCATTATCATCTTTCGGCTGGAAACTTTCGGCTAACTTTAATAGGGTCTACAAAAGTCGATCAAATTTCTTTCATATTCGTTTACATAAAATCCGGTCAAATTGTTGTTGTAAAAGTAAACGAATTTGGTATTACATTTCATTTAGCACACCAAAATATAATATGTATATTCAATATACATAACTACATACACCTAAATAGATGCTTTTCCTTTTCTACTCATCTTGACATATTTAATTTTGATAAACCTAAACGAGAACGAATACTCGATCTTATAAAGGGTGGTTAAATTTTAAGGGCCGACATTGAATGTGAACCACACTTAAACGTCAAGTTCTTTTCTGCATTTAATTTGACATTTCTCAATTCAGACTAATCAGACTAACTCAATTTGAACCATGGAAAGATACACAATCGAGCAACGCGTTAAAGTTATTCAGGCATATTATGAAAATGGACGTTCAAATCAAAATGCATATCGTGCACTTCGTGATTTTTTCGGTCAATTTAATCGTCCAATTGTGCGTACAATCGGAAAAATCGTGCAAAAAATTTGAGCAAACCGGGTCTGTAAGAGATTTTAAAACACCAGTGCATGCTCGTACAGCTCGTACAGCAGAAAATATTGCCGCTGTTCGCGATAGTGTGGCTGAAGAGCCGTCCACCTCAACTCGTCGTCGTGCACAACAATTGCACCTCTCACGCTCGTCGTTGATGAACATTATTCATAAAGACTTGCATTTACACGCTTATAAGGTGCAATTGACTCAAGAACTAAAGCCTCTTGACCACTCCAAACGTCAGTGGATGATCAATTTTCGAAGAAAATCATCTTCAGTGATGAGGCACATTTTCACCTCAGTGGATTCGTCAATAAGCAGAATTGCCGCAATTTGGGCGAATCATAATCCAAGAGTGATTGACGAAAAACCAATGCACCCACAAAGAGTGACTGTTTGGTGCGGTTTATGGGCTGGCGGCATCATCGGGCCGTATTTTTTCCAAAATGAGGCCGGTCAGGCAGTTACTGTGAATAGTGTTCGCTATCGTGAGATGATAACGAACTTTTTATGGTCCGAATTGGAAGATATGGATGTGGACGATATGTGGTTTCAACAGGACGGTGCCACTTGCCACACAACTAACGAAACAATGGCTCTTTTGCGTGACAAATTCAATGACCGTGTTATCTCACGTGGTGGCGATATCAATTGGCCGCCAGGATCATATGATTTGACACCGTTGGACTTCTTTCTTTGGGGTTATTTGACAGAAAAGGTGTACGTCGATAAGCCAGCAACAATTCAAGAGCTAAAGGATGAGATAATTCGGCACATTAACGGCATAGAACCTCGTCGCGGCGGCCATTTGGCCGATGTTTTGTTCCATACATATAATTGAACCATACCATATTATCATAATAAAAAGAATTGACAATAATTTCCTAAATAATTTGTGTTTTATTCAAAATCAACATCGGCCCTTAAAATTCAACCACCCTTTATATATCTACAAATATATATCTATATATATATATATATATATATATATATATATATATATATATATATATATATATATATATATATATATATATATATATATATATGTATATACAAGTAATTATATGCATATTACGTGATTGCATTTTGAGCTTCTATTTCAATCTGTTCATCTGTAAATATAAATATGTACGTAAGTCAAGAGCTACATGCAAACGATAATAATAAATGGGTAGCATATGTTTATTGTTTTCGTTTGTGTCGTACACAAACGCACATTTAACAAATAAAATATTGTTTATGAAATTCTGCATTGGCATGAAAGAGAGATATATATTAAATAGCTAAACTATCTTACTCTGTCTGCTCTAAATTCCATCGAACCCTATTATAACTGGGTCTAAATTTATTTTTAATATACATCAAAATTGTGTGAAATATCACTCTCTGGTCTTCTTCTCTGTGATACTAAACCAAAACATATAAATGAAATGGTATTTTATTTTACGTTCGCGTAAATGACTGCTATAGAAACAGTTAAAATATATATTTTTATATAATTAAAATTTATTTCGGAAAAAATGTATTAAAACAATGAAAAAATTAAAACACTTATCGTAGGCATCCATTGGAATCAAAAAAGTCATACATATTGAAGATTTACATACACTGCGTACGTTGCGTTCAAGCAACGGTATCAAAATACATATAAACGAAAATTGTTATGTACATATTCTACACCATTACAAGCGCACCGTACACAGATTAATATAAATATGCAATACGTACAATTATTCACTTGACTAATTAAATTCACGGAAATTATTATTGAAATAATGCAAGGGTTGCATTATAAATTGCAGCAAAATTTCTAACTGTGTGGTCGTCCTCTGTTTCAGTTCACGGTAATGCCATTTGGTCTTTGCAACGCGCGTCAAACTATGTGCCGGTTAATGGATCAAGTGATACCCCATGAATTTCATGATCACTTTTTTGTGTATTTGGATGATCTTCTAATTACTTCTAGAATAATTGAAGATCATTTTGAATTGCTGTCTCTTAAACGATTATCGGGCGCTGGTTTAACAGTGAATATTGAAAAGAGTCACTTCTTGCTTAAACGAATAAATTATTTGGATTACGTAATAGAAGATGGTCCAATTTCTACAAATTCAGAAAAGGTAAAAGCTATTCATGATTTCCCAGTTCCAACTACTCTTCAAAAACTTCGTCGGTTTTTAGGAATGGCTGGCTGGTATCGTCGGTTTATATCATGCTATGCTTCTTTGGTAGCACCACTTACGGATTCAACTGAAAAGCATAACAAATTTATTTGGACAACAAGAGCTCGGGATGCATTTGATAAAGTAAATTCAGCACTCACAGATTCACCTGTGCTCGTACATCCTAATTTTAATAAACCTTTTGTGATCCATTACGATGCTAGTAGTACTGTAGTCGGAAGCGTGTTGCTTCAGAAAGGAGATGATGGTGAGGAGCATCCAATAGCATATATGTCTCAGAAACGCCGCACTGCGTAATTATTCAATCACAGAACTAGAATGTTTTGCCGCTGTGTTGAGCGTAAGGAAGTTTCGGGCTTATATTGAGGGTTGTCCGTTCACCATTGTAACCGATCATCCTAGTCTTAAATGGTTTATGGGCCAAAAAGACCTCACAGGCATGTTGGCACGATGAAGTTTGAAGCTTCAGGCTTTCGATTTTGCGATACTACATCATAGTGGATCGCAGATGGTTGTACCAGACGCTTTATCAAGAGCATTATATAGGAATTTGTACTTCAGGACTCTGGTTTTAGCATTAATCTTGATTCATTATCTTTTAAATCTCCAAACTATTTAGGCTTAATTAGCAAAATTTCATATAATTCAGGTTCGTTTTCTAAATTTTGTATTTCTGATGGCAAAATTCTAGTGAATACCTAGTCAAAAACTCTCCCTTTCCGCAACAGATTTACCTAAATGGAAATTATACGTACCCCAACCTTTGGTCTTGCATATTTTGAAAAAACCTCATAACCCTCCGAAGTCTGCTCATTTTGGTATAACTAAAATGCTTGAACGAATTCAGCGATATTTTTACTGGCCAAAAATGGGTTTAGACGTTCCTTAACGTCCTTAACTTTCGTAAATAATTGCAAAATTTCTAAGGAAGTAAAACCAGTCAATTACAAGGACCAAACTAGGTGAAGCGGAGGGTTGTGCGCCGTATACAGAGATTGTTTATTGATTTTCTTCGACCTTATCCTAGATCTAGGAGCGGGAATTGTTATTTCTTTGTTGTCTTGGATCATTATTCCAAACTTATATTTCCCAAACCTTTTCGAAAAGCTCTCGCTATAGATATGGTTAAGTTCTTGGAAAACCAAGTATTTTTACCTTTTTCAGTGCCGGAATATATTGCCTCTGATAATGCAGCCCAATTTATTTCCAAAATATTTAAGACTCTTATGTCAAAATATAACATAACACATTCATTAGTGCCTCGATATTGTCCTCAAGCCAATGCTTCTGAACGGGTTAACCGCTCAATTCTTTCGGCCTTGCGAGCCTATATAACAGACACCCAAATTACGTGGGATCAGCATATAAATATACTAACACAGAGAAGCTTAAATTTTCAACGTCTTGAAATATGTGCAAAAGCTAGTTAAAATAAATTAATTACTACCATGATTCAGATAATATGAAATAAAGAAAAATGTTAATAAACAATTGTGTGCTTGATCATTTTTTGAGAAACAAACATGAATACATAATACATTCTCGTAATTACGAGTTTTGTCATTTTAATATTCTTGAATTCAAATCACAATCATCCGTTTAGTACACGTAGAAAAAATTCATTTATGTAATTAATTTGGGAAAATCAGAGTAGATAGGTATATACATAATATAAACTAGACACAAATATCGATATGTATACTACATGTTTATCACCTGCGACCATTAGAAAACAAATTATAAACCTTTCCTTTTCATTGATAAATTTGTCATTATTTTCGTACATAAACCTCCAAATATCTTTTTTCCAAATGCCTACTTACACCAAATTCGTTCGAACTGTCAGATCAAAAAGATTTGATCGGATTCAGCTGTCAGATCAACATTTTTGACATTATAAATTTTTTTCACACAAAAATCTTGATCTAACAAATTGCCTAGATCAATTTTAAAAAATCTCGATATTTTGTCAGATTTTATAAAAAATGTACGCATACATATATACAAAAGTAAACGTCAAAACATAAACATCAAAACAAAGACCCCGCGCCATTTGTACAATTCAGTTTTAAATTTATTTTTGCTTTTAATAAATTTATTAAAATTGTAAGGATAATTTGTAATTTTGTGCGACGTATTTTCAAAATATCTTGTGTGTTTTTGCTTTTAATAGATTTATTAAAATTTTAAGGATAATTTGTAATTTTGTTTGTGCGACGTATTTTCGAAATATCTTGTGTACTAAAATGTTGTGTTTATGTGCGAAATTATATAATTCCTTATGCTTTTAATTGAAAATTATTGATATTGAGTTGTAAATAAATTAATAAAATTGAGAAATGGGAGACACTATATTGAACATTTTAATTCTTTGATTTATAATTTTTTATTATACCGATGCTAACAAGCTGAAATGATAAACCCGCCATTTATAATAAACAATTTTTTGTCTTTCTGTTCACAAATATTACTACAAAAGATACTATTAAAGTTAGCCGAAAGTTTCCAGCCGAAAGGTAATGCAGATAATGTCTTTACTATCCCAGCCGAAATATGATAATGCAGATATTGTTTTTGCTATCCCAGCCGAAAAAACTATTAAAGTTAGCCGAAAGTTTCCAGCCGAAAGATGATAATGCAGATTGTGTCTTTGCTATCCCAGGCGAAAAAATATTTTATAGCCGCTACAAATATATTAATAGTTCTACTATCACCTCCAAATAACCAGAATACAGCCAAAATCGGTCTGGAAATAAATAATTTTACAAAAGTGGACCAAATCCTATGAAATGTTAATTACAATAAATTTAAAAAGTATCGAACAAAATAATTAAAACGTACTGTATTTTCTAGGTTATCCACTTTCCCATCGATCATACTTTAGCCATTGTAATTTTGTAAAATTATTTATTTCCAGACCGATTTTGGCTGTATTCTGGTTATTTGGAGGTGATAGTAGAACTAGGTATATCAAGTAATATTTCTAGCGGCTATAAAATATTTTTTCGCCTGGGATAGCAAAGACACAATCTGCATTATCATCTTTCGGCTGGAAACTTTCGGCTAACTTTAATAGGGTCTACAAAAGTCGATCAAATTTCTTTCATATTCGTTTACATAAAATCCGGTCAAATTGTTGTTGTAAAAGTAAACGAATTTGGTATTACATTTCATTTAGCACACCAAAATATAATATGTATATTCAATATACATAACTACATACACCTAAATAGATTCTTTTCCTTTTCTACTCATCTTGACATATTTAATTTTGATAAACCTAAACGAGAACGAATACTCGATCTTATAAAGGGTGGTTAAATTTTAAGGGCCGACATTGAATGTGAACCACACTTAAACGTCAAGTTCTTTTCTGCATTTAATTTGACATTTCTCAATTCAGACTAATCAGACTAACTCAATTTGAACCATGGAAAGATACACAATCGAGCAACGCGTTAAAGTTATTCAGGCATATTATGAAAATGGACGTTCAAATCAAAATGCATATCGTGCACTTCGTGATTTTTTCGGTCAATTTAATCGTCCAATTGTGCGTACAATCGGAAAAATCGTGCAAAAAATTTGAGCAAACCGGGTCTGTAAGAGATTTTAAAACACCAGTGCATGCTCGTACAGCTCGTACAGCAGAAAATATTGCCGCTGTTCGCGATAGTGTGGCTGAAGAGCCGTCCACCTCAACTCGTCGTCGTGCACAACAATTGCACCTCTCACGCTCGTCGTTGATGAACATTATTCATAAAGACTTGCATTTACACGCTTATAAGGTGCAATTGACTCAAGAACTAAAGCCTCTTGACCACTCCAAACGTCAGTGGATGATCAATTTTCGAAGAAAATCATCTTCAGTGATGAGGCACATTTTCACCTCAGTGGATTCGTCAATAAGCAGAATTGCCGCAATTTGGGCGAATCATAATCCAAGAGTGATTGACGAAAAACCAATGCACCCACAAAGAGTGACTGTTTGGTGCGGTTTATGGGCTGGCGGCATCATCGGGCCGTATTTTTTCCAAAATGAGGCCGGTCAGGCAGTTACTGTGAATAGTGTTCGCTATCGTGAGATGATAACGAACTTTTTATGGTCCGAATTGGAAGATATGGATGTGGACGATATGTGGTTTCAACAGGACGGTGCCACTTGCCACACAACTAACGAAACAATGGCTCTTTTGCGTGACAAATTCAATGACCGTGTTATCTCACGTGGTGGCGATATCAATTGGCCGCCAGGATCATATGATTTGACACCGTTGGACTTCTTTCTTTGGGGTTATTTGACAGAAAAGGTGTACGTCGATAAGCCAGCAACAATTCAAGAGCTAAAGGATGAGATAATTCGGCACATTAACGGCATAGAACCTCGTCGCGGCGGCCATTTGGCCGATGTTTTGTTCCATACATATAATTGAACCATACCATATTATCATAATAAAAAGAATTGACAATAATTTCCTAAATAATTTGTGTTTTATTCAAAATCAACATCGGCCCTTAAAATTCAACCACCCTTTATATATCTACAAATATATATCTATATATATATATATATATATATATATATATATATATATATATATATATATATATATATATATATATATATATATATATATATATATATATGTATATACAAGTAATTATATGCATATTACGTGATTGCATTTTGAGCTTCTATTTCAATCTGTTCATCTGTAAATATAAATATGTACGTAAGTCAAGAGCTACATGCAAACGATAATAATAAATGGGTAGCATATGTTTATTGTTTTCGTTTGTGTCGTACACAAACGCACATTTAACAAATAAAATATTGTTTATGAAATTCTGCATTGGCATGAAAGAGAGATATATATTAAATAGCTAAACTATCTTACTCTGTCTGCTCTAAATTCCATCGAACCCTATTATAACTGGGTCTAAATTTATTTTTAATATACATCAAAATTGTGTGAAATATCACTCTCTGGTCTTCTTCTCTGTGATACTAAACCAAAACATATAAATGAAATGGTATTTTATTTTACGTTCGCGTAAATGACTGCTATAGAAACAGTTAAAATATATATTTTTATATAATTAAAATTTATTTCGGAAAAAAATGTATTAAAACAATGAAAAAATTAAAACACTTATCGTAGGCATCCATTGGAATCAAAAAAGTCATACATATTGAAGATTTACATACACTGCGTACGTTGCGTTCAAGCAACGGTATCAAAATACATATAAACGAAAATTGTTATGTACATATTCTACACCATTACAAGCGCACCGTACACAGATTAATATAAATATGCAATACGTACAATTATTCACTTGACTAATTAAATTCACGGAAATTATTATTGAAATAATGCAAGGGTTGCATTATAAATTGCAGCAAAATTTCTAACTGTGTGGTCGTCCTCTGTTTCAGTTCACGGTAATGCCATTTGGTCTTTGCAACGCGCGTCAAACTATGTGCCGGTTAATGGATCAAGTGATACCCCATGAATTTCATGATCACTTTTTTGTGTATTTGGATGATCTTCTAATTACTTCTAGAATAATTGAAGATCATTTTGAATTGCTGTCTCTTAAACGATTATCGGGCGCTGGTTTAACAGTGAATATTGAAAAGAGTCACTTCTTGCTTAAACGAATAAATTATTTGGATTACGTAATAGAAGATGGTCCAATTTCTACAAATTCAGAAAAGGTAAAAGCTATTCATGATTTCCCAGTTCCAACTACTCTTCAAAAACTTCGTCGGTTTTTAGGAATGGCTGGCTGGTATCGTCGGTTTATATCATGCTATGCTTCTTTGGTAGCACCACTTACGGATTCAACTGAAAAGCATAACAAATTTATTTGGACAACAAGAGCTCGGGATGCATTTGATAAAGTAAATTCAGCACTCACAGATTCACCTGTGCTCGTACATCCTAATTTTAATAAACCTTTTGTGATCCATTACGATGCTAGTAGTACTGTAGTCGGAAGCGTGTTGCTTCAGAAAGGAGATGATGGTGAGGAGCATCCAATAGCATATATGTCTCAGAAACGCCGCACTGCGTAATTATTCAATCACAGAACTAGAATGTTTTGCCGCTGTGTTGAGCGTAAGGAAGTTTCGGGCTTATATTGAGGGTTGTCCGTTCACCATTGTAACCGATCATCCTAGTCTTAAATGGTTTATGGGCCAAAAAGACCTCACAGGCATGTTGGCACGATGAAGTTTGAAGCTTCAGGCTTTCGATTTTGCGATACTACATCATAGTGGATCGCAGATGGTTGTACCAGACGCTTTATCAAGAGCATTATATAGGAATTTGTACTTCAGGACTCTGGTTTTAGCATTAATCTTGATTCATTATCTTTTAAATCTCCAAAATATTTAGGCTTAATTAGCAAAATTTCATATAATTCAGGTTCGTTTTCTAAATTTTGTATTTCTGATGGCAAAATTCTAGTGAATACCTAGTCAAAAACTCTCCCTTTCCGCAACAGATTTACCTAAATGGAAATTATACGTACCCCAACCTTTGGTCTTGCATATTTTGAAAAAACCTCATAACCCTCCGAAGTCTGCTCATTTTGGTATAACTAAAATGCTTGAACGAATTCAGCGATGTTTTTACTGGCCAAAAATGGGTTTAGACGTACCTTAACGTCCTCAACTTTCGTAAATAATTGCAAAATTTCTAAGGAAGTAAAACCAGTCAATTACAAGGACCAAACTAGGTGAAGCGGAGGGTTGTGCGCCGTATACAGAGATTGTTTATTGATTTTCTTCGACCTTATCTTAGATCTAGGAGCGGGAATTGTTATTTCTTTGTTGTCTTGGATCATTATTCCAAACTTATATTTCCCAAACCTTTTCGAAAAGCTCTCGCTATAGATATGGTTAAGTTCTTGGAAAACCAAGTATTTTTACCTTTTTCAGTGCCGGAATATATTGCCTCTGATAATGCAGCCCAATTTATTTCCAAAATATTTAAGACTCTTATGTCAAAATATAACATAACACATTCATTAGTGCCTCGATATTGTCCTCAAGCCAATGCTTCTGAACGGGTTAACCGCTCAATTCTTTCGGCCTTGCGAGCCTATATAACAGACACCCAAATTACGTGGGATCAGCATATAACTGAGATAATGTCAGCATTAAGGAATGTGGTGCATGATTCAACGAAGTACTCTCCTCACTTCCTAATGTTTGGACAGCATTTAATAACAAATGGCAAGAAATATGAATTTTTAAAAATGTTTAACTTAGAGGGTGAGGCGACAATTTCTGCAGAATCAAATCCTAACAATTTAAGTGTTTGTCGACAAAATGTTCTTAAAAATTTAATAGATGCATATGCAAAAGCTGCACACAATTACAATCTCAGAAGTAGACCACGGAATTTAACAGTCGGTCAAACAGTTTTCGTTAAGAATTTTGTTCAAAGCAACGCTTTTAAAAACTTTCCAGCAGCACGGAAATTCGTTGAATGTTCAGTGGTACGGAAAATAGGCAATACAGCATATGAATTATTACGAAAAGACGGAAGGAATTTGGGAATATATCATATCAAGGACATTCGAACATAAATTAAGGAATGTCTTGTTGTTATTTAAATTTACTTTGCGTTTTCAAATTTTGTATTAAATTAAGTTAGTGATGAATATTTATATCTTGTAATCTAGATACCTGGAAATAACAAAATTTTTAAAATAAATATTTTTTTTTGGGAGTTCTTCCCAGAAATAAGAAAGGAAGTGATTTGTTCTTCATGAAAATTAATAATTGATTAACGTTAAAAATTTCCACTTTTTGTGTATTAAGGAAAATATATTTAGTTTCTAGTTAATTTATTAATGTTTAGTATAGAACAAAGATAACAAATATTAAAATCTGTGTTATGAGTATATAACAATACATATACATATTATACATACGTAAAAAACAAAACATTAATTAATATATAACTATGAATTTGTTATTTAAAATATTTGTAGATAGTTATATAAATAAATAAATATAAATATATAACAAGCAATATTGAATAAAAAAAACTAAATATCATATAGTAACAAAAATAAAGTGCGTTTATTTGTGTATTTTGATTATTAAGAGAATACCCTGACCCCTGTTTAAATTGTTGGATAAATCCTTATCTAATTTCGAATATTAATGGATGATTAATGGATCTGATATAACATCAACCAACATGTGTAACGAAAATTAACCTAAATGACATGAAATTTTATGAAGCCGTTTGCATCATATAAAATGGCAACACATCATTATTGAATTAAGACACAAGGAATTTAAATTGTAATTATTATTAATATTTTATTACTATTTTTTGTATATATATATATATATATATATATATATATATATATATATATATATATATATAGTGTATATATATATATATATATATATATATATACACTATATATATATATATATATATATATATATATATATATATATATATATATATATATATAATATATATAATTTATATGTATATATATATGTATATATTTATATATCAGTTAATTTTTTTTATGATTGTACAGCAGATTCATAATTTGTGTTGATTTTTTTTGTTTTCAAATAATTGATTTATTCTTCGTATGTAATTGATTTTAACATTATGATTCATTACATTTTTATTTGGTTTGTGTGAATATCGGTTAGTTGGCTTTCTAATTTATTGATGCCGAGTACCCGGAGCAAGAGTCACGACCAAATTTAAACCGTTCCGAACTGAGTTACCGATGTTTAAAATGCTCTTAAAATTATTACCGGTATCACGTACAGCAACCAAAATTCTGTTAACATTAGTTCACCAGAGTTTATTAGAACAACGAAACCCATTATCACTCAATTATGTCATTTACAAACAGGTCAAGGTAAAATTAGAAAATATACAATAATATATTTAACAGAAAATATTACTATTCTAATCTAAATATAAGGATTTAATCGAATTGTATTTATAGAGAATGCAGGAACCCTATAATATACGTAGTATAAAAATACTCAAAGCCATTAGTTTAACTTAATCTGGCGAATATACATACTAAATATGTTCTAAGCTGAAATAGCAATTTTATTAGTAATTAAAATATTTTTAAGTATTTTTATGTTAAATACACATTATAAAATACATTATAAGATTTAAACTTAAATTAACTTTCTTAACAAAACAAATTGTTGATCTAAAATAGAATCAAAACTGATTACAAAATATTATGTATACCTTCACCCAAAATTAAATTATCTGTATCAGTTAGTTTATATTAGTTTTTCAGTAATATTAACATAAAGCACATTATCTGTTGAAAACTTCTGCGGTAAACATAAACATTCGCACTGAAGCACCAAATGTATTATCCAATCAGATATATTAATTTCTTTTATATCCAAAAACATTCCTGTAAAATAATTACAAATTACAAAATTTTTACATTTTTTGGCCGGAGTCTAGAATCAGCCATACATCCAAATCGATGATCGTTGACTCCAAATCGTTCATGATACATTTTCTTTTTTATTCTTGATGTTCGTCAACATTTTTTGACCCGAAAGAACATAAAAAGTGATTTACATCAAAAATGTTTGATGTACTAAATTTTTTTTGTCGGACAGAAATAGCATTACTACTAACGGGTGTTTTTTTAGGAGGTTTGTTTTTCCGATAGATGTCGTTTTATTTTATGACAGTTGTTTTGACAGCTCAAAGTGGCATTTCTACTCAGTATTGTTTGGCAAATCATTATGAATAGGTTAACTCCAGAACAACGTTTTCAAATCGTGGAAATTTATTTTCAAAATCAGTGTTCAATTAAAAATGTTTATAGAGCACTTCGTGAATTTTATGGTGCACATAATCGTCCGTCAGAGACCACCATAAAGAACGTAATTACCAAATTTCGGTCTACATTCACTCTTTTGGATGCCAAGCCACCGACAAGAATGAGAAGAGTTCGTACAGAAGAAAATATTGCTGTCGTTGAGGCCAGTGTCGAAGAAAACGACAATTTATCGATTCGTCGTCGTGCTCAGCAAATTGGACTTTGTCCATCGACTTTATGGAAAATTTTACGTAAAGATTTGGGTTTGGTGCCATACAAAATTCAATTGGTGCAAGAATTAAAGCCACACGACCATCGTTTGCGCCGTGAATTCAGTGATTGGTCGTTAAATCAATTGAACGAAGATCCATTTTTTTACCGTAAAATTCTCTTCAGTGATGAGGCGCATTTTTGGTTAAATGGATACGTCAACAAACAAAATTGTCGCATTTGGAGCAAAGATAATCCACACGCCGTTCTAGAATTACCAATGCATCCTGATAAATGTACTGTTTGGTGCGGTCTATGGGCTGGTGGGATCATCGGTCCATATTTGGACGTGAATGGAAATCGATACAGAACCATGTTAAATGAGTTTTTGTTGTCAAATCTTGAAGATATGGATATGAATGAAATGTGGTTTCAACAAGATGGTGCCACTTGCCATACAGCACGTGAAACAATCGACTTATTGAAAGAAACTTTCAACGACAACATTATTTCGAGAAATGGTCCGGTGAATTGGCCTCCGCGTTCGTGCAATTTGACGCCACTCGATTACTTTTTGTGGGGATACGTGAAGTCATTGGTTTATGTGGATAAACCTCAATCGATTGACGCTTTGGAAACCAATATTCAACGTGTCATTGCTGACATACGCCCTCAAATGCTTGAAAAAGTGCTGGAAAATTGGACCTCCAGAATGACATTTGTGAAAAATAGTCGTGGTAGCCATATGCCAGAAATTGTGTTTAAATGTTAAATGCCAAAAAATTATCTACCAAATAAAAAAAAATTTTGGTCATTTCATAATTTTATATGTGTTTTATTCAAAAAAAAAATCGGCAACCTCTTAAAAAAACACCCTTTAAAATAAATGAATGAAATTATTATTTGTATGAATTTGACGGGAACCGACAAAAACCAATCATGTGCAAATAATAAATTGAACGACGGACTTGTTAGCTCCAACTACTTTTATTAGCCATGTTTAAAACTTAAATTTAGAAAATTAAACAAATATACTAACTACTGCTCTAATTAGCCCACTACCAAGTGTCCGAGAAAATTACCTGATACTAAAGTTTTTTAAATGAAATTAATTACTACAGTTAAAAACAATATAATAATTAATTTTCAATTAAAAAAAATTAAATTATTCAAAAAATTTAAGAAAGCGTAGTTACAATCGATGGGCCATAGATTTTGACGTTTTACGTGTCCTGAACAAAATGTTTAATTACTCTGAACATCTTGTTTATTTGCATTCAGAAGGTAAAATTTCACCATCGCCGGAATTTGAAGGAGTCAGAAACAATTACCCACTCTCACGTCGAGGAAGTCCTTCCGTTTTTATAAATTCAAAAACTAAATAACTGTTTAGAAATAGACTAATATTAAGAATATGCAACCATAGCGTTAATCTAATAAGTTTTAATTTAATTTCAGAGCCCTGATAAAACCATTACTATAATTTGCATTGGACCATTAACAAACCTTGCATTAACATTAAAAATATACCCAATGCTAATACAGAAAATTAATTCTTTGTATATAATGGGGGGAAACCATACAGCCGTTGGTAACATCACACATTCAGCCGAATTTAATTTTTATCATGACCCAGAAGCGGTAGATATTTTATTAAAAATTAAAAATTTTCCAATATATATACTGCCATGGGAGGCGTGCTTGGACCTTAATATATCTCTAGAATGGCGTTTCAATTTAATGAAAGAACCCGGAGTACACGAATCTAATTACCCGTTACTCAAAATGCTGGATCCGATTGAAAAGACAATCTACGAGAAATTTAATAATAAATATTGGGTTCCATGTGATGCATTTTTAGTAGCAGCACTCTTGGACGAGCGAGTCATTAACAAAAAAATAAATATAAATCCTGTGATTGAGTTGGTTGGTAATGTAACGCGAGGTCAAATGGTATTACAGCATTTGCTGAAAAATGAATCAAATATTCATTTAATAGAGCAAGTGAATGTTGATAATTTTAATAAAATTATAGTAGACACATTAATGAGATAATACTTGTAATAAATTAATTTTAAATTTTATTGTAATTTGTGTTTCTTTTATAGTAAAATAAATCTTCTTTATCAGGAAAAGTAAAGTATGCGGGGGTAGATAACCCAATTCAATTTTTCTTAATTATTAAATCTTGGCACTGTACAAATATTATAATGTTTGGACCTAATTTATGAATTCAGTGAGCAATGCATGCATAAAAATACGTTTTAGTTTTTTCAATTATATACCGAAATGAAAAGTCAATAAGTATAATATATAAATATAAAATAAACGTGTTGCGAGTATGTACCCTTGTCTGACGGAAAATGGAAAAGGACAAGGTTGTCTATATACGACGAATTATAGAGATATGGATTGTAACAACGCGCATAGAGGTCGTCGTTCCCTGTCCATAATTCTTCTATCCCAACATCAAATTTCCGAACGATACCGCTTTGGTTTGGTGCACTCGCATCCGGATCTATGTACAAAAGTCGTCATTAGCGTAATATACAGGGTAGCTGAGACCAAGTGTTACAAATAAAAACGCTGTAATTTTTTTAATTTTGATTATTTTTTATTGAAATTTCGTGGAATATGTTGAAAACTTATTACATTTTATGAAAAACATGTTACTGCTCGATATGACCTCCTTTGGCTCTGATTATTTGATTCAGTCTTCCATAGAAAGCATTGCATGCTGACCGATCGGGAGCTTGCGGAATTTTATTCCATTCTCGAACAAGAGCATCAACTCTTCAATGCATCAACACTTTCGTATTTTTTAGTGGACACCTTACTCTCCAAAATGGACCATATGGAGAAATCCATGGGATTCAAGTCTGGTGAATATGGTGGCCATTCTTTCGACGAAATCAGCCGCGGAACGCAATTTTGTAAAAATTGCTGTTTCGCTCGAGCTTTGTGTGACGGTGCCGAGTCCTGCTGGAATGTCCAACGGTTCGTACTGTAGCGGGTAGTTTCTTCAACTATAAGAAACTCCGCACAATCATTCTCAACGGACAATCCTCCGTAAACAGAATTCTTTATAAATGGACAATTTTTCATTTAAAGAATTATTCCAAATGTACAACAATCTTGTTTACGCAAATAAAGTACATAACAACTTGTACATAGTAATCGAATAACAACACTTGTACATAACAAAATTGGTGTAAGCAAAATAGAATTGAAAAACTATATTTTGGTTACATAACATCTAAATACAATATGTACCTCTACAATCATATCATTTAGAGATGCATACAAATCGTATTGATTTTGCAAAACCAAAATCAAGTAAAACGCACTTACACACTACCATGCCATTGCACAATAGATGGCACGGTAAACAATTATGTTTCAGAAAACATATTGTAACCGGGTGCACCATGTAAAAAAGCAATTCCAAAAACCTGAAAATCCGGTTTTGGAGATTTTTTAGTTTTGTTGGATTTAGGCGAGGAAAAGAATAGAAAAATTAGATTCTGCCTATTCAATTTGGGTTTTTGCCGTAGCAACACGCCGCCGCACATCATCACTCACCAGCAACACAAAAAATTAATTAATTAAATAAAAAAAATTATTTGAATTAAAAGATAAAAAATTTTGTGTTTTCATTTATTTTTATTATTAAAATTTATCAAAGTGCCGCGCAACGCATCATCAAAACGCGATATCTGGTGACCCTAGACGTCGGTTTTTACCGCAAAACAGGTGAGTGATTTTTAATTTTTTTAGACAAAAGTGAAATAAAAATTATATTAAACAAAGTGCATGGTGTTTTATTTTTAATAAATTTAAAAATTATAATTATAAGACGAGTTTTGTGAGATAGCGGCCGAAGCCCCGACCACTAGTAAGCGCGCTATATTCATAAACCGTCCCAATTCCCTGGTCGTTTTTTTAGAAAGCATGTGTCCTTTCCGACACTAATTCTAAAAAAATCATTCATTGCCAAAACCCGCGTGTTAAAACAAAATTTTTTTTACAATTGTTGCACTTCCACTACAATTTTTTTATAGTGTGTGTGAAAATTTTATTTTATCAAAATAATATAAAAACCCTGTTTCAATTTTGTTTTATCGTTCAAAATAAATACGCAAATCATCAGCAACAGGTGCCACCCCAGCCTGAATTAGCCACGTCAAAACAATTGACGCGGCTACCAGCATTCTGGGAGAATAACCCGAAGACTTGGTTGATATCAGCCGAGATTATGTTCGACGCGAGTCGCTACTCAATCTCTGAGGAGCGTAGATTAGAAACGATTTTGAGCAAAGTCGAATATGGTGATCAAAAACCTTCGGATATACTGCACCGAATCAAACCGTTGGCCGAAAAAAATTTCACGGACAACGTCGTCACAAAACTATGGATCAGGCAACTCCCTGATTTCATACAAACAGCATTGATCCCTCAACAAGAGAAACCAGAAGAGGATCTTGCTGCAATCGCCGATAAACTTCACGACATCATTGGTACGCGGACTCAGGGCTAAAGTTCAATTAAACGCGACACGCGTACACCAAGCTCAGAGATACAGGCGCCAAGCTCTAGCAACAGCCGTATTGAAATGATGCTAAAACAAATTAGCGACCGGCTGGTGAATCTAGAGAACAATGCACACACCCAGCGACAACCTTCGCGTTCTCAATCGCCATGGAGACGAACTCCTTCTCCTTCAAAAAAAACCGCGATCTCAACCAAACCAGGGAAGCTCTTTGCAGCCAAACAATACCCACTCACCAAGATACCAATTTCCACGCAACTGCACTGAGAGAAAAACACTATTCCATTAAAAAAATACCATCGTTTTAAAAAAATTGCTATCCATAGTCAACCGATCGTAATATCTATTATAATAATAGTAATTCCATTATAATTTTTATGCTGTTAATTTGACAGTATACACTATCAGAATAATAATAAAATAAAATTTCGATTCAATAAAACGAATTTTCTATATAACAGCATAATTTTATAGATTCGATCGAATATCGAACACATAAAGATAATAATTTCTGTCAAAATGATTGTATTTCATATCGTATCGACGACCAACTAGTTCCATATGAAAACATGACATTGGTTATTTAGACAAAATTTCCATTATTTCTGCAACAAAAATGTTTCTCATATTGATGAGAAAATAAAACATTTTGAAATTTCAATAAATTTATTTATTATTAAAAATTAATAAAAAATCACAAATTTTTGTTATCAAAGTTAAATAAAAATTATTACTGACAATGTGAATTGTTTTTATATATATTTATATACATAAGTATGTTTAAATTATTTATATAAAAATGTATTTTATATTTATAATTTATATAATTCATATATAATATGTATATATGTTTTTATATACGAGTATATGTTAAAAAGTAATTCATAAATCCATAAAGTGGATATCAAATTAAAATAATAAATATTCGTTTAAGAAATCACAAATTTTTAGTTTCCAAGTTAAATAAAAATTATTATTGACATATAATTAAATATTTCTTTCGAATTATTAGATTTAAGATATATAGTTTAAGAAGTAATCGTATCTGCAATTGTGTCCGTAAGTTTTTTTATTATCAAATTTATATTCGGATGTGTTTTATCGAATTCAGTTATAATATTATAAAAGTGTTTTTGGATAAAATTTCACACAAGAATAGACGTCGCAGGATATTGTAAGTTAAAAACCATAAATAATTTAAAGCACGAGTCTATGGCTAATAAAATACAATTAAATTTGTGCCGAATACCATCGAAATATATGATAAATGAATTTGCTGTAAATAACGTTCCATGTACGACAATAAACGGTTGCACTGGCTGGCATCTTCAAATTTTTGATTTTTTCAATTTTTTCCTCGATTTCTCCAACTGTTTCGCCAAAAATGAACATTGAATTCTGCGAATCCTTGATCGAATATTTCTGACATGTTTGCTTCGATGTATGTGGATTATCCGTTAATATTCGTGACACTGGTGGGATCAAATGATGAATCAGAAATAGAGTACATAAATTTTTGGAGTCTGCAAATAAGAGAGACATTTTTAAGTAACTAGTATATAAAAATGAGCATTCAAACATCAGGAATTGCAATTGGCAGTTAATTTATTCGCAAAACATATGGCTAACACTAAGTTAAATAACTACAATTGTTTGTAATATTGCTCTATATTAAAAGATTTAAATACGAAAATATTAATAAACTCAATGACAATTGTCTGACATAAAGTAGAATCTCAAAAGCAATTTAAACAGGTATAGATCCATTTCTTGACATATGCGTAATGGAAGATTTTTCATGACCCAGCTATACGCAATATTCACTTGGACTATAGGTATTAGGGGAACATTGTAGGTGAATGCTTCTTAATTAACTATACTTACTTTCTGTCATATCAGGTGAATTAAATTTCGAAAATATAATTTTTATTTGTTCATCTTTTATTTTTGGTTTTACCAAGGCAATTAAATTTTCACGAGCTGATGAAAACGTCCGATTAAAGCTGTGTGAGCCATACAAATGTTGAAAATCAATTGATATCTTCAGAAAAATTAAAATAAACTCATATTGATATTTAAATTAAACCAAAATAGCCATAAAATAATTACCAGTTTATATCCTAAAGCAGTTTTGTAACTTGGCCAAGCGTTGAAAATATCCAACGTGGATGTTTTGCCATCTAAGCACATATTGCTGATATTTTGTAATCTGTAACCTGTGGTGTAAGCCCAATGTACTTCCAGTTCGGAAAAACTGCAATTGCTGCGATTAATAGCATCGAGATGTTCATCAATTTGTTCTTCGAGTTCTGAAATATAAATATCATAATATTAATTTCGAAAATATCGTACTTATTGAACTTATTTCCATTTATAAAAGTAAAAGTAAAATGTAAAAGTGGCATTCCTTTTATATATTTACTATTCGCCAAAGACACATATACATTATCTGTTCATACAATATAATCTCTCCACAGCTGTTGTTTTAAATAAAAAATTTAAAAAAATATCTAGTATAGTATAAATTTAGTATTCTTACCTAATTCCAAAGCTTTTAAATTTCGTAAATGCTTTTGGGTAGATCCACTTGGCAAATGTGATCGTTTTTCCAAAACTCCAGAATCTTTCAAAAGTCGTTGGGAAATAAAGTACTTCGTATAAATTTTTGAAACCATTTTTTCCAGATTGCTTAACATAGTAGGTTCCCTAAATTAGAAATATATAGAAAGTTTTATTAACATGATTAAAGTCCTACGAAAAAATATGAAAATCACAATCTCTTCAGAAGGAAACAACTGAACAATTTGTAACCTCAAAGAAGTTCATGATTAACGATAATAGCACCGATCTCGAGGCATCATCAAACTTTTTGTTGTTTTTGTAGTTGTCCACTAGTCTTCGGCCTGCTGTTGTTTCGCTTAAAATAGTTTGAAGATCGACACCAACGCTTTTGGACATATGAGATGGTTCTAAATCAACTATTGGAGTTACACGAATAGAAGATTGCCATGATATTAATTTTTCCTGGAATTTTATGGCTAATCCAGGTGTGATTTTATCCGACGGACAAAGATTAAGTATATGATCTCCATTCATCGACTGCAGTGCATTTAAGTCTATTCCTTCTTCTGAAATTCAAAAATTAATTTATAAAAATGGAAAACCTTATCGATTAATATACGTGCCGATTATCGTATCGATTAATATACTAGAATTGTATTTGAATATATTTATCTTACTTACCTTGATTTATTAACACTTATTATAAAATAATTAAATAAATTTACAATTTTATAATATTAAAACCACAACGCACTATCTACCTTCTGCTTCCTTTAACCAACTCAAACGTAATGAAGAAACATAAAAAAATGTCGACATATGCGTGAAAATATCGAAAGGATACGAAGGTGGAATGTTCTTCATGGTATCTCTTCATTTATATGGTCTTCTTCATTTATATGGTATCGCTTATTTATATGGGCACATAGATACATAAATTTCTTTGTATTTTTGGAATTTTTTAATGCATATATGTACGAACACCATGGATTTTTTGTTTTGTTAAAAGCAATTAGTATATAATTGTTTATTTCTGTTCCACAAAAATGTGCGACGTTATATAAATTTCCTTTTGGTTAAGAATAGACAAATACATTTCTAAAAAAAATAAAAATAAATTGACAGAAAAAACTTTTGTATCGAAAAACTCATCTCAAATTTGACCATTAATGATAAAAAAAATAACAATTGTTCTGTTAATGTGATAACATGTATATCGCGGAATAATAGTTGTTAATAAAATAATTTATGGTTATATCAATAAAATACGATTAATATGAGAAATCGCTGCTTAAGGTAACAGTATCATTCTATAGCAATAATTACAATTTCAAATTTTCAATACGAAAGGAGAATTTCTCTCAGTGTGGTGTTGGTATCACACAAGATTTGGTAACGCTGCAGAAAAATGCACAGCACCATGCACTTTTGCTACACAACAAATGGGATCCGCAAATACCGTTTCCCCAAACAAATAAGTCTTAAGATCGTAGCGGCAGACCTAAGACAACCGCAGCACAGCCGCCTATTTCTACGGGATTCGGTAAATCAAATAACATTTTTGATTGATACCGGCGCTGATCTAAGCGTAATCCCGTATCGCAATTACTACCGCTACGGAGCGAATCGGAATCCCGATTTAGTTCTGTCAGCAGCAAATGGTACCACAATAAACACTTTCGGTATCAAACTACTCGACGTTGACATTGGATTAAGGCGTTCATCCATGTCAACCGCCCCATTATAGGCGCGGATTTCCTAAAGAAATTTGGTCTTTTAGTGGTTCCAAAAAATCACAAACTGATTTATCCATCCACTAAACTTTCAATCAACGCAACATCAGGACGCGTTGATACACCATCACCATTGCATTACACAATTAACAATGGCTATGGAGCACTGCTAAAGGAATTCTCTTCTTTAACAGCTCCACCAAACTATAACGCTCCGGTAATGCACAACGTAGTACACCACATTGTGACTACAGGGCATTTACCATTTTCGAGACCAAGAAGGCTTGATCCAATTCGCCACAAAGCAGCTTTCCTAGAATTCCAACACATGGTGGAACTAGGAATCTGCCGACCATCTTCTTCAGCAGTATTATGTCCATTACACATGGTAAAGAAGAAGGATAATGACTGGAGACCATGTGGGGACTACAGAAGGCTTAACGCAGTCATAATTCCTGACCGTTATCCTATCCCCCACATCCAAAATTTCTCAATGCAACTACATGGTTGCACAATTTTTACTAAAATCGATCTCGTCAGAGCATACCATCTCATACCAATTGCTCCTGACGACATTTACAAAACTGCAATTACCACTCCATTTGGCCTATTCGAATTCACCCGAATGCCATTTGGACTCAGAAATGCTGCGCAAACATTTCAGCGTTTCATCAACGAAATCGTGAGAGATCTCGATTTCGTTTTCATATACATTGATGACATTCTCGTAGCATCAAAAGACGAGAAGCAACACTTACAACATTTGGAACAACTTTTCCAAAAATTAGCTAATTATGGTGTCAATATCAACACGGCAAAATGCGTGTTTGGGACAAACAATCTTGACTTTCTCAATCACAAGATTACATCTAATGGCATTCTGCCGTCCGAAGGACGAATTAATGCAATTAGAGATTTCCCAGCACCACAAAATGTGAAACAAATCCAACAATTTATCGGCATGGTAAATTACTACCACCGATTTATACCAAAACTTGCAGAAGTACTTGCCCCAATTCTCACGCATTTGGCAAGTCTTCTTAAAAAGCCAAAAACGCCTCAAAATTTTTCTTGGACTGAAGAATGTCAACACGCATTCCTTCAGCTCAAGAACAGCTTGGAAAATATTGCCCTTTTAGCGCATCCGCTAAATGCAACTAAATATAGCATCACCACTGATGCATCCAACACAGCAATAGGCGCGGTCTTACAACAACTCAATAATAAGACCTGGGAGCCTCTTGGATTTTTCTCCAAGAAATTATCAGATGCAGAAAGAAAATATTCCCCATTTGATCGCGAATTGCTTGCAGTTTTCCAAGCAATTAAACCATTTCGATACTTTGTCGAAGGTAAGGAATTCATAATATTCACCGACCACAAACCGCTTACTAGAGCAATTACCTCTAAAGCGGAACGAAACCCACGGCAAGCACGCCACTTAGATTTTGTCTCTCAATTCACGACAGACATCCAACACATTCAAGGCAAAGACAATGTGGTCGCCGACACACTATCTCGGACTTCCGACCACGAACTTGCCTCCGCAGCAACACGCTACGACATCACAACAATCGCAAAGGCACAAGCTAGTGATCAAGAACTACAAGACTTACTCTCTAGTTCTACAAACCGGCGAAAAACCAATTGGAAAATAGACAAATTTCCACTAGCCGATTTGTCAATCTACTGTGAAATATCTACGGGTAACAATCGCCCGTACATTCCAGAGTCACTGCGTCGAACTATCTTCGACACTCTGCATAGTATTTCCCACCCAAGTGTACGAGCAACTCGCAAACTCGTCACTTCAAGATACTTTTGGCCCAGTATGAACAAAGATTTAACCTTTTGGGCGAAATCTTGTTTATCCTGCCAAAAATGCAAAGTGCAACGTCACACCAAATCACCTCATGGGAGTTTCGAAATTCCACCAGGTAGATTTGAACATATCCATTTAGACATTGTTGGACCACTTCCACCATCTAATGGATTTACATATTTGTTAACCTGCGTTGATCGTTTTACGCGTTGGCCAGAAGCCTACTGCATTAAAGACATCTCCGCACAAACAATCGCAAAAACGCTCGTCGAAAACTACATTTCTAGATTCGGCGTTCCGGTAAAAATTACGACCGATCAAGGCACACAGTTTGAATCCAAACTACTCGCTGAGCTCATGCAACTCTTAGGCTCACATCGAATACGGACAACTGCCTATCATCCACAAGCAAACGGTATGGTTGTGCGCTTCCACCGCCAACTTAAAACAGCTCTCAAAGCTCGTGCAAATACCGTCAACTGGAGTTTAGAGATCCCAATCATATTGTTGGGAATCCGAGCAACAGTCAAAGACGACCTAAAATGCTCACCAGCAGAACTGGTGTACGGTCAAACGATCAAATTGCCTGGGGAATTCTTTGTGGAACATCCATTTACAATCCAAGTTACCACTGACACAGTGATACATCAACTGCGCTCCACGATGAATAAACTCATCCCAACGGACACGCGCAAATCAAATCAAACTGACATATTCGTACCAAAGTCACTGCAAACCTGTGACTAAGTGTTCGTACGAATAGACAAAGTTCGCACAGGCCTCACACCACCATATGAAGGCCCATACAAAGTGATACGACGACTTCGTAAGCACTTTGTATTACAAATCAGAGACAAGCAGCAATCTGTCTCTATCGATAGACTCAAACCAGTCTATGGAATTCTGAGTTCACCCGATCAACTATCGGGAGTGAAGAAAACTGTCCGCATTATCGGATAATACACATGCCACTATTACGCATTTCTACCAGCAATCAATTGGTACACAATTTACATCACCTCTACCATTACAACGATCATTCATCATTATAATGGTACTACAACCAAATGCATCCACAAACGCCAGCGGATACAGAACTCGCGGTGGGGGAACTCACTGCGCGGTGGGTGATGTAGCGGGTAGTTTATTCAACTATAAGAAACACCGCACAATCATTCTCAACGGACAATCCTCCGTAAACAGAATTCTTTAAAAATGGACAATTCTCCATTTAAAGAATTATTCTAAATGTACAACAATCTTGTTTACGCAAATAAAGTACATAACAACTTGTACATAGTAATCGTATAACAACACTTGTACATAACAAAATTGGTGTAAGCAAAATAGAATTGAAAAATTATATTTTGGTTACATAACATCTAAATACAATATGTACCTCTACAATCATATCATTTAGAGATTGATTGATTGATTGATTTTGAATGTACGACCAAGTTCTTAGGCTTGAGTTCCCGGATGACGCCGGGTCCACCGTACACCCTTTTTTACACATAACAAAACCGAAGGATTGGATAGGTTAGTTAAGTGGGACAGAATCGGCCCGGTTACAGACACCTAGGTATAGCCGATAGTTAGTAACACAAAGACAACACAATTCTAATCTACTAGATGAAGGATAAAGGCTTAATAGGTTAATGGATAACGATGGTATTGCTTCTTTAAAACGGCAACCTAAGAAAAAATATTATTATTTCACATGCATCTGGAATTTTCCTGAAATTTAATTCTATTAATACTTTTCGGCTTCCTAACCAAAATTGGTTGACTCGACCCGTTACACACACCTATGTAAAGTCGTTAGTAATAAAATGACAACACAATTCTAAACTACACAATCAGCAATTACAATGAAGCATTAATTCACAAGCATCTGTAAATTTCCTGAAATTTAATTCTAAATTCATATTTTCCGGCTTCCTAAATAATTGAAACATTTATTAATTTAATCATTCTGCAACTCCGCAACTTACAGTAGAATTTCTTGAAACCAAAGTTATTTGAACTATATTCAAAATAACTCTAAAATTCATTAGTATTTAACCGTTGAATTGGGCGAACACAAAATAGCAAAAAAAAAAAAAAAAACAGATTAACTAGATTAACTACCGGATTGCATTCAAATATCCCTTAAAATATCCATCCATTAAAATATCCTAAATAATTTAGAATTCGCAAAAATTTCGTATGTTTACTAAAAAATTTTTATAAAACTGATGAATTTTTCCCGACGCCCATCCTTTTTCACAAGGAAACAAATACTTTTAACACTACTTTTGCACTAGTTCTGGAACTTCCTCTACGCTTGCTGGGGATATATCACATACAATTAATCTGAGACATGACACATGCGACTCGTCTATGACTTGTCACCTCGTATTAGACTTGTCATAAACGATTCATCTCAGACTGGTAACAAACGTAAATTAGTAATTAGTGTGTCGTCAATGGCTTTCCTCCTGGAAGGTAATATTTAAGTAAAGGCAACTAGATAAAATTTGAAAAAATTATTCTAAAATGAATGATAAATAAGTTTATTTTATAATTTTTATAATTAAATATAAATCGTACCAGTATCTTAAACAAGGGATAATATGTACTCGTATATTAAATATATTTGAATGAGATTTCCTGAGAACCGAATAATTTTAATATAATAGCTCGGCACTGTACATGTAGATTAATATTTAGGGTTGATTTGAAATTGGGAATTAATAATTATAATTCTTGTACTAAAACAGTCAAGATTGGCAACGTTGCATTTTATGACAAACATCCAGTCGTTGGTGTATTGAAGTATACATACCTTCTCTTTCTTTTGAATAATTATATTAATTATATCAAATATTTCTAGCTTTTCATTTACATAGATATAACGAAGTTGCCGATAAACAATTCTTTATGTTAAGATTGTTAAAATCCCAAATCCAATGCAAATAATATTTCTTTTTATAAAGCAAAAATATCGCTAATAAGCTGTGAGAAAATACTAGTAACCCATTGAGTGTCACAAAAAGGCAATTTTGCAATACAATATAGAAAACAATATAGAAAACAGCTAATCATAAATTACCTACACTATATTCTCAATGCACAGAAGAAATACGGAAACGGAAAATTCTATCGCTAATCAAACCAAAATAAAAATATAACAATTTATTACACAAACGCTGGATGAAGGAACATCACCAAAATAGCTCTCTCCGAAAATCTCCGAAATCAAAGCGTGGAAGAAACCACCTCTACAAACAATCGTAGTAAAATATACCAAGAGAATTATGCAATGTCCATCCAGGAGCTAAAATTACCTCGAAACGATCCCAACAAACAGCATGAATCTTCCCACCATGAAACCACTACCATCCACCAAGCGTCCTCCTGCCAACACCACCATTCAACAAAAACCACGCTTCACAAAGCCGTGACGAATCCATGACAGATCACAAACGAACCATGGCAACCCTACAGCCCAAAAACTTCAGCGTACGACCGATCATACCAAATCGACGGCAAAATCCAACAAAAACACCCGAAGCATTCAGCAAAGAAACCAATTTGGACATACAAATCCAACATTCAGGCAATGATTCAATACAAAACTGCAAATCCGCCCTCATACACTAACAAATGAGAACTACCTCAAGTCCTAAACAAAACAACTCAAAACAGTCAAAAATACCTTATAAATACAGGTAACGACAGAACACACATGAACACAACTCTCCGCAAGTTGAGAAACACAACGTTCAACGAACAACCACCACAAACCGCAGACACCGAGCCATTACTCACCATGAACGAAACCCATTCAAATCACTCCAAATATCAAAAAAGATTTACTGCAATACAGCTGCAGCACATCCTCGCCGCACATCCTGTGTAAACCAATCACACACTTACACCACTCGTCAAAATCTAATCCAGTTTTCGCACCACAGAGAAAAAGTATAACCCCCTCCCAATCGCCAAAAATATACATTCCTTTATATGTACAATGTTCATTTTGCGCGATCTCGACCTGCGACAACATCCACCCCTTGCCGATGACGCCAACCCAGGTCGACAAGGAGAGGTCAACGTCAGCCACCTCTCCACAACGAAGGCAAAAAATCTCACAAAGTTAACAAAAGTCTAAATTATTATACATATAACAAATCAACAAATTATGAAGAATTAAAGTCTAATCGACTTTCCCAATTCACAAATTGAATCATCCACATTCAAGAACATTTAGTGCAAATCCAAAGAAATTCGCCCATTTAGACAACGTAATACGAAGTCTTAGTGTAATCCACTACAAAAATATAAATACAACCGTGAGAGAGCAGAGAATATTATACGATCATTTTGTTTATATTTTGCGCATCCCATATAACATATTTTCACTTATATGTATATCCTTAAATAAAAAAATTAAAAGAAATAAGGATTTCAGTACAACATGCAATAAAGACTTGATATCCAAATTTTAAATTAGCTTTTTGGTCGTGATTTGTTCAACTTTTCCAAGAAAATACCATCTACTCATATAACGAAATTCAACAAAATCACTGTGTACATAAAAAACTATAAACAATACGTATGCGAGAGAAAAAACAAAATTATAAAAATTAGAGACCACGACAGTATTTTTCATAGAAACAGATTACATAGAATGAATGCTAGCAACTGTCGTCACAAACTGTTTCATACCACAACAACACAAATAACTCATCCATACGATTCATTGATTATTATGTAATAAAATAACGGGTGTTTTTTTAGGAGGTTTGTTTTTCCGATAGATGTCGTTTTATTTTATGACAGTTGTTTTGACAGCTCAAAGTGGCATTTCTACTCAGTATTGTTTGGCAAATCATTATGAATAGGTTAACTCCAGAACAACGTTTTCAAATCGTGGAAATTTATTTTCAAAATCAGTGTTCAATTAAAAATGTTTATAGAGCACTTCGTGAATTTTATGGTGCACATAATCGTCCGTCAGAGACCACCATAAAGAACGTAATTACCAAATTTCGGTCTACATTCACTCTTTTGGATGCCAAGCCACCGACAAGAATGAGAAGAGTTCGTACAGAAGAAAATATTGCTGTCGTTGAGGCCAGTGTCGAAGAAAACGACAATTTATCGATTCGTCGTCGTGCTCAGCAAATTGGACTTTGTCCATCGACTTTATGGAAAATTTTACGTAAAGATTTGGGTTTGGTGCCATACAAAATTCAATTGGTGCAAGAATTAAAGCCACACGACCATCGTTTGCGCCGTGAATTCAGTGATTGGTCGTTAAATCAATTGAACGAAGATCCATTTTTTTACCGTAAAATTCTCTTCAGTGATGAGGCGCATTTTTGGTTAAATGGATACGTCAACAAACAAAATTGTCGCATTTGGAGCAAAGATAATCCACACGCCGTTCTAGAATTACCAATGCATCCTGATAAATGTACTGTTTGGTGCGGTCTATGGGCTGGTGGGATCATCGGTCCATATTTCTTTAAAAATGAGGAAGGACGACGCGTTACCGTGAATGGAAATCGATACAGAACCATGTTAAATGAGTTTTTGTTGTCAAATCTTGAAGATATGGATATGAATGAAATGTGGTTTCAACAAGATGGTGCCACTTGCCATACAGCACGTGAAACAATCGACTTATTGAAAGAAACTTTCAACGACAACATTATTTCGAGAAATGGTCCGGTGAATTGGCCTCCGCGTTCGTGCGATTTGACGCCACTCGATTACTTTTTGTGGGGATACGTGAAGTCATTGGTTTATGTGGATAAACCTCAATCGATTGACGCTTTGGAAACCAATATTCAACGTGTCATTGCTGACATACGCCCTCAAATGCTTGAAAAAGTGCTGGAAAATTGGACCTCCAGAATGACATTTGTGAAAAATAGTCGTGGTAGCCATATGCCAGAAATTGTGTTTAAATGTTAAATGCCAAAAAATTATCTACCAAATAAAAAAAAATTTTGGTCATTTCATAATTTTATGTGTTTTATTCAAAAAAAAAATCGGCAACCTCTTAAAAAAACACCTTTATATATATATATATATTTTTTTTTTTTTTTCTAGTAGGGGAAAATCCTCATGGACGTTTTTCCGGACTTCTACCGACTAAAAACCCCCTACCTCACCTCCTCGCAGCGACCGGTACCACAAATTTGTTGCATTTCTTCGACCGCGGGATGTCTATTGTCCTCTAGTTTTGTTCAGAGTGTTTGTTCCCTCATTTTTATGGTTAGTATTACTCTAATCATCCTACTTATAGCATACCAACCATTCTCGTCCGCCAGCATCCTCGAAATGATTGTACCTGGTGTTATGGCTCCTACAACATCTGTACACTGCTTTCGCACTTGATCCCACCTTGCACAGTAGAATATCGTGTGCTCTGGTGTATCCCCTTCGGTACAGTATAAGCAATTAGGTATATCCTTGATATACACTCGGAATAGGTAGCTGTTGAAACAACCGTGACCTGACAAGAACTGAGTGAGATGGAAGTTCACCTCGCCATGTTTACGCTCCACCCATTCCTTTAGCCTCGGGATGAGCTCCCTGGTCCACGATCCAGTATCAGCGCTCTCCCATCGAGTCTGCCATTCTTGCATTAATTCTGATTTGGCCTCAACGCTTGGGCTTCCCTGAAGAACTGCTACTCTATATTTCGCCAGCACCGTGATCGGCGGCATATTAGCTATCACGAGAACTGCTTCCTTTCCAACTGTTCTGTATGCACTGCATACACGCAGTGCTAGGGTCCGTTGCACACACTCCAACTGTTCACGCGCCTTTGCAGTGTCTAAAGCTCGTATCCAGATGGGTGCCCCATAAAGTATTGAGGATAAAACCACTGATGAGAGCAATTTTCTTTTACTAGCGCTTGGTCCACCAACATTCGTCATCAATCCGATGAGCCCTTTTGTCGTCCGAGTGGCCTTTGCTACAATTTGCCTTATGTGTTGTTGAAAACAGCGACAGTAGTCTAGCCATATACCCAGGTATTTAATGTGTGTAGTCGGCTTTACTTTGATTCCATCCACGTTGAAATCCATCGAGTTGAGAACTCTGCGGCCTGTCATTACCACTGCTTCAGTTTTCTCTGGGGCCAATTGCATTCGGTGATTGTGAAGCCACCTAGAAATCACCTCTATTGCTGCATCCACTCATTCCACTAGTTGTAGTTCATGTCTGGCGGAGACAACGAGTGCCAAGTCATCTGCGTAGCCCACTAACTGCCTCTTCGGGCAAAGGAATTCGAAGAATGCCATCGTACAAGATATTCCAAAGCATCGGTACCAATATGGAACCTTGGGGCACCCCGCTCGTGACATCCATCTGTGTAGCAACACCTCCAGCTTCCACAATGATTCGTCGCTCACTCAAGTAACTTTGAAGTACCCTCCTCAAATATGGACTAACTTGGAAGTTATTAAGTTCTTGTAGAATTAACTCCCATGATGCGCTATTAAAGGCGTTTCTTATATCCAGTGTGATTACTACTGGGATACGCCGCGTATATTGTGTACCATTAGCGGCTGAATCTATAAGCTTCATAACCTCCACTATAGCATCTATTGTGGAGTGCCCTGCTCGAAATCCAAACTGATTATCAGCGAGTCCACCTGCCCTATCAATTTCGTCGATCAGTCTGCGTAATAGCAAATGTTCGAAAAGCTTTCCGAACGTGTCCAGCAGACAGAGTGGCCTGTAAGGTGTCGGTACGCCATCCGGTTTTCCATCTTTCTTTAACAGCACCAATCGCGCTGTTTCCAGATGCGATTGAATTCCTCCTTCTCTAAAATGGAATTCATCACGTCTAGCACCTCTTTTGGGTGGGTTTCCGCCGCGATCCTAACGGCCTTTGATGGAATTCCATCTAGCCCGGAACTTTTCTTCGTTTTCAATTTCCGCCATGCCATCTCGAGTTCCTCAGTTGTGAAAGGTGGAATCTCTACCGGTCGTATGTTTTCATGTTCCACTTGGTCGTGCATTGGAAAGAGCGAGGCCACGACGGTGTTAGTGATATCTGCGGGTAATGTAGGCGTTTTTCGTCCGAATTTTTTCATCACGATCTTATATGCATCTCCCCAAGGGTCCTCTTCGATTGTATTACAGAGGAGTTTCCAGCAGTTCTTTTTCGATTTCGCGATCGCCTTTCTCATGCAGGTGCGAGCGCTCTTCAAATTATGGTGAAAGGTTCTGTCTGCTTGACCGCTAGTGCGCCCGTTCTCTCTTGTAAGCCTTCGCCTGGCGTGATTGCAGCGTCTGCGAAGTTCAGCAATTTCTGGAGTCCACCAGTAGACAGCTTTTCGTCGCATATTCTTCTGACAGTTGTTACTAATTGTGTCGGTGTTATTATGCTAGGGGCGCCAAGGTGCTGTTGCATCGCGCTACGAAGGCGCGTCTGGCTCCTTTCCCCAAACTGCCAGTCTCGGTTGACTGGAACACTGGTCCCCTGAAGTCTAGCTGGTGTCGCTGTGTTTATTTCGAACATAATATATCGGTGGTCACTAAGACTTTCTTCATTCAGTTTTGTGAGACGAAGGTTACATCTAGGAACGAGCCATAGTTTCCTCTTTCGTATGTAGGTGATTGTCCCGTGTTGACACTGCTAAGGTTACAGGATGCAGCCCAGTCTGCCAGTTGCTGACCTCTATCGTCTAATACATCTCCGCCCCACTCTGGAGATTTTGCGTTAAAGTCGCCCGCTACAATCACATCTTTAGTTTGGTTCCGAACTACTACGCTGAGTTCGTCCAGCCTTATGATGAATTCTTCCATAGGTTTGTTAGGAGAGAAATAGCAGCTCATGATTACAATGTCTTCTAGTTCTACCCAGACCACTCCCTTTCCTTTACCAATTCTAGCAACTGGAACTTCCTTTGGAAGCACCATTATCGCGGCATCTTCGTCTAAGTCAACCTTCCAGTTTCCTCTGAAGTGTTCGTCGGTTTGGCTCGCTCACCAGGCCCACGTCTACCTGCATTTTTTTGGCAGTAGCTATAAGGAGGTCCTGGGCCGGCCTACTGCGATGCGTATTAATTTGCATCACTCGCATATTGGTTGTTCCTCTCGTGTTCGGTTGGCCATATCTACAGGCGAGCTTTCTCGCTCATTATTCTGCCTCTTCCTAAATGGCCTGCCTTGCGTTTGGCTGCACTCATTTCTCTTGTGCCCGTCTTTACCGCAGTTAAAACAAAGGTTTCTGTGGTCAGGCCCATTGGACTCGACAAGAAATCCATCCTATTCGGATGCGCCTGCGCTCCACCAGCTGCTTCGCCCACTGTATTGGCAATTTTACTGTAGTGTTCATCGTATCCGAGTGAGTAGGCCTCATTGAAGTCACAAGTATCTCTTCGCATCAAACCTCGCTTAATGCTGCTTGAACACCCTTCTATACATCATCAGAAACAGTCCCTGCCTCCAGGTCGCGTATTTGTATTACTGCCATTTCTTTTTGGTGTATCGCAGTGACGCCGGCTACCTTTCCGGCAATCGATTCCGTTAAGCATTCGGCTTTATTCTTGCCACCCTTCAGTTGGATCATAAGATCATCTGTCTTTGTCTTTTTTATGGCGGTTATCTCCACCCCTAACTCCTTGATATCAACACCACCTTTCACAGCTTTAAGTAGATCAGCGTACGTGCGTCCTTCTGCCTTAACTATAACTGTTTCTTTCCGGTTTCGTGGGTTTCTCTTACGTCGCCTAACTTCTGTGAGACCTTGCTCTGCGTCAGGCTGCGTGACCTGCTTACTGCCTTTCACTTTTGTCTCGGCTTTCAGTTTATCCCTTGTTCCTCTCTCGACACCCACACAAATTTTGATGCATACTCCGCTATCGCTATAACAGCACTCCAGGATCTTACGCAAGTTTGACCTGTTTCTGACTGTCGAGGTGACGCTCAACTCCGTGCATTCCTGGGAGGCAGTCTTCATTCTTCTTGCTAACTTGATAAATTGTGCTTCTAGCTCATTATCATCTACCTCTACCATTAACGTAGCCAAAGTACGTCCATCACTAGCCGGCCGATTCTGGCCCTTTAATTCAATCCTGTCTGAGCTTCGTATAACAGCAACGTCACCATACTTCAAGTACTGGTTGTCTAACAGCTGCTGAAAGCCTGGTACTTGTTTCCCCAAATTATGCAATTCCTGAGAGATTGGTTTATTTCCGTCAATAAAAATGGCTCTCGTTAACGTTTCACAATCCATAAAGCTGTTACGGTTGATTTTAGTTACGCGAAATACTTTTTGTGGCCATTCCTTTGAGACAGTTGACCTGATATCTTGTGTTGTCATCGTCGAGTGAATCAAGTTGCAGAGCTCCTCGGGTTTCTTTTCAATTTCCTTTATGTCCACTGTTTGTGTGGACATCTCCTTTGCCGCAGTTTGTTTTTGTGTCGGGCCTAGATCAGTTTGAGTGGCTATGTTGTGCTGTGCCACGCGTTGACCATCATTGTCAGTTCTACGCCGCTTCTTCTCGGTTACGATGGGCCTATTACTCCATGTCTGTAGTGTTTGCTTAAAATTTGATAATTTATATGCAGCCATCCTTACTCTCGACACCGCATCCTTTATTTGATTTTTCGTTGTCGGGTTAGCCTTTACCAATGAGCTCAGTTCGCCGGTTTCCTTCTCGATCTGCTCGATCACTGCGATTAACTCTGCTAACTCGGCTTGATTGTCAACATGTTCTGCGTTTTCTGCGTCGCAACTACGTTTTGTGCCACTCCATATTGAAAGGTCTGGAACCGAGGAGTGTTGTGGTGGAGACCTACTTAAAAGTTTTGTTGGTTTAAAGTAGGAGTTGTAACTTTCGTCTATGTTTCCAGTAGTTGTTCCGGATGCTTTGGCCTGGTCACTCACCAACAGCGTCCTTCCAGTTGATTGCGGTTGATTGTCCCCCCAGAATTAGTGGGACGATCCTCTAGCGCAGAGGAGTGGGATTCCCGAAGTGATTCGGTACTCGGAGTATCGTGCATGACACCATAAACGGTCAGACGCCTACCCTATTGATCCCAGCCCCCACCCCCATATATATATATATATATATATATATATATATATATATGTATGTATATATATATATATATATGTATATATATATATATATATATATATATATATATATATATATATATATATATATATATATATATATTATATATATATATACATATATATATATGTATATATATATATACATATATGTATATATATATATATATACATATATATATATATATATATATATATATATATATATATATATATATATATATATATATATATATATATATATATATATATATATATATATATATATATATATATATATATATATATATATATATATATATATATATATATATATACATATATATATATATATATATATATATATACATATATATATATATATATATATATATATATATATATATATATATATATATATGTATACATATATATATATATATATATATATATATATATATATATATATATATATATATATATATATATATAATATATATATATATATATATATATATATATATATATATATATATATATATATATATATATATATATATATATATATAATTTTTGAGCACATTTTCGATGGTATGCGGCATTATGTCTTCAATGACAATGCGAATATTGTTCTTAAGAGCGTCAATCGTTGTTGGTTTATCGGCGTAACACTTATCTTTGACGGCACCCCAAAGATAATAGTCCAACGGCGTCAAATAACAGCTCCGAGGCGGCCAAATCACATCAGCGTTTCGGCAGATAATTCGATCTTCGAAGACGGTGCGCAAAAGATCAAGAATTGAAACGTGTGCTGTGTGGCATTGAGCGCCGTCTTGTTGAAACCAAATGTTGCCTATGTCCTCCTCTTCAAGTGCTGGGAACAAAAAATCGTTTATCATGGCGCGGTAGCGCTCACCATTGACAGTAACGGCGGCTCCTTGCTCATTTTTAAAGAAAAATGACCCAATAATGCCACTCGTTGAGGATGCATCGGCTTCTCTACGATCACGTGCGGGTTCTCCGTGCCCCAAATGCGACAATTCTCCTTGTTTGTCATTGATTATTATGTAATAAAATATAATGTATAATGTAAAATAAAGTAATAAAAATAACACTTATCGTAAGCATCCTTTGTAATCAAAAAGTCCTACAAATTGAATATTAACATACAATGCGTACGATGCATTCAAACAACGGTGTCGAAAAACATATAAACGAAATTGTTATATACATATCCTACACCATTGCAAGCGCACCGCACACAAATTAATATATTAACACAATACGTATAACTTTTCACTTTACTTATTACTTCTTTACACACAAATTATTATTAATATTATTATTTATTTATTTCATAAGACATATATTAATAAATAATATTATGATTAATATTATAATTAATCAATTATTAACACATATTTAAACTATTTATTTATTTATTTAAAGGAGAGACAAAAATCACGTCTTTCCTTTACGACGTTCAATCGCCGACCCTACAATCATATCATTTAGAGATGCATACAAATCGTATTGATTTTGCAAAACCAAAATCAAGTAAAACGCACTTACACACTACCATGCCATTGCACAATAGATGGCATGGTAAACAATTATGTTTCAGAAAACATATTGTAAACGGGTGCACCATGTAAAAAAAGCAATTCCAAAAACCTGAAAATCCGGTTTTGGAAATTTTTTAGTTTTGTTGGATTTAGGCGAGGAAAAGAATCCAAAAATTAGATTCTGCCTATTCAATTTGGATAAGATCGTCGATTTGGATTGCCGCCGCACATCATCACTCACCAGCAACACAAAAAATTAATTAATTAAATAAAAAAATTTATTTGAATTAAAAGATAAAAAATTTTGTGTTTTCATTTATTTTTATTATTAAAATTTATCAAAGTGCCGCGCAACGCATCATCCAAACGCGATAGTACATCTCTTGGTTTACCTTGACTCCATGTTCGATGAAAACCAGAGGAGTTCGTCCATCTGCAGTCACTGCAGCCCAAACCATAACATAAGCTGGTGATTGCTTGCGCATGGCAACTCTTGAGTCCAAATTATCGTTGGACTTGTGCTCTAACTAAACACGATCATTTTGTTTATTCACATACTGTTGAATGGTGAAAATTTTCTCATCAGAAAAGACAATTTTTGGAATCTCATCACGTTCGGCCAAGACCTCCAATGCTCGTGTTCTTTCAAGCCTAACTTATTTTTGTGCCTCCGTAAGATCTTGAACTTTTTGTATCTTGTAGGGCTTCATTTTAGTTCATTTTTCAATATGGTTTGAATGCTGTATCGTGAAACATGTAGACGTGCGGCTAATTGATTGGCACTTTGACGAGGATTTCGTTGGATTCGTTTCTTCACATTTCGTATCATTTCTTTTGATGTTGCTGTCTTTTTAGGACCGCCTCTGTTGCGTTTAGCGATGCTACCAGTTTCGTTGTATCGAGTTATGGTTCGATACACAAACATTTTATTCACATTCAAATGCTGGAGCTGACGAACTATTGCTGTTTGTGAATTTCCACCCAAATACAGTGCAATTACACTATTACGTTTGAATTCCATTACGATTTTTTATGAAGATATTAATTTAGAACAATTATTTGTTGACCACATGTAAACAACTAACCAAACTTCAATCTGTCAAAAAATTGACGCGCGAAAATGCAACTACACAAATGACAGCAGAGTGAAGTCAGTAACATTTGGTCTCAGCCACCCTGTAATTATATTAAAAATATGACGATATGCTCTAGTGTCAATTATTAATTACACGCACATCCGGTTTTGATACAAAAGTTACGACGTTGGATCACTGAGCGCATACACATTTTTTTTGACGTCACGTCCAATTGGTGGGAACAGAATTTAGTTTTTGGAGTAGTTGGGTTTGAATGAGTGGAGCAAGTGGTTTGCACCGGATTTGGAGGTGTAAAAAAGTTTTGTGTATGAATCTGTAGCAACTCAATTATTCGCAAAATAATTGATACTACAATGATCTCCACATTCAACTAATACGCGTCATTCAACCGCGCGACATTTAATTAATAAGCGATATTTAATTAATAAGCGATATTTAATAACCGACATAGACTTTCATAACCGACATCAACTTTCATAATTAAACGCACACGAGCACGCGATACTAATAATTGGTCACATACTGCAATGATTACTTGATTTTTCTCGTTCGTCTTAAAAATGCCAAAAATAAAAAATAAAAAAATATTCTCTCTCTTACGTCTGTCATGTCATGTTTCGTCTTGTTCACTTGCAACACGCCCGCGACAAAAAAATCTTTTTTACAATAAAATTAAATAAATACAGTGGGGTGAAAACATATTATTTAGTTCGTGTTGTGCACGCATTGTAATAAATATGTAAGACTGGTGCTCTAAGGCGCAATTCCATTACTGCAGATTTTCTTATGTAGAAAACCGGAAAGAGATAAAATGAAAAATTCCTATGTGTGTGAGTGGCGAAACAGTAAAATTGTTTATACTTAAATTTTTTGTTGTTGTTGCGGTTTGGTTGCCATAAATACAAATAAAAAAAACAAAACGAAGTATTTTGTATGGCAACCAAAATGAAAAATACCCCCCACTCTCAGCAAATTTTAGTTTAGTGGTAATTGTAATGGTGAGTAAATCTTGGCTCAGACATTTTATATGTTTGGTGGAGTGTGATATAAATCGCGTTTTCATGATAAATTAATTAATATAGTTCACTGATTACTTCACTAATATATTTTACAATTTTTAATTTTTATCATTTACTCTGTATTAAATAATTTTAAAGCATTTATAGTTTTTAATTATTGAAAGCAAATAATTAAAAAACATAATAAAATGATGCCTACATATAATATTTAGAATTTTTAGTAATTTAGAGATAGAAATAAAATTGATTTAACCATAATTTTCATTTCATTCCATAACTAATTAATTGGTTATAATTTTATAGTTGTCAAATATTCCCCTTAAAATTTCGCTATAAAATAAAAATAATCTGTCTTTTGTCGGATTTTTGATTTTTTCTCTTTCTGTCTTTCTGCAAAAAAATGCCGCAGTAATGGAATTCCGCCTCTACCTTTGTTTAATTGGTTTATATGTATACCCTTTGAGAGGTTCACAATTTTAAAGTAAAATAGAACAAAGAAAAACATTTTGAATATCAGTGAAACTAGCTTTATTGGATAGATAATTCATAATTTTATGCCATTAATGCTTGAATATAATTTCGGCCATGTGACTGCTGAGGCTACCGCGTACATGGCGTAATATGGAGATACAATTTTCAATTGCGGCCGTACCTCGCTAATAACTCGCCGAATGTTGTGTTCCAAGTGTTCAATCGTCTCTGGTTTATCGGCGTAGACAAGTGACTTAACAAAAATAAAATAATAAAATACATTTTTTATAAAACTAAATAGTAAGTTTACTCTAAATAAATAAGTAACATATCCCCAAAGAAAATAATCTAATGGAGTTAGATCACACGATCTCGGTGGCCAATTAACAGGACCATTACGTGAAATTAGTCTTTCATCCAATGTTTCTTTGAGTAAATTAATCGTATCCCGTGCTGTGTGATATGTGGCGCCTTCATGTTTGAACCGCATTACCCGCTCCAGTTAACCGAATTATCCGCTTTGATGGACGATTATGTCGACCGTAACATGGACGTAATGCACGATGAGTTTGGCGAACAGAACCATTATTTTGATAAAAAAATTCAACAATTGCAACAGTTGCTCTGACGTGGGTCTATTCATTATGAAACGGTAAATCAAACTAATGGCAAATCAAATGGCAGCTGTCAAATCCGTGGTTGCCAACTAACAGACAGTGTTGCCAACTAAAGATGTGAACCCCTAAAAAACACCCTTTATGTATAATAGGTATTGATAATATATTAAAATCTAATTATGTGTTTACTTTATATATGTATATAATTCTTCTGAACGTGTGAATGTCACTGAACTTCTAGGCTAAACTGCTCGAACGATTTTCATGATTTTTTTCTGTGTATTTGAGTGAGTCCTTGGATGGTTTAGATTCCCAATTGAACCCGATACGTGGTGCTGCGACCAGGTTATAGGATTTTTTTTTTCTGGCGAAAATTGTTTTTTTATTTTTCTAAGATTTTTCAAATATTAGAACATTACACCAAAATTGCACCCCCCCCCCCGCTCCCACCACCCCCAATCTTTATGTATATAATTCTTCTATTTAGTTTAGAATATTTTTTGTGGGTTGAGTGCGTCCCTGGATGGTATACGTTCACAATTGGACCGAGTAGGTAGCGCTGCGATCGGGTTCTAAGAATTTTTTTATTATTTTAAGATTTTTCGCATATCAGAACACATAACACCACAACAATTTCATTTCGTCCCCCTCCCCTCCACCACGCCAATTTTCATATTTACAATTCTTCTGTAAGTGTGTATGTCTCTAAACTCCTCCTGGACCGATTTTGATGAAGTCTGTTTGTTTGAGTGGGTGCCTGGTTGGTTTAAATTTACAAGTGAACCCGCTAGGTGGCGTTGCGATCGGAATCTAGGAATTTATTTTTAGACGTATGTTTTATATTATTTTAAGGTTTTTCGCATATCAGAACATATAACACCATAATTTCAACCGCCCCCCTCCCCCACTGTAACAGATCACTTGGTCACCGTTTGTAACACACAAATTGGTGAGTGGAATGTTAGCAGAAAATAAGTATCCTAACAGAGGGTTCGGGTTCACGGCCATTGCACAGCTAAGACTCAGGAGCTATTGGGGTGGGGTTTCCGAAACATGATAGGATCAGTAATGACCGTAGATAAAAAAATAAAAAAAAATAAACGATATTAAAACACATGCAAAAAAAATTCGAAGGAAGGTTCGTTGAAAAGCAAAAAAAAAACATGGATGTCATTTATTAGCACATGTCCACCCGAAATACTCACCCCGCTACATCTCCCACATAATAAAACGGGTTATATCATGTTAAATAAATTTACATGACACGAATTTGACAGTTAATCTCATAATTATTGAAGACCCATAAAAATTAAAATTTACACTCTGTAGTTACAACAAATTGGGTATTTTTTCTTAATTATTTGAAAAACAAAACAAAAAAAATAGTTCAAATCCATATACGTATATGCCCCTACTAATTATTTATACCACAAGAAAGAAAAAAACACTAAATCTATTTGAAATTAAGTATTTAAAATATATAAGTAAACGGTTAGATAACCGGTAATTTAACGACACCAGAAATTAAATATTAAAGGCTCAAACAGCCAACAAACCCAGCCCAACCCTATTTAACATATTTTTATTTTTTTTTAAATAACTTACAATAAATACACTAGCGAAGCGTTGGGCGCCTTGATGATCGAATCGATAAAACTTCCATACAAGGAAAAGTACAATGCAGGTTATTTATGTTTTACTTATTGCTTTGGTGCTCTATTATTTTCACATTAGGTTTCGGGGGTTTCACTATAAAATTGTATTTTTTTTTCTTGCTGTGCGGTTTTATTATTAACCATCGATGTCCAACACTATTCACTTTAATTTTAAATTTATTGTTTCCATGTTCATGTATTAATTATTATTTGTGAACTATAGATATATGTACTAATTTAATTTTTATATTTATCAATTTTTTTATATTTATAAGTTTTTAGAATGACCATTCCATTCTGTTCAAATTATCAAAGTCTTTCTCTCATCACATTTTAACTATCTTTTAACTTTTAGACTTATTTATATAATTATATTTATGCAATTTAATTTTTATTTTATTTTTTTATTTTATTACTTGATTGTTCAAGATTTTCCTCCCGACTGCCTTCACCAAAAAAAAATTTCTCTCCTCCAAATCTGTGTCCATCCGAAAAAAACCGTTTCATATCTCTTCTATGGTTAATCCCGTAATTACAAGTGTTTTGTTGCCTATACATTTACAAGATACTTAAGTACATACTATATAATGCAATAACATGTTTAGTTATACTCACACCAATAAGGGTTAATATTTTATACCGAGTTACGGTGTATATACTCTTTGCTATTCAATTGAATATGCGGTATCGAAGATGTTACACACAGACTAATGATCAACAATTACGAGTATAATTAATCCATAAACACTTACGTTCCAAATTTACGTACCGCGCCTAAAGAGTAGGGTCGTAAACAATAATAAATATGGAACGAACCATATTCGTTACAATCGTGGGGACGTACCTGCCCCTGAAGTAGTCTCATTGCCTGGCTTTCTAAAACTTTATTTATTAATAATTAGGAAGACATCGAGAGAATGGAGAGAGTCAATCTAAATTTTGATATCTTTGAAATGAAAAATTCCCAGAGATTTCCCACTTTGATCACACACTTCACACGAAACATTCCCTATTAGCCGCACTATTTTCGCCTTTAAATATTTAGGCGCGAGTTTCGCGGAATAATGTGACACAGCATGGCTCTGAGTAAAGTTTTTTACAAAAACGGTTTGGCCTACTTTGTATTTTGGGGGTCTGCTACGTAGGTTATAGGGTGAGTGTGTTTTTGTTTGCGCATTACGTAGATGTTCTTGAATTTTTGTTGAAAGTTTGTACAGATCTTCCGGTTTAGCGTCTAGCGAAATGTAATTACCACTAACATTGTAGACATCTTTCAGTAAGCGATATGCTGAACCGTGTATGATGGGATGATGACCAAATACTAAGAAGTACGGAGGATACTTAGTTGAATCGTGAGTTGCGTTGCGTAGAGCATGTGTGACTTCGTCTAGATGATGATCCCAAGTGCGCTGGTCCTCTTTAATGTATCCCCGAATGGAAGCCAGCAGAGTACGATTGACCCGTTCCGAAGCATTACCTTGGGGTGAATATATTTCCATATTTCTGAAGGAGCTGGTCAAGGAGCTTTGACTCAAATTGCTTACCGTTGTCCGTGACAATCACTTCGGGTACTCCAAATGTTAGAAATATACTTTTCTCTAGAAACTTAACCACTTCTTGTGCAGTGGCCTGTTTTATTGCACGAGTTAGAACAAATTTGGAAAAGTGGTCCACGGCAATCAAAATACAAGTATTACCAGATTGAGTTCGCGGATAAGGCCCCATGAAATCTACATATACCCGTTGGAAAGGGCGAAAGGTTAAAGGTAAAGGACTCAGAGGTGGACGATTCGTATAATTGACGGACTTGTTACTTTTGCACGTCTCACAAGATACTACAAATTCTTGCACATCTTTTACCAGCGTAGGCCAAAAGTAATATCGTTTAATAAGTTCCGCAGTCTTGCTAATACCTAAGTGGGCTGAGGTGGGTTGACAATGCGCAGATTTTATAAGACCTAAACGGAGATCTTCGGGTACTAGAAGTTTTAAATCAGGATAATCTGGTTGGTCACCGCTCTTTAAATCTGGCAACCGTATATAAACTCGTTCATTAATTACGTAAAGATTAGATTCGTTTGGGTCTGCTTGCACACTTTTAAGTAGTTTGCAATATACAGGACTATGAAACGGCTCAGAATCAAGATCGAGATTGATTGGGTTACCATCTGAACAGGCGTTTTAAGATGTGTTACGAAGCCCGCAAATTTAAATCTATAAATGCACGCGACAATGCGTCTGGTACATTGTTTTGGGATCCTTTACGATATTCTATCTCGAAGTTAAATCCCCGAAGTTTTAGACTCCACCGAGCCAATCTACCTGACAAGTCTTTTTGGGACATTAACCAGGTGAGGCTCGCGTGGTCTGTTATCACAGTAAACGGTAGTCCTTCTACAAACGCTCGAAACTTTTTAATTGCTAGGACGGCCGCAAGACATTCCAATTCCGTCACACTGTAGTTGCGTTGAGCGGAATTCAGCTTTTGTGACATAAAAGCAATTGGATTGTCCTGTCCTACATCCGACTTTTGAAACAAAACCGCCCCGATGCCTGTGGAACTGGCATCGCATTGGATATAGAATCTTTTGTTAAAATCGGGGTTCGTGAGTACTGGTGCTGTGATAAGGGCGAACCTCAAGGCATCGAAGGAGTTCTGGGCTTCATCGGACCAATCGAATCGTCTACCTTTTTTCAGAAAGTTAGTCAGAGGAAGCAGAAACAGTCGAATATCCCTCAATAAAACGCCCGTACCATCCAGATATGCCGAGAAACCTTCGGACCTGCCTTACTGTTTTGGGAACGGGAAACTCTGCAATGGCTCGAACCTTATCAGGATTGGGACGCAAGGTACCTCCATTCACCACATAACCGAGATATTCAATCTCTTTCAGCAGAAAGTGACTTTTTTCCACATTAATGGTGAGACCAGCCTTAGTTAATCGAGCTGCCACCTCGGATAATAAAGACAGATGCTCATCGAACGTGGATGTCGTTATGAGCAAATCATCAAGATAGACGAATACTCGATCATGTAAGTGGCTGGGGATTACTCTGTGCATCAATTTGCACAACGTCTGGGAGGCATTGCAGAGTCCGAACGTCATAACCGTAAAGTGGTGTAAAGGACGCCCTGGCACCGTAAACGCAGTTTTTTCTCTACTATCAGGATGCAACGGTATTTGCCAGAAGGCGTCCTTTAAGTCTATACTTGACATAAACTGGGCTCGATCCAGACGACTTAACAAACCGTCAATTAAAGGAAGAGGATATGCATCTTTTCGCGTGACTTCGTTTAATTTCCTTGCGTCCAAGCACAACCTAGTCTTGCCATTTGCTTTCTTTACTCTTGCCATAAGAGAGCACCAAGGGCTTTGGCTTTCTTCAATCACCCCGAGCTTTAGCATTCGGTCTAACTCCAAATAGATGTCTTTTTGAACTGCGGGGGATACCGAATAATAGCGTTGTTTCACAGGCGGAGCCTCTCCTACGTCAATATAGTGGGTGACTAATGAAGTTCGACCGAGTCCTAATTTTTCGAGCTGGGGTATTGCTTGACAACAGCGGCGAGTTGTTGTTTCTGACCCTCACTAAGCGGATGTTTCTTTAGATCGACGTCGGTTATACTTGGAGCGGAAAAGCTATTAAGTTCTTCAACCATTACGGGTATCAATCCAAATGCTCTCCAGAAATCGAACCCCAAATACAGTTCTTGCTGTAAGCCAGGAACTATAAAAATTTGCATTTGTCGTGATTTTCCCTGATAAAAAACTAATGAATTGATGTACCCTATAACAGGTTGAATCGCTCCATTAGCTGTTTGTATAGTATTACGAAGGGGATGCATGAACACATTTTGTTTCTTAATAAATTCTTCCGAGTTTCTACCTAGAGCACTTATATTAGCTCCACTATCTAACAATCCAAGAAACGGTACGCCAGACACGGTTACATTAACAAAGGGTCGATTATCTTTTTCAGCACCATCTTCCAATACAACCGCTAAGATAGATTTTGAAAGAGTTTGATTATTTTTTTTTTGTTCAGAAAATATTTACGAACTCTACTTATACCAGAAGAAGGGGTATGGTAATTAGACGGTCTAATATTAGAAAGTACATTTGTACTAGGTTGGTTTATGTGAATTTCTCTTGAATCTTCAATTCCGAGTCCGTGTTGGAGGCTGAGTCCATCCGATTCGGTCTGGGTTGTGGTGGTGCATGTGGCCGGAAATGATGGGACCCAGAAGCTCTCATTCCCGGTGTAGAGTTTTCCGGTTTCCGATTACAGTCATGACAGTGAGGCTTTAATACGTTTGAAGTACCGCATCCGTAACAGAATAAATGTTGGGGCGGTTTGGAACAGTCCATGAAAATATGACCGATATCACGACATTTCCAACAAATAGGAACTGCACCCTTAGCATGCGTATTTCTTAAGGGTGGATGTCTCGTAAAATTTGAGCTATTAGAAAATGCTTCAATATTGTTCGGATGGACATTGTTCGCCTTCTGTGCCATAAGCTGATATTCAGGTTCAATGGCTGTGTCAGAAGGGAAAGCAATTTCATGAACCTGTCGACCACCTAAGTTCATGCCTTGTTCTGGAGAATAGCCAATGCTCCTCCATGTCTCTTCGATAGCAATGCATTTATTTATAAGGGCTGCGACCGAACCGAACTGATCACCCGCTAACTGCGCTTTTAGTGCAGGGCGCATGTTTTTCCGAAGGACGTCTATTAAATCTGCCTCAGATAAAGGGGTTTTCAGAGGAAGTGCTAAACTAACTATATCATAGTAAAAATTTATGAAGGTTTCCTTTTGATACTTCTGTTTTCTACTGTCGATTGAGATTCGAATGTCGTAGTCCGTTCTCCTGTACTGGAACCTATGGATAAATGATTCTTTCAGTTCATTCCAACTACATGCTCCATTTCGCACTAATATTGTCCAATAGTGCTCGCTAGCTACCCCCTTCAATAAAAATCCCAAATCGTGCACTAGCTGCTGTTGACTTACACCATGAGTGGATGCCAGCAGTTCTAATCGGAAAAAGAATTTTTCAACGGTTATGGAAGTTCCATCATAGGAAATGTTCCATTTGGTGATATTAGAGGTTTGGCTTAACTTATTCACAGATGTTGCAGCGTAAGCAGTGTTGGCATTGGGTTGCGCTTCTCTGCCATTCTGGCCAGTCACAAAATTTACAGGCATAGGCGTTGGCGTATAGGGTAAAGGATTAGGTTGCGTTACCGTTGAAGGAATGGGACGTCTATTATGAAGGTATGAATGATTGTCATACATCGAGAGAGGCACATTTGGTACGTACCAAATTGGGTTCGCGGTTGGATGTGCTGGTTGATAGTAATTATGCAGCAATTCGAGTTTTGATTCGATTTGAGGTGGATAATTAGGAATTGGATTGTGATTCAACGTTGAATATGGTGAATACTGTACGATCGGCTGTGGAATTTGGGTTTCCGGAACTGGTGGATTACCGATGGTATCAAACCTTACCCTATTTTGTGTTTGTTGAGGTGGAGGAGCACCTTGAACTGGTAATGCCGGTGCCTGAGAATCATTTATGATTCGATTTAAGTTGAACTGATTATGATCGGTGGATACAGTGCGCGATGAACCTGCTGCATCCAAGGAATGAATTGTAGAAACTACATTTGCGTACACTGATTTGAAGGAAGGTGGTGGACATTTTTTCCCAATGCCCTCCGAACTGTCGTTAACCTTCGGGGGATCTTCAGTTTCGTTCGTTCGAGGTTTTTCTTGATATTTCCCTACAGTGAGATTCATTTCACTATCGGATTCGGAACCCTCCACATCTTCAATCAGAATAGCTGCTAGTGGATCAAGAGAATCACTTAAATTTGGTTGGGTAGTAGTCATTTTCTTAACTAGATCGATTAAGGTACCGCAAGATGTCAAAAGATTTTCAGCTGCGACTTGTACGGTTTTCGACTGAGAAATTCGTTGTAATCGAAAACGTTTATGGTACAGCCGAGCAAGCGTGGAATCATAATCGTAGTTCTCTGGAGTTTCCGCGAGCGTTTCTTGCAACGTGATTTGAACTTCTTTTAATTTATTAGAACAGATAGATAGTTCTCGACGGGGAGACTTCAAGGCCGCTGAGTGCGAGCGTTTTGGGATTAGTGTATCATCTTCTAGCTCCTTTACAAAACAGTTATCAAGTTCGACTATTTGTGAGTGAAGTGGACCCTTAATATTCCGAATCTCACATTCTATAAGAAACTCATCTGACTCCAAATATCGACTTTGCAATAGATAATCCATAATTATTAACAAAATTGAAATTTCAAATACAAATACTTAAATCACGACTAGGTAACGAAAGGTTAGCTTTTGTTTTCAAAATTGTGAGAGTTTGTAAAATAATCTCAAATAAAAAAGAAATAAAATAAAAAAAATAGTAAACCGAAACGAAATAAGAAATTAAATTTTGGAATATAAGTGAAAATGATTTGAACAAACAAAAAAAAATTCATCGATATAACACATTCCGCGTGACTAACCCAAAGTATTTATCATAAACTAATAATTTTTGAGTAACTCCTTATTACTAACAATGTTAATTTAAAAAAAAATGGCTATAAGTATTGTACTGGGAAAAAATAATAATTATATTTTATTTCCTCAATAATTTATTTTAATATTATTAAATCAAATAATCGCAATGCTATTGCTTAAACAACCTTTGCTTTAATGCTTCATTTAAACTGTGGTGAGATGTAACGGAGATTGCGAATAACTAAGTCCGGGCATGTGGTGATCCTTTGGTCCTTCTTATTATTTGTTTATTTATTTTTTTTTTTTGTGCTTTTAATTGTAAGGGAAAAATTAAAAAGAATTAGGATAGTGAAGGATATTAAGGAAGTATTAGAGTGCGAACAGAAGATTCGATGATAAGATTTATCAGAGTCAGTCTGCGCCTAGTACTTATTAAGGATTCTAACCAAACATGATTAACTATATTTTAAACTTATCACAAAAAAAAATCAACTAACATTAGGAGTTCATTGCGAAAGTTTAAAACAAATTACTCAAAAATGAACAAACTAGAACATGTGTATTTGCAACTAATATCGACAAAATGGCTATTGTGTTCATGATCGAATTTGTTCAGACATGAGGATAACCAAAGAAAAACTAATAAAAAAATTTAGATTGAAACTCGAAAATATGTTATTAAAGTTAATACCATGACAAACATTTATAAAATCAACTACTATTTTTTTAGGATATAAATGCGAGTATAACCTATAATAACATGTGGACATGGGGAATAGTCCAGAATAAAAATACTGTATATTACCCGGTTGAATAGAAAATAATAAATATCGTTGTAGTTTGGGCGCCATCTGTAACAGATCACTTGGTCACCGTTTGTAACACACAAATTGGTGAGTGGAATGTTAGCAGAAAATAAGTATCCTAATAGAGGTTTCGGGTTCACGGTCATTGCACAGCTAAGACTCAGGAGCTATTGGGGTGGGGTTTCCGAAACATGATAGGATCAGTAATGACCGTAGATAAAAAAATAAAAAAAATAAACGATATTAAAACACATGAAAAAAAATTCGAAGGAAGGTTCGTTGAAAAGCAAAAAAAAACATGGATGTCATTTATTAGCACATGCCCAGCCGAAATACTCACCCCGCTACATCTCCCACATAATAAAACGGGTTATATCATTTTAAATAAATTTACATGACACGAATTTGACAGTTAATCTCATAATTATTGAAGACCCATAAAAATTAAAATTTACACTCTTTAGTTACAATAAATTGCGTTTTTTTTTTCTTAATTATTTGAAAAACAAAACAAAAAATAATAATGCAAATCCATATACGTATATGCCCCTACTAATTATTTATACCACAAGAAAGAAAAAACACTAAATCTATTTGAAATTAAGTATTTAAAATATATAAGTAAACGGTTAGATAACCGGTAATTTAACGACACTAGAAATTAAATATTAAAGGCTCAAACAGCCAACAAACCCGTTAAATTAACGATCCTTTAACCGTGCATCAAGAAACTAAAACTATTTAACATATTTTTTTTTTCTAAATAACTTACAATAAATACGCTAGCGAAGCGTTGGGCGCCTTGATGATCGAATCGATAAAACTTCCATACAAGGAAAAGTACAATGCAGATTATTTATGTTTTACTTATCGCTTTGGCACTCTATTATTTTCACATTAGGTTTCGGGGGTTTCACTATAAAATTGTATTTTTTTTTCTTGCTGTGCGGTTTTATTATTAACCATCGATGTCCAACACTATTCACTTTAATTTTAAATTTATTGTTTCCATGTTCATATATTAATTATTATTTGTGAATTATAGATATATGTACTAATTTAATTTTTATATTTATCAATTTTTTTATATTTATAAGTTTTTAGAATGACCATTCCATTCTGTTCAAATTATCAAAGTCTTTCTCTCATCACATTTTAACTATCTTTTAACTTTTAGACTTATTTATATAATTATATTTATGCAATTTAATTTTTATTTTATTTTTTTATTTTATTACTTGATTGTTCAAGATTTTCCTCCCGACTGCCTTCACCAAAAAAAAATTTCTCTCCTCCAAATCTGTGTCCATCCGAAAAAAACCGTTTCATATCTCTTCTATGGTTAATCCCGTAATTACAAGTGTTTTGTTGCCTATACATTTACAAGATACTTAAGTACATACTATATAATGCAATAACATGTTTAGTTATACTCACACCAATAAGGGTTAATATTTTATACCGAGTTACGGTGTATATACTCTTTGCTATTCAATTGAATATGCGGTATCGAAGATGTTACACACAGACTAATGATCAACAATTACGAGTATAATTAATCCATAAACACTTACGTTCCAATTTTACGTACCGCGCCAAAAGAGTAGGGTCGTAAACAATAATAAATATGGAACGAACCATATTCGTTACACCACCACCCTCAATCTTTACATATATAATTATTCTGTACGTGTGTTTGTCACTGAACCCTTCCTAAACGGCTGGACCGATTTTGAAGAAATTTTTTTTGTTTGTCCGAGTGGATCCCTGAATGGTTTAGATCCACAATTGGACCCGGTAGTTGGTGCTACGATCGGGTTCTAGGAATTTTATTGTATTTTTATTTTTTAAGATTTTTTGCTTATCAAAATATATATCCCTAAAATTTCGCCTCCCTCCCCCCTCCGCCATCACCCTCAATCTTTATATAAATAATTATTTTGTACGTGTGTATGTGAACTTCTCTCTACTATGTGAACACTGAACTTCTTCAAAATGAATGGACCAAATTTTTTGTGTGTGTTTGTGTGGGTCCCTAGATGGTTTAGATTCACAATTGAAACCCAGTAGGTGGCGCTGCGATCGGGTTATAGAAATTTTATTTTTTGACAATTTTTTTTATTTGTTTAAAAAATTTCTCATATCAGAACATATAACCCTAAAATTTCACCCCCACCACTCCTCAATATTTTATAAAATGAAATGATCTTAAGTTCATGAATAATTTATCGTTAAAACCTTTTGAGAAGTTCATGAATAATTGGCCTTCTGAGAATAATTCATAGTTAAGTCTGAGTACCATAGGCGGCGCTAAAGTCGAATTCTGTCGTATTTGACCAACGCATCAATACATGCGCAAGTTACTTGCGTCGTAGCTTGGCGTTGTTTTGACATTTCAATTTCTGTTCGCTATTGAGTGTATTATTCATCGATAAAACATATTTAAATAATGTGCAAATGTGTAGGATTCAGTGTTGAAGTGAATATTTTACATTACCTTCCATCAATTTCAATTATATATATGTGCAGTTTTATTTTCTATAAAATTTACGAATTGTTAATCGGCTCATCGAAAATAAACAACACCAAAGTTTCAACAAATTAAAACATCCATAAAATTCAAATAAGTTACTTATATTTATGTGTTGTGTGTTTATTAAAGTACAATGGCACGTCATGGTGGACGAGAAGGAAATATTGGTTGACGTACACGGAATACACAATTAGTCCACACCCGTCGGTTAAATAGAATGGCAGAAGATCAATTGACGAGTAATGCAAATTTAAGAGACCAGTGCCCTAATGTGTAAAAGTGATAACTTTTACACACGAAAAAAATTATGGTGAAGACTGGATTTATATTGGATATCGTGATGTTTTAGTAAATTCGCATTCTCTAAACTTTTTCAAGATAAAATGTAAAGTGGCAAGATAAATTTATGTCAAAAAGTATCACAACTTATTTATCGTGGAATAATCAAGTAAAGGAATGTGTAAAAGGATTTCATTTGGATATTGCAATTTTTAATATTTTAGTTTATAGTTTTATTTTAGAACTGAATAAGCTCAAGCTTTAACAATCTAATTAACTGCGACATAAAAAAGTAACAACATTATTTCAATTTAGAATGAAAATTTGTGAACTTAGAAAAATGGGCAATTTTCGTTAGAATTAAAATATTCTTTCAGTAAAGTAACACATTCGAATATTTTACTCGATCTTCTTTACTCCTACATACCTTTGCTTAGTTTTATCTCCAGTCCAACAAAATAAATAAATTGATTATTAATAAATTTATGCTTAAAGTAGAAAATGTGTAAATTGCCTATTTATATTAGAACAAAGAAAACTTAAGGGGTAGAATATCAGAACAAATTTCAGAAAGAGAAAATGTTTAATATTTCATTTAGAGGCACTATTAGCTCTCAACAATGTTTAAGATTTGCACTTCTTTAATTCTAGACTATTTATTAATCTTGTGTTTGAGAAATTGATAATTAGGACAAATTTAGAACAATAATGGACTAGTACAAAATTTAATTATATTATGCATTAAAACTAACTTTTAACTAGCACAACCAGGTTTCTATTTCATAAAGTCGATTTCTAAAGAAACAATTAATTGATCCAAGTTTTACCTCCTACTCCTTACCGATCCTACATTTTACAAAGGTTGAAAATTAACTCAAGGTAACATGGTAAACAAATGGTAAACGTAAAACGTCCTTCCATAACTAGACGTAAATCAAATAACTACAAATGGTTTCGATTAATAAATTTTCTGTGCTATTGAGAACTTAGTCTGAGGCACATAAAAAAATTATTGGATGAGAAATTCGTGGAGTTCGAGAAACTCGTAGTGACTAACTAAATTTGATGGTTAAATAAGCTTCGTTGCTTAAAACGGATAGTTTTTTAGAGTTTAATCGAAATTCTAAAATTCTAGTACGACAGTCTCGGGATTACAGAAAATATTCCGGATTCCAAGATCCGACTATTATAGCGCTATTCCATTCAAAATCACAAGATTTTGTACAAAATTAAAAAGAGACAATAAAATATCTACATGAGAATGACTGAGACACAATTTTTTTTATAGTAGAACATGTAGGGGAATTTTTTTACTGCGATACAAACATAACCTAAAAATTATTTAAATACAGTGAAAAGTCGTAATGTTTAATAATTGTTGATGTATTTTACATTCTATAAATTATTAAAAAAATAAATATTATTTTTAAAATGGCGGGAATAGTTTTGTTTTATTTACACCATATTCGTTCGAACTGTCAGATCAACATGTTTGACATTACAAATTCTTTTAACACAAAAATCTTGACCGAACACATTGTCCGGGTCAATTTTAAAAAATCGCGATATTTTGTCAGATTTTATAAAAAATGTACGCATACATATATACAAAAGTAAACGTCACAACATAAATATCAAAACAAAGACAACGCACCATTTGTACAATTCAATTTTAAATTTATTTTTGCTTTTAATAAATTTATTAAAATTGTAAGGATAATTTGTAATTTTGTGCGACGTATTTTCAAAATATCTTGTGTGTTTTTGCTTTTAATAGATTTATTAAAATTGTAAGGTAATTTGTAATTTTGTTTGTGCGACGTATTTTCAAAATATCTTGTGCACCAAATTGTTGTGTTTATGTGCGAAATTATATAATTTCTTACGTTTTTAATTGAAAATTATTGATATTGAGTGGTAAATAAATTAATAAAATTGAGAAATGGGAGACACAATATTGAACATTTTAATTCTTTGCTTTATAATTTTTTATTATACCGATGCTAACAAGCAGAAATAAACCCGGCATTTATAATAAACAATTTTTTGTCTTTCTTTTCACAAATAGTACTACAATAGTCGGTCAAATTTCTTTCATATTCGTTTACATAAAATCGGGTCAAATTGTTGTTGTAAAAGTAAACGAATATGCTATTTAGTTTCTTTAATTTGGACAAATACTATAAAGAAAGTACATAAGAGTAGTAATTCTAATGCAATAAATTGTAATATGAAATTTAAAATCGAAATATTTCGAACTAATTTTGCGGCTATCGGTCGGAAATAGGATGTACATACGAGGGCGGATTGAAAATGAAACTACCTAGCGCTAGATGGCAGCACAAACACTATTATTTGAAAGGGAAAACTGCGAAAGAGACAAAAGAAAAGCTCGAACATTACGGTGAGTCTGCTCCGTCAGATTACATGGTAAAATATTGGATTGCTGAATTTAAACGCGGTCGAAGAAGCACTGCAACAGTACCATCAACAGGAAGGCCAAAAGAGGTGGTTACTGAAGAAAATATCAACAAAATCCTCGATATCGTTATGAATGATCGCCGAGTCAAGTTGCGTGAGATTGTTCAAATGGTAAACATATCATATGAACGTGTGTTCAACATTTTGCATGAACATTTGCATATGAAAAAGCTATCGGCAAGATGGGTGCCGCGTTTGCTCAGTGTCGAACAAAAACGAGTTCGACAGACCACTTCACAGCGGTGTTTGGACATGATAAAGCGTAATCCTGTTGATTTTTGGCGTCGATTAATTACTGTTGAAGAAACGTGGGTCCACCACTACACACCTGAAACCAAAAATCAATCGAAACAATGGATGGAAGCTGGTGGAAGTGCTCCGAAGAAGGCAAAGGCAGTGAAATCGGCTGGCAAGGTTATGGCCACTATATTTTGGGATGCACACGGAATATTGCTCATCGATTATCTTAAAAAAGAAAGTATTATCGTGCATTATTGGATCAATTAGTTGATGTAATCAAGGAAAAACGACCATATTTAAAGATTTTTTTCAATAATCATTTGTTTTTGTGTAAAATTGCTAAAATTACGTGAAATACACTTCGAATTGGTTGATCGTCCACCTTATAGTCCAGATTTAGCTCCTAGTGACTTTTTCCTGTTTCCAAACTTAAAAAAATGGCTTGCAGGACAAAGATTCATTTCAGACGAAGAAGTGATTATCGAAACTAACGCGTATTTTGAGGGGTTCCCGAAATCGTATTATTCAGATGGTATAAAAAAGTTGGAATATCGTCTTACTAAGTGTGTCGAACTAAATGGAGACTATGTTGAGAAATAAATGGTTTTTGGCAAAAAAAAATTTTGTTTTCCTACTTAGGTAGCTTCATTTTCAATCCGCCCTCGTATATACTTCAATATAGTTCTTTCCTTTTATCTCATTTTCCTAAAATCAAAACAACACAAACGCAAAAAATCAAAACATTTGTATATTTTCTATTTAGACATACATATGTATCTGTAGAAAATCCTAACAAAATTAGGTATTGTACAACAACTATTGTTGTTGTATTGCAATAGGACCTTAGATTTTTCAATAATACTCGTAATAATTAAATTTAGAGATATTCGAGAACTTGGATTAGTCATATTATGGGCTAAATAATTTGATTAAACATTATTGGAGGTGTACCAAAGTAATAAACAAATATAACATTACCCATTGAACTATTTAGCTACTTCATAAAATCTATTAACAAACCAATTCTTAAATAACTTAAAAATCCCATTTCATCCGTTTTTCATTACTCTAACGTTTATGAAATATATAAAAAATTATGTAATACGAGTACTGCACATGAAAAACATAAATATCCATGTTTGCATTATTTTTTGTACTCCTTCATTCATTCACGATCAAGTAAACCAAAAAATATAATAATACATATTTACATTTTTATAATACACATTTTGATCATCTCTTATTTTTATTTGCATGTATATGTTTGTATTTATTGTATATTTTGTATAATATTGTTTCTCCCTATTTATTTTGTACTCCACAAAATATTAAAATCGAAATGTGCGCATGCCCGATCATTATGAACGTACGTGTATATGTATCCTGATTTGCTATGTGTACATATCGTTACCTCAGTAATTAAGTGTATTAAATGCGTGGTATTTGGTATGCATTTAAAACACAATACTGGGGTGACGATATTCTATTCATTATATTGATGCGGTTACGTATTGCAATACAACAACAATAGTTGTTGTACAATACCTAATTTTATTTGGATTTTCTACACATACATATGTATGTCTAAATAGAAAATATACAAATGTTTTGATTTTTTGCGTTTGTGTTGTTTTGATTTTAGGAAAATGAGAAAAAGGAAAGAACTATATTGAAGTATATATGTACATCCTATTTCCGTCCGATAGCCGCAAAATTAGTTCCAAATATTTCGATTTTAAATTTCATATGACAATTTATTGCATTCGAATTACTACTCTTATGTACTTTCTCTATGCAAATACGTAAAAAGTACTCTACCACAAAACATGTGAGTGGAAAATTTTGACAAGTTCCTCTATAACCTAAAACAATCAAAAAATGTATGTTACATAAATAATAAATCAAAATGGCTACAATGGAGAAACCTAAACTGAAGATAATTTTATTAAAATAAAACGTATTTTTTAATAATTGTAAACTAAATATTTGTGTAACTTATAATATAGTTGATTTGTGACCGTTTTAACAGTAAATATTAAATTAAAATTAAGTTTAAATCGATTGATCTTAATAATTTGCGCTTCTAACATCAAAATCGGCTGTTCCGCATTATACTGAGAATCACAAATTTTATTGTTTATTATTTTTAATATCGAATTTTATTAATTCGGTTACGTTTTTGACGTTATATTAGTTTTTTATTAGTTTTTTTAAACCAGAACTTCTAAACTTTAAAAAAATACTAACCCAATTTTACCATAAGAATGTTCTTTGTGTTTATTCAATGAAGTAGAATCAACAACGATTTATTTACACAAAAATAAAAAATTAAGCCCCAGCATGAAATCGATTCGATTGGCGAATTTTTAGCAGCGTCAATTTTCAGTCGACTTCGTCGTTTTTAGTTTCAATAGAAAGTGTGGAATGTGCTGTTGCATCTCACGATCCAATGGATGCTGATGAAGTAGTTGCACCGGTTACTAAAAGTGGGGAGGTTAAAAATCAGGTTTGCATTAATTCTGTGACGAATGTACCTGTTCCAGATGTAACTTTCGCTCCCAGTAATATACCAAAAGTAAATGAAGTACATTTTAAGCCTACTGCTCCCATATTCAAAAATACAACATCTTCGCATGCTGTTTTGACACCCAAGGTTTTGTTTCCCGATTTAAAATCAAAGGAAGCAATTGAATATCATGCAACCGCACAGACGTACAATAAATTAGCCGATCACGTTCAATTAAACATAAGTCCTTTCAACGAACTAGAATTAAATCAAATTTAAAACAATCCTGAAATTTAGCTGGCCACAGCCTTCAAAGAACAATTTATTGACTACTTCTGTCACTTCTGTTCAACACGCCATATATATATAACGTCAAATCATGTTTTATTAGGATTTCTTAAGAAATTTTCAAAAAGTCCGAGTAATGAATAGGAATTTATTAGCTGATTTGGAAACTTTGGGCAATAATATTAAGTTGAATGGAAACTCATTGTGGAAAGTAAAAGATCCTCACGGATACCCACGATACCCGCGAATTATTCGCGTAAGTGTCTCTAATTTATTCTGGTTTGGCATTCAAATAAAATATTAATTTTGTTTATTTTCAGACACCAACCGAATAAGACGAATGATGTGGAACTCGTATGTAACTGTTAAATATAACTCGTTTATATTACGAACTTGCCACTATATGTACAATTCGCGGCGTCTTGGCACATGGCAATATTTAGTCGATTTACCATTTTCAACTTTAGATAAGCGCACATTATGGATTTTATGCTATTGCTTGACGGTTGGGTTTCCTGACAGTTTTCACTGTTTAAACTGTGAACTCGATGATGTTACAACTGAAATTTCAGCCGATGACTATTATTTGTTGCAAACATTTTGTAATATGATTTTATCGAGATAACAGTCTGACTGGGAATTCATAAGGACTGCAACATTAAAGATATTTGAGGTAGAAAATTAAATTACTTCCTAGTTCCTTCCTATTCCTACTAATTAAATTTTCTTTTATTTTGTTCTTAGATAGGGTTCATTAATCAGCCGAACTAAGATATATGCTATAAAATAGTTCGTGATCTCCTTTCTAATATTTTGGATAAATATCCTGAATTGGATACATTATTGGATACATTTTATGGCGTGTTAAAGTATCCTTTGCCGAGATTAAATCATTAGCATCCTATATTTATTTAAATCGCTTCCGCTGCACCGGTGGAAGCCATCATTTGATGATTTTGAAATTTTATCAGTTCAATTTTATCATTTTTAATTATTAATTTTATTATTATTTAATAAATCTTTTAATCGAAATTAAATTTTTTTTATTGTTGTTGTGTTTCTGTGCATACTGCATATATGTACTATACAAATACAATACAAATTACCACCACACAAATCTATTTATTAAGTTATTCTCTAAAATCACGACATCATAAAAAATTGAGCTTCTAAAGTCACGTCAGTATGTCTGTACACCATACAAATTTACAAAAAATAAATTAAAGAGCCTACTCTCTCTTTTTCTATTTTTGATTTTTATATTTGCTACCATAAAAAATACTCAGCTTGATATTTTTCAAGAAAAAATTATAGCAAATCATCAAAAAAAAAAAATCGGAAATACTATTCTCTCAAATAGAAATGGTTTATTTTCGTCTCTTTTTAATATTGTACAAAATCTTGTGATTTTGAATGGAATAGCGCTATTAACTCGCACGAGCAGAAAGTGCTGAATAGTGCATTTCGTCTTCAACAATGAAATACACTGAAATTAAGATCTGCTTAACACAGATTTGATTGGATTTCAAAAACATATCGTAAATAATAATTACAGAATTATGTGATTTTGTACTTAGAATAAAGAATAACCTTTACACGGTTTAGGATATACAACATTAATCAAAATGTAACCGATGAATTGTAAATAAGACTGATATTGTACACGGCTTTACCATACGAAGTATTTGACTGTTGTAATGTTCTTTTAATTTGATTGTTTTATATGTTTATCAAACCGCATGTTGATTTTAATATCAAATAACTCCCGATTACAACTATTTTTCTACAAGATTTTTGGGATATGTGTAATTCTAGATAGCTTTGATGTATATGCAAGAATTTACGTTTCTAGAGATAGTATTTTTTGAGTTATTAAGGATATAAACTAATTAAAATTTCGATTTAACGTTTAATGTTATTTTGTTCACTTGACGTCTATATTTTTATCTTGGGTAAAAAAAAATGTTTAGAGAATACGATTTAAAAATACTAAGATAATTTATTGTCTAAATTTTCACCTGTAAAATTACCCATACCACAACCCATAACAACTTCAATTATTGTTTGTGAATAGATGCTATTTAGAATAACTTGTATCCATAAGATTAATGTTGAAATTTAAATGGGAACGGTAGTTATGGGTCCTCAAAGGCTAAATATGAATCTACATAAATTATAAGAGTGTGTTAAGTTTTGACATTTATTTATCGTAGCCGTTTTAAATTTTATATGTATATTGTAAAAAGGCAAGATAAATTATCGTTTACATGTTTACAAATTATCTTACTGCTTAGAGAATTAGGGCACAGGTTGCCCTAATTCTCTTTCATGTGCAAATGAAAGTGACACAGCTACGCAACGAACGCCATCGAGCTAAGGCAATGAGACAAACACAGTTGCGTATGCAAGTACATTATTTATTTATTTAATTAATTTATTTATTTATTTAATTAGTTAGTTAGTTGCACACAACAATTTTTAGACTGCACGCCGCCATTGTGAGCTTAAAAGCTCATTTATATGGAATGTGTAGTCCATGAAATCCAAAAAATGCAACTTTCGACTTCCTACGTGTTTCCCGTTTTATATTTCTTTTTCTTATTTCCATATTCTCGTCTAGATATGTATTTTCAAAGTCGATTACCAGAGCCACACTTCATCTCAAAAGAATGCATGTAACAACATGGCTTGATCTTGTGCTGTAACAGTGGTTGCACACTGTATGGGTAGCTCTACGTCGACTGGGAGGGTTTCGTTAACCACCGTGGCCAGCAGCCATGCTACAAAGAGAGTAATAAGAGTGTGCACAGACATATTCATGCCAACGAAAAAAAATTGAAAAAAATTAACTATTTAAAAAAAAAACTAAGACAATCTATGCATGCATTAGAAAGCACTATAGCACCACACAGTAATCATTCGCCTCCACTATCGGTATTTCTCTACCACATCATCACTATCGCGCATTAAAGTTTATAAGAGGAAAACAGTCACCGCAGCGGACATGGTGAGGCGAATACGCCACAAACAACAAAAAAAAACTCGAGCGGTGAAATTTGAAGAAAAAAACCAAATATATTTACAAAGATACGGAAGCTAAAAAAAAAATTATTAGTCAATTGATTTTAAATCAATAGCAAGTTAATATAACAAAAAAAAATAAATAAGTTAGCATGCAAATACGTTACGATTGCGTATATGGATGTTGAACATGATGACGATGACCTTGATGATAATTGTGCCCCGATTCCTGGATATATTGGATGAAACGTTATCGCGATCAGAATAATTCTTCTCGCTGTTTGCTCGATGTCTAATATCTATGAAATGATAATGGAAATATGAATGGTTTAAGGCTCATGCCCACGTGTATTTAATTAATCAATCAGCTTTCCATATAAAATGCAACGCAACAGTATATTTGTTTTGTATTGCTCGGATAGTAGGTAAACGTTTGTGGTTGGTGTAGGTGTATCGTATTTATCAACTTACGTAGTACTTCGTCCCATGTAACACGTTAACACCCGGCGGGGTATATTCTTGTTTTCTTTCTCGTAGGTTTTTCATTCAAGTTAGAATTATCCGGAAATTAATGATATATCGAAAATAAATAGATTAATATACCAAGAAACAGAATCAGATGGAAATCGAAAATGCGTTGTCGACTAACAACACAAATTTCTATAGCACCATACACAACCGCAATTCCCAAACAAGGACACTGACGGTCAGCCTAACAGCTGCCAATAATCAAGTCATACACGTACTGTTTATTCTCTATACACTATAGATTATTTAAAATTTAATCATGGTTTAATATCACAAAGTCTTTCTTAAATTTTTTTATAATTATTTGAACAGAAATTAGCTTGACATTCCTTAGGCACTAACAGTTTTTGATTTCTTATACACTTATCATTTTTATTTGTATTAATCTTGTATAATTTTTTTTTTATTTAACATTAATTACACACAATACTATTTTTTTTTTTGTACCATTTTTGGGTCTTATCAAAAATTAATTTTAACTCAGAAAATGTATTTTTGGTTTCTTCAACCTTTTCGTTCGCCCTCCAGAACTTAACTCCCCGTCCACTCTGGTAGTTTCTTCCTCTACACCTCGCTTGTCATTCGTTTCGCGCGCTTTTCCCCGCTTTCCAGAACATATACCTACAACAGTTTAACCGTACCCCAACAAAAAATTATTATGGGACTAGTATCTGTACTCGTGATCCGCAATATATATATTATTTGCTTATGGAGTGTAGGTACGTATGACCAAGAAAAAAAAATATAATTTACGAAGATTGTATAGGTAATGCTAAGTAAACGTAAATTGGTATGGGAACATATTGTGTAATGGTACGTAAACTAACAGGGGAGTTCAACAAATTTAGTACGATCGTTACATGCATTACAAAAAATTAGCATCTTAATCGCATTTTACCGAGCGATAACTTCGGGACTCAATGCAAAATGGATACCTTATAAGCTTCCTTTGGTTTTTTCTTTTTTATCCAGCAACAATTTATATTAGATATTTTTTTATTTTTGAAAAAAGGGAAAATTTACAAAATACAAAAAAAAAACACGTCCCACGACATGAAAGTCAAAGCCCACTATTTGCGCCTTGACACGTGCATCATATCTCCGCTGTGCTTCGAATATGAGTCGGACAACGACTATTCGGCACATTCACAAATTGTCATCGTCGCTATGGACAAAGAATGCCAACACTGCCATGCATTTAAATACAAAGGTGAATCGGCCGGTTTCTGCTGCGCGTCCGGAAAAGTTGTAATGTCACAAGTGAATTCGCCACCAGAACCACTGAAAACACTATTAGCTAGAGTCACACCTTAATCATTTGGAGCTCGTTCAGTTCAAAAATCGTTCAGAATGATGATGGTTGCAGTTTTGAATCAACGTTTAAGATTCAGGGCCAAGTGTATCATCAAATTGGTTCTTTAATCTCAATGCATGATGCTGATTCAAAATTCTTTCAAATATGCTTTATAGGCGATGAAGAGCAACAAATAAACACAAGCTGTCAATGCATCGAGTAGATGGAGGAGTGATAAATTGTGGCGACTTTGGATCCGTGCGAAGTCGCAACTAGTTGATTCAATTGTTCAAACCCGTTTCAAACAGACTGCAAAACAACAACTACATGGTCGTTATCAAAACAGACAAAGTACCATCTGGAGAGCACTTAGGTCGATACAATACACCAACCGTTAATGAGTTATAGTTGTTATGGTTGGCGACGCTGAAACGGAAAAAATTCTACTTGCATAGAGCCCGAACCGTCTCATAGATTTGTCACCACTCGCTGTTGCACCCCATGTGGCTTTGGTACCCGCAACTCCAGCCGGTAGAGGTACATTTTGTCATGGATGATTGGGGCACATGAGTGGTATCCTAAATTACCGCATATTGGTCAAAAAAATTAAGATGAAGATGACATCAAATATATTGAATATTCCATCATCAAAATGAAAAAAACGTTTAAAGGATGGAGCATATCGGACTCCAATCTGTTGGGATCCACGCCACACATAACATAATTACCCTAAATTTTTACCCAAACCAAAAAAAAATTTGTCTTTCGGCCTAAAGCCCTAAATTGTTAGTAAGTATATTTGTTTAATTGGTAACGCGTTACCAGCAAGCAGAAGGGAAACCCACGTGCTGACGCACTTGCGCGTTTTCCGCTCCGAATAAAGCAGCTGGCAGGCGCTTTACCAATTGGGCCCTTTTAATTAGTAAGTTGTTGATTTTTATGCATACTCACCAAAATACTGCCAAACGCCAAAAATATAAAATTTCCCCAGCAAAATTTCGCACAACAAAAATTTTAAAAAAAAAACCAAAAAACCGGGTATTCTTATAACTGAATTATGCATTTATTCACTAACAAAAAAAATTAATCACTACACTTAAATTTTCTTTTATAACTTATTTGTTTTAATGTTTATCGTCTATATCTAACTACTTAATTACCACGGCATACGCTCAGTGAGTAATTAAGGTAGTTCTACACGTTGTTCACCACAAAACTTAACTCCAAACTCAAAAACTGACTGACTTCCACGCAAAAATTGTACAATATTTATACCGATATTGCTAATAAATTTTTGTGCTTTCATCACAAAAAAAAATGTACAACAATGATGTACAATAACGTGCTATTAGTTGAACGCGAAAAACCTTTTTTTTCTGCAAAATAAATAAATTGCACGATGCTTACAATTTTTTTTTGATTTCCAATAGCAGAGTTCATTACTTTTGCCATTTACCTCAAAAGCAATCATGTTACATTGCTTAAAGTATACGTTCATTCAACCACTGCATGAGTATATACCGTGGTTAGAGTACGTATCATAGAAATAGAGTATATAGAATGAATGTAAGCAACTGTCAAGCGTCACAAATTCGGAGGGTAAAAGAGAAGGCATATAAATTAACAGGGCTGTATTTAGATTTTTTTTTTCGATCGCATGCAATGAAATTAGGAAGTTTAAATTAAAAATTATACAAATTCAAAATTATTTTTATTCCTCCAAATAAGTACATTAATTGTTTTTATTTAAATAAAATATTATGTAGATTCTAAGTTGCGTGTTTTCAAATAATTATAAGTTACAATTAAAACTAAATTTTTTTTTACCACCGTCATGTTTTGTATTTATTTTGCTGTTTAGGAATATACTCATTTCTGCACCTCCCAAGAGGAAGTGTATTTGGCGCGTTTTTTTTAATGTGGTATCCCCCGTAGGCATATTCCACAGCATACGAAGGATGGTGGTGAACAGAATAACTTTTCTGGGACAAAAGAAGTTAAAGCACTTCTTTGTATATTTTTACAAACTAAAACAACTATGACGTATTTATTTTACATTCCTTGGAAATGTAATAAAGAAACAAACCGATTTCTTTTTGTAAATTTAGATGACCTTTGGTTACAAAAATAATTCAACCGGATATCGTAGTATTTTTCTATGATAGAATGAGCTAACAAACTAATGTGTTCTTGGGAATGACTATATTTATCTTCATCATTGAAAATATTTACACTAATTAGGTGGTGAAGAACGTTATAACTTACTTTTTTAAACAATTTAGAACTAGATTGTAGTTGCGTTATGTTTTTGTAGTCCGCAATAGCCAATTCCCGTTTTAATACTGCTTCGGAATATTTACAAATTTTTAATACTGACGACGAAGGAGTAAAAGACCACCCCTATTTTTTAAATTGATTAGCGATTTATAAGAATTATATTGTTGTATTAATTTGCAACAGTCCTCACAATTCAATTTTCTAAATAAATATCGGACTATAAATCCCCCTATGTATTCAATAACATTAATTGAAAATTCACTTAGTATAATTGGATATCCAAGAAAATCTTCGTCATACATATTAGATTCGTCTACTTTAGAAATTTCTTGGCCAATTGAAATATCATCTGATGAGGCTTCAACCATTGCTTTTCCAATTCTCCATATTTGGTAAACTAAAAACAATTGTTTACATTATAATTTCTGTAAAAAATTGTATTTACAGTACATATTCCAAAATAAAAATAAATTATGAAAACAAAAGCACATAGTACATGAAACAATCAACACCATCTTTTCGAACCATAGTAATACGAAAAATGCGACACTGGTAAAAACATTTGTTTACAAAAAGAAAGAACCCACGCCAACAACCAAAATTGTGTTCTTTTTTTCAGCTGATTTATAACTTAATTTAAGGATAATTTTACCACATATCACTTTCTTTTTAACATAATTTACATTTTATTTTATATAAACACTTACTGATGGTACGAAATTCCTTCCTGTAATTTTTAGGCGCATTTTTGCAGACTTTCACGAGACACTTCATTTTATTAAATGTTTCTAATTTGTATTACTAAAATGATGCACTACACATAAGTCCCTAACTATTTTAATAATATTTTAATTATTTTTTAATTATTTTAATTAATATTTTCAAGATTTTTGAAAACGCGTCATTTTATACAAAAACAAAAACTGGTTTGAGGGGTTTTTTCATTGACATATGAGACCGCCATACGAGATATGCATTTTTTATATAACCATCCTGCTCTGGCTTGTGACACATGAAATAGCAAATTGTATATGGGAAAAATCAATACATTCATTCTATAGTTTATAATACTATGGTACGTATACACAAAAGAAAATGTGAAAACGCGGCATTGGTCGTCATTTATGAATAATTTGAGGTGTTACATTTAAATGATAAATACATTTCTGATTTGCACACCCAGTTATAATAGGGTTCTATGGAATTTTTAGCAGGTAGAGTAAGATACTTTAGCTATTTAATTTATATCTCTCTTTCATGCCAATGCAGAATTTCATAAAAAATATTTTATTTATTAAATGTGCGTTTGTGTATGACACAAACGAAAACAATAAACATATGCTACTCATTTATTATTGTCGCTTGAATGTAGCTCTTTCTCTTACGTACATATTTATATTTACAGATAAACAGATTGAATGGAATCTCAAAATGCAAGTATTATGTATATAATTACTGGTATATATATATATATATATATATATATATATATATATATATATATATATATATATATATATATATATATATATATATATATATATATATATATATATATATATATATATATATATATATATATATATATATATATATATATATATATATATATATATATATATATATATATATATATATATATAAATCACGCAAATAAACGTTGCCGTTAAATAAATAAGTAAGTTTCTGAGCACAATTTCACCTTATTAAGTCATGGCATGATTGTTAGTAACATATTTGCAATTAGACCAGTTAGTGGTAATATCTTCTACCATACCATCTTAATATAGAACGATTTTCTATCATAGTTTTATGATTTTCTATCATTTCCTTCGATCATAGTTTTATTTTCTTCAAATTCGTGTTTAAACCGAAATACATAAATAAAAAATTAGAAAAGAAAACAGTAAATTATGACAAAGTTAATCAGAACTTCGATGAATTTTTATTTTCAATCTCATTTGACGTTCATAACCCTCATTCAACCCTAAAATTAATTTTTAATTAAATATTCGAAATCTAAACAAGTACAGGTGAAAATCAAAAATGCTAGTAATTGTCCCTGAATGAATCTAGATCTTTGGAATCTAATAAAAGAAACAAATCGCACACTCAAAAGATTTAAACAAAGTACGAGTGAATTAAAAGACAGACCAGATTTACTGAATAAAACGATCAAATCTAAAAAATAATACGCAAAAAAGCTTATTACAAAAATTTGTTTAATAATTTAAAAGCAAAAGGAAGTATGGAATCAAATAAATCAATTCATGAAGCACAATACTAAAGCGGATATCCACTGCATTGTACAAAACGATGTCGAATACACAGATCTTCCTAGTATTGTTAATATATTCAATAGCCATTTTGTAACTGTTGGCAACAGCAAGAGTAACTCTTCTACAAGTAACAGTAACACTGAATTATATAATCTGTACAATAGTAACTGTAATTAATTTTTTTGTGCCTAATTTCGGTTACTGTTAAACATATAATATAATTAATGATTTAGATAATAATAAGGGTGGTGGGTATGATAATATTCATAATATTGTTATAAAACATAATTCAGCATTATTTTCTTAAATATTGGCGGATTTATTCAATGTAGTGTTTGAAACCGGCATCTATCCTGATTATTTGAAGATTGCAAAAGTTACACCAATATTTAAATCAGGTGACTGCAAATTTGTTAGTAACTACCAACCAATTCCAAATACTTGAAAAATTAGTTGCAACTCGTATGACTGAATATCTAAACGCTTTAATTTTTTTTACGGTCATCAATATGGTTTTAGGCAAGGGTCTAACACAGATACCGCTTTAATTGAGATTACTGATTTGATATACCGAGCTTTCGATAATCAGGAGTATATATGTTGCCTATTTCTAGATCTGTATAAAGCGTTTACTTCTAAATAAGTTGTATTGCTATGACTTTCGGGGCTTGGCTTTCAATATTTTGATGAGTTATCTTCAACATCGTAAACAATTTGTGTTTTTTGGTGGTGTAATTATTTGCACTTTAACTATTAAATGCGGCGTTCCTCAGGGTAGTGTACTTGGCCCTATTCTATTTCTGATTTTTATGGCCCAATTCTATTTCTTTGCTGATGGTACCGCAATATTCTATAATTCTAAAGGTTGCCCTCAAGCCATGAGTAATATGGAAAACGACGTTACTGTACTTATAGAATATTTAAATTTAAATAAAATATCTGTAAACCTCAATAAAACCACATTTATTATCTTTCAATCCATTCCTGCCTCATTGTGATTTCCGACCCTTGCAAGTTTCAAATGGTATTATCGAGGAAGTTGATAAACTCAAATATCTAGGAGTTTTACTTAATAAGCATATGGCTTGGAATGGACACATTCATACGTTGAGTTTAAAAGTGAGTCCGTTTATTTATTTGATTAGTAAGCTTGCTTCCTTTATGCCACAACATATTCTAAAAATGATTTATTGTTCATTTATTCACACCAGATTCTATTTTGTGATTGCTTGTTTTGGCAATACTGGGAAATCAAAGGTAAAAAGGTTGCAAATTTTACAAAACAAGAGCTGCAAAGTTGTCTATAGGCTTCGACAATTGTTTCCTTCCGTCGAGATGTATAAGAATGTAACTGAAGGTATCCTGCCAATAAACACATTATTCAAATTTCATGTATCACCACAAATAACTATTATAGGTACAGTTGAATATTTATCATGGCACGCCGATGTGCACTAAATAAAATCGATAAATTTGTAGGGGTAAAAGTGTTTAGCCAAAATGAAAAGATGAGCTTATTATTTTATGTTGCTCAATATTTTATTTTTCTACCGTCCAGTATTTCCAATATGATCGAGTAGAATTTCATAACAAAAAATATGTTATTTCGTTGTACAGTATAAAACACAAATTATTCTTCAAAATTGGCTTTTCATTATTCTATGAAAGTAGTGTATGGTGGTATTTACTGTAAGCAAAAAAACAAACGAATACATTGAGCAAATCCAACCCATTTATTATTTACGTTTGGAAATATCTCTCTCTACACGTCATTATATTAATAAAACCGAATGAAACGAAAACTCAAATGCACATATTATATATATACACTTGATATGCATACTATTTAAAATAATTGTGTGCACGATGGAGTATTCCTTCTCGTTTTAGGTATATCAAAATTAAACACGTGACATGAAAAGAAAGATCTATTCTTCACCCAAGTATTTTTACTTTTGACTTTTTCCCTTTTTATCGAAACTAAGTTTCGAATATTCCTAAGATTTAGTTTCGAGTTATTCTAAGAAGTCGTATGAAACTTGACGCGAAAATTCGAAACTCGGCGAAACTCGATATAATAAAATTGTGTGCATGTTGTGTTAAAATAAAATTGGCGGGAGCAATTTTGTGCATGTATGTGAAATGTCAAATGAATTTGGGGGTGCTAAATATTATATTAATAAAACTAAATTTTAATTTTATTTATATTATTTATTATATTATTTTTTATTTATATAAAATAGTTTATTAAATCTATACATAAACTGAAATAGTAGTAAACTATTAACTAAACAAGTAAAACTCTTAACGCTGGGTAAAATGATGCTTAAACGATGCGTAGCAACTCCAATAAAAATTGCACCTGGCTAGGTTTGAAATGCCAATTATCTAAAATAGAATAGCAAATTAATAAAAATTACAATTTTGTAGAATTAAATTATGTAATTTGTCTATCATATAACCATTTTCAATTTGAAGATTTAATATCCTTTTAAACTTGCGATTTGATGATGCCACACGAATAAAATTGTTATTTTTACAAATAAAAATAAATTTGTTATTTACAAATTTGGCAAATATTACTCGTACAATATAATTTTTAAATACGTTATAATTGTTTATTAAGTTTTAATTATGAACACAAATTAAAATAACACGATACTTTATCTTTATCTCTACTACAACGTTCTTATACATATCACTGCTAAATAATATTTATGTGTCATACATAAATAATTTTTCTTTCGACTTTTTCGTCATAATTCGAAAGAAAATACTCAATTTTGAGTTTCGTCTTACTATACTTGGGCATTTATAAAATATTGAAATATTAATTATTTTACTGTTGGTATTTCACAACCTTTCAATTTGCCAATTATACGTACTCATTTTTCTCAAAAATTTCAACAATTAAATTTGACAATTACCAAAAAGACTTTCATGACAACACAGCAAAAGTAAACAAATTGAATATAAAATAAATTTGTAAATAAAATACACAATTTAATTTGATTTTTAACTTTATTAATCTGTTAAAAACTCTAGACTACAAGACAGTACCACCACCATAGAATTATATACTATAGAATGAATGTAATGCTTTTTCCCATATAAGATTTGCTGTTTCACGTGTCACAAGCCAGAGCAGGATGGTTATATAAAAAATGCATATGGCGGTCTCATATGTCAAAGATTCAACCCCCTCAAACCAGTTTTTGTTTTTGTTTTAAATTACGCGTTTAATTTTGTGCTCTTAAAAAATCGTGAAAATATTAATTAAAATAATTAAAAAAAAATTAAAATATTATTAAAATAGTTAGTGGATTGTGTGTAGTGTATCATTTTAGTAATAAAAATTACAAACATTTAATAAAATGAAGTGTCTCGTGAAAAACTGTTTAAATACGCCTAAAAAATTTCAAGAAGGAATTTCGTACCATCGGTAAGTGTTTATAAAAAAATAAAATGTAAATTATGTTGAAAAATGTGATTTGTGGTAAAATTATCCTTAATTTAAGTTATAAATCAGATAAAAATAAGAAAACAATTTTGGTTATTGACGTGGGTAGCATCTTTTAATAAACATATGTTTTTTACCAGTGCCGCATTTTTCTTATTTTATTTCATGTGCTAAGTGCTTTGCTTTTCATAATTTATTTTTATTTTGGAATATGTACTGTAAATACAATTTGTTACAGAAATTATAATGTAAACATTTGTTTTTAGTTTACCAAAATATGGAGAATTGCAAAAGCAATGGTTGAAGCCTCATCAGATGATATTTCTATTGACCAAGAAATTTCAAAAGTAGACGAATCGAATATGTATGATGAAGATTTTCTTGGATACCCAATTATACTAAGTGAATTTTCAATTAATGTTATTGAATACATAGGAGGATTTATAGTCCGATATTTATTTAGAAAATTGAATTGTGAGGACTGTTGCACATTAATACAACAATGTAACTCTTATGCCTCGCTAATCAATTTAAAAAATAAGGGTGGTCTGTTAACTCCTTCGTCGTCAGTATTAAAAATTTGTAAATATTCAGAAGCTGTATTAAAACGGGAATTGGCTATTGCGGACTACAAAAACATAACGCAACTAAAATCTAGTTCTAAATTGTTTAAAAAAAATAAGTTATAACGTTCTTCACAACCGTGTAAATATTTTCAATGATGAAGATCAATATAGTCATTCTCAAGAACACGTTAATTTGTTAGCTCATTCTATCATAGAAAAATATTATGACATCCGATTGAATTATTTTTGTAACCAAAGGTCATATAAATTAACGAAAAGAAACTAGTTTATTTCTTTATTACATTTCAAAGGAATGTGAAATAAATAAGCGTAGTGGTTTTATAATTATTATTTTTTATATTTTATATTTTTTATAATTTTTTATTATATTAATATTATATTTAAATAAAAATAATTAATGTACTTTAGTAAAGAAATAAAAATGTAATTAAATATAAATAATTTTTTAATTTAAACTTCCTAACTTCACTGCATTCGATCGAAAAAAATTCTAAATACGGCCCTGTTAATTTATATGTTTTCTCTTTTACCCTCCGAATTTGTGACGCTTGACAGTTCTTTACATTCATTCTATATACTCTATTTCTATGACCACCACGGACACATCTCGATCTGGTGACAACGACGTCGGATTGATTGATTTCGGTCTTCTACAATGCTGCGCTGTACATCGTCTATCGCTTGTTCGGTACGCACTGTTTTACATCTTAGTGGATGCGTATTATCACTGCGTATATGTATACGGCCATTTTGAAGAAAATATAAAAAATCCGGTTTATATGTATGCAGGCCCAAATAACGTAAACAAGAAAAAACACTTTCATACGATTGCTATGAAAATTTTCTGTTCAATTTTTTTTTTTGACTTTATTTATCTATACCTCGTAATTGCGGCAGAAAATCAAATTTTCATTCCCCTGAGCATGAACTTTGTTTATTTATCATTCATTTCGAAAACTGTTTTTTATTTTTAAGATAGTTTTCATTTAGAATATTACCATTTTCCAGCATGATGCATTTTGGTTGTTGAACGTCGTATGCAGACGAAGCAAAGTTTGTGTGTATGCGAGAAGAGTAATCAACATATAGAAAAAAAATTGAACGAAGTTATTTAAGTGGGAACTATAGATGGAATAAAAAGAATAAAAAAAATAACGTAAGAGAGCGAAAGAGAGGATTTACATGCATTCGACTATACTGAGAATAAGGAATATAAAAAGAATAACAGAAATTACGTTTCATTTTTTTTCATTTTTGCTGTCATTTAAAAAGAATAACCGAGCGATAATTTTCGCCCAAGAATAAAAAACTTAATAACTACAACAACAAAACCCAAATAAATTTTAGTACGTTGAATATAATATGCATGTTTATTTTTTTATATAAGGGGATTTTATATTATTCGTGTGTTTTATCTTTTCTATTTATGAAATATTCATGTATACATATGCTAATATGAATATAATATCAAAAATAATTTTCAATACACTGTAGAATTGTATTTTTCTAAACCTAACCTAAAAAAATAATTTATCGAATTGTGGTGATTTAAATCGCATATAAATAATTTTTATAATTTTAAAAACATATATTTGTTTATATAAATACGTTTATACTGAAAAATATTGTAGTTTCATTCATATTTGTAGGAAATATATCACAAAAATATATGAATGAACTTAATATTTCAAGTCATCTATGGCCGTAACGTCAAATTGGAATAATAATTTTTTGTCTTCGTTTCTTACGTTATTCTTTTTATTCTATTTATTCTATCTATAGTCCAGCCTTAAGGCTGGACTATAGATAGAATAAAAAGAATAACGTAAGAAACGAAGACAAAAAATTATTAGTCCAATTTGACGTTACGGCCATAGATGACTTGAAATATTAAGTTCATTCATATATTTTTGTGATATATTTCCTACAATTATGAATGAAACTACAATATTTTTGGGTATAAACGTATTTATATCAACAAATATATGTTTTTAAAATTATAAAAATTGTTTATATGCGATTTAAATCACCACAATTCGATAAAGTATTTTTTTAGGTTAGGTTTAGAAAAATACAATTCTACAGTGTATTGCAAATTATTTCTGATATTATATTCATATTAGCATATGCATACATGAATATTTTATAAATAGAAAAGATAAAACACACGAATAATTTAAAATTCCCTTATATAAAAAAGTAAATATGCATATTATATTCAACGCACTAAAATTTATTTGAGTTTTGTTGTTGTAGTTATTAAGTTTTTTATTCTTGGGCGAAAATTATCGCTCGGTTATTTTTTTTAAGTGACAGCAAAAATGAAAAAAAATGAAACGCAATTTCTGTTATTCTTTTTATATTCCTTATTCTCAGTATAGTCGAATGCATGTAAATCCTCTCTTTCGCTCTCTTACGTTATTTTTTTTATTCTTTTTATTCCATCTATAGTTCCCACTTTAGCAACAAACAAAATTGAATGTCAGTGTAGTTTATTTAGTGACATTAAATTAATCAAAAGTAGTGTTGCTTTCACTAATCTAATCGGATTAGCTAAGAAATGTGAAAGCAACAACTTTTGGATTTATTTTTTTTGATGTATTTTTAATTCTTCTGTGTTGGCAATAACAAAATTTCTGTCAAATTATCTACAGAACATTAACATAAAAGATACGACATTTAATGCGGCAAACAGTTTAAATATCTTTTCGTTTAATTAAAATAAAGTGAACTATACAAATTAAATGGATTTTTCTGTCAAATAACAAATGCCAATTGTCTTTTTTTTTTACAAGATGACAACCCTTCGAAAAAAAAAAAATAAAAAATAGTCGCCTTGCGGTAAACACCATAACCATAAAAAGATTTGTTTCCCCTAATCATAAAAATTTTTTTCTTAACATTCTAAAACAATCGGCTTAATACAATGCAATTGTTGTTGTAAAATTTTGAAAGCAACGCAGCTAAAGAGTTCTTATGAGGTAAGTAAACTGCTGATGTTTTGCATTAAATATAAGTTTTATTATTTTAATTTCATTAGAGTTCAATGTGCCAACCAAGGATAGGAAAATTCAAAGTAATCAACGTATTGTGGCTGCATTGGGGACGTTAATGCGTATTGGATAAAGGTGCAAAATCAGTTTTCCGTGTGCAGTAACATTACCAGGGTGTTTTCGAAAAAGAATTCAATATTTAATTAATTTTGTATATTTCAGGTTGTGATGTCTCATTCAGGTCGGCCCGATGGCCATAAAAATCTTAAATAGACAATGGAATCAGTAGCCCATGAATTAAAACATTTGCTCGACTGTGATACGAAATTTTTACACGACAAAGAAAGCAAATAAGGCAAAGAAAAATAATGTTTAGTTACAGTTGTCGGTTGATTTCGTCGCTAGCTGGCAATAAATTTGCCGCAGATGCAGAAGCAGGAACTGCTACCGTCAAAGGTGATATTCCAGCAGGCTCATTAGGTTTTGATATTGGACCAAAATCCCAAGAAGCTTTCGCTGCACCAATTGCACGCGCTAAAATTATTCTTTGGGATGGAGTCTCAAGCGAGTGCTATTTCCATTATTGGAGGCGGGGAAGCAGCTTCATTTTGTGCCAAGTGGGGCACTGAATCGAAAGTATAATGTAAGGCTGCAGAACGTACTTCACCATCAAATAAATCGTTAAAATTTACACATTATTTTAGATTCCTTAGTTCCAGCATGGAACCCTAATTTATTGTACTCGATAAATAAATGTTAAACCAAAAAAACTCGAAATTTTTAGAATTTTTTTAAAGCAAAAATATGGTGGTTTGTTTCGGTTGTTTCTTGTTTCATGTCAATCTACTATCTAGATTCTACATTGATGTTATTTAGCTTAACCGAAAGACGGTTTGTTTACGGAGGATGAGAAGAAATATTTACTGATTTCTGCTCATTTGCCTTAATTGTCCATTGGGAAATTATTATTGGTATTTCCATAATTTAAATATTTTATATGTGGACGACATAGGAAAGGAAATATTTTACTTTCAAAGCTAAAATTTAGTTTTATGAAAGGTGACTTTCTTAATTTATATGTACAATGTCTTCCAACTAAAAAGGATGAGAATTTCTATTGCGAGTTTGCGATATACAAACTCGTATAGGTATATGAAAAATTTAATGGATTATATATTTCAATTTATTCAATCTATTTAAATTTAATTCATCGAATGAAATCTAGTCATTCTTATTTTAAAACGATGTTCGTGATTATCACCGTCGACCGTTGTAGTGTGTATTGATATTTAGTGGCACTACCTTGTAGAATGGTTTCTATCTATTAAATTTTTAAAAATCTTCAGTGGCACTATTCTGGTAATTCCCCGGGAATAGGGAACTGGGGAAAGAATTTACATATATGTAATTTTTATTTAAAGAATTTTTTTCTGGCATACTGAGGTAAAAAGTTGGTGTTAATTTTTTTGAAAGCAAAATTAATTAAGGAATAATTTTCCCTGCCAATTTAGGTATGGAAAAATTGTTCCCAATTTATAAATCTTTACATCAAACTTTACTCCTCAGTAGGCCGGAAAAAAATTATTTGAGCAGAAATTACATATAAATTCTTTCCCCAGTTCCCTATTCCCGGGGAATTACCAGAATAGTGCCACAGGAACTCAAGGAGAGTCTACTCTCAGTGGTACTATAGTTCCATGGTACTAAGCTTGAACCATACAGGAAGAACAATTGACGAAATTCAAAGCTCTATATTTTAGACAAACTGGAATCGAACTTGAAGTAAGATGAATGCAGTCATCTACACCCTTTAAAGTAGTCTTCGCTCAAAAAATTTTAAACAAGGTATATTCTTAAATAGAGTTTAAAACGCCAGTAAGAATAACAATTAGTTGTACATAGTTCTTAATAGCATTCTTACTATTATTAAAGGTCAAAAGTGCTACAGGTCCTAGTGTTTCAGCTAACTATTAATGGGTTCCAACCCGTGTAATGGAACATATTGGCGAGAGAAGCCGAGAAATATAACGATCGAAAATTTTGTACGGGTTTGTATATCGCAAACTCGCAATAGAAAGTCTCATCCTTTTTAGTTGGAAGACATTGTACATATAAATTAAGAAAAAGTCAACTTTCATAAAACTAAATTTTAGCTTTGAAAGTAAAATATTTCCTTTCTTATGTCGTCCACATATAAAATATTTAAATTATGGAAATACCAATAATAATTTCCCAATGGAAAATTAAGGCAAATGAGAAGAAATCAGTATATATTTCTTGTCATCCTCCGTAAACAAACCTGTCTTTCGGTTAAGCTAAATAACATCAATTTAGAATCTAGATAGTAGATTGACATGGAAACAAGAAACAATCGAAACAAACCACCATATTTTTGCTTTAAAAAAATTCTAAAAATTTCAAATTTTTTTGGTTTCACATTTATTTATCGAGTACAATAAATTAAGATTCCGGGCTGGAACTAAGAAATCTAAAATAATTTAAAATGTGTAAATCTTAACGCTTTATTTGATGGTGATGTACGTTCTGCAGTATTACATAATACTTTTGATTCAGTACCCTACTTGGCACAAAATGAAGCTGTGTCCCCGCCTCCAAGGATGGAACGCCATGCAAAAATAATTTTCTAAAACGATAAAAACGACGTGTTTCCAATAAAGTGAGCCTAGGACTGGATCGCGACAAACCAAACTCAACTTCATTAAAAACGCAATCGTGCAAAAATTGTGCATCACAGCCTGATCCGAGTAAATGTGTTAATTCATGGGCTACTGGTTCCATAGTGTATTCAAAAATGACCGAAATGAGACATCAAAACCTGAAATACACAAAACTAATTAAACATCGAATTCTTTTTCGGAAACACGGGTACTATTCTTGGACACGTACAATTGATGTTGCACCTTTATCCAACGCGTATTTAATGGTTCCCAATACGTTTATTACTTTGGATTTTTCCTTCCTTGGTTGGTTCAATCAACTGTAATGAACCACAAAAATAAAACTTATTTAATGCAAAACATGAATTTTGGCAGCGGTACACAATATACCACATCCATATAAAATTTATCAATAACAGTTTATTTTAATATTGATTAAATCAATAATTTCTTACCTGTGTATTAATTAATTTAAATAAACTATATTTTTAATTTTACACATAAATATTACAAGACTGTCATTAAACTACTTTGACATACAATTATTTTTTTGGTCACTGAACTACTTTGTTCAATTTTGATGTTGATTGCTCTTCTCGCATACACACAAACTTTGCTTCGTCTGCATCATAGAAATAGAGTATATAGAATGAATGTAAAGAACTGTCAAGCGTCACAAATTCGGAGGGTAAAAGAGAAAGCATATAAATTAACAGGGCCATATTTAGATTTTTTTTCGATCGAATGCAGTGAAGTTAGGAAGTTTAAATTAAAAAATTATTTATATTTAATTACATTTTTATTTCTTTAATAAAGTAGATTAATTATTTTTATTTAAATATAATATTAATATAATAAAAAATTATAAAATATAAAAAATATAAAATATAAAAAATAATAATTATAAAACCACTACGCTTATTTATTTCACATTCCTTTGAAATGTAATAAAGAAATAAACTTGTTTCTTTTCGTTAATTTATATGACCTTTGGTTACAAAAATAATTCAATCGGATGTCATAATATTTTTCTATGATAGAATGAGCTAACAAATTAACGTGTTCTTGAGAATGACTATATTGATCTTCATCATTGAAAATATTTACACTTATTAGGTTGTGAAGAACGTTATAACTTATTTTTTTTAAACAATTTAGAACTAGATTTTAGTTGCGTTATGTTTTTGTAGTCCGCAATAGCCAATTCCCGTTTTAATACAGCTTCTGAATATTTACAAATGTTTAATACTGACGACTAACGAGTTAACAGACCACCCTTATTTTTTAAATTGATTAGCGAGGTATAAGAGGTACATTGTTGTATTAATGTGCAACAGTCCTCACAATTCAATTTTCTAAATTAATATCGGACTATAAATCCTCCTATGTATTCAATCACATTAATTGAAAATTCACTTAGTATAATTGGGTATCCAAGAAAATCTTCATCATACATATTCGATTCGTCTACTTTTGAAATTTCTTGGTCAATAGAAATATCATCTGATGAGGCTTCAACCATTGCTTTTGCAATTCTCGATATTTTGGTAAACTAAAAACAAATGTTTTCATTATAATTTATGTAAAAAATTGTATTTACAGTACATATTCCAAAATAAAAATAAATTATGAAAAGCAAAGCACTTAGCACATGAAATAAAATAAGAAAAATGCGGCACTGGTAAAAAACATATGTTTATTAAGAGATGCTACCCACGTCAATAACCAAAATTGTTTTCTTATTTTTATCTGATTTATAAATTAAATTAAGGATAATTTTACCACAAATCACATTCTTTTCAACATAATTTACATTTTATTTTTTAATAAACACTTACCGATGGTACGAAATGCCTTCTTGAAATTTTTTAGGCGTATTTAAACAGTTTTTCACTAGACACTTCATTTTATTAAATGTTTGTAATTTTTATTACTAAAATGATACACTACACACAATCCACTAACTATTTTAATAATATTTTAATTATTTTAATTAATATTTTCACGATTTTTTAAGAGCACAAAATTAAACGTGTAATTTAAAACAAAAACAAAAACTGGTTTGATGGGGTAGCATCTCTGACATATGAGACCGCCATATGCATTTTTTATATAACCATCCTGCTCTGGCTTGTGACACGTGAAACAGCAAATATTATATGGGAAAAATCAATACATTCATTCTATAGTATTTAATTCTATGGTCTGCATACGGCGTTCAACAACCAAAATGCATCATGCCGGAAAATGATAATATTCTAAATGAAAACTACCTTAAAAATAAAAAACAGTTTTTCGAAATGAATGATAAATAAACAAAGTTCATGCTCAGGAGAATGAAAATTTGATTTTCTGTCGCAATTACGAGGTATAGATAAATAAAGTCAAAAAAAAAATTTAACAGAAAATTTCCATAGCAATCGTATGAAAGTATTTTTCTTGTTTACGTTATTTGGGCCTGCATACATATAAACCGGATTTTTTATATTTTCTTTAGAATGGCCGTATACATATACGCAGTAATTCTATGGTATGTCCACGAAGTGCTGTCGTGAAAACAAAGGTACAAACCGCAACATCACATGCAAAAGGCATCATCAGGCAATAGTTGATGATGAAATTGAACAACATGAATCATGAATAAATTATAACATGAATTAATTATAAGATCTTTTGTGATCTTGTACATTGAGTTTTTGTATTTTTAATAAATTGGAAGTAAACATAATAATTTTTGTTATAGAAAATAATTTTTAAATACACAATGTTTCACTGTACTATATAGGTACATCCACAGATAATGTTTCACTGTACTATATACAGAGAAAGTTAATGGAAGCTGAATTTATCAATATTGCAGAGGATTAAAAATAATGCATATGGTTACGAAATATTCCCAAAGATTTTTATTTAGAAATGACTATAAATATTCGAAGGTAACCAAAGTTGTATTCGTATTGTTCATGAAGAGAAATAAACATGTCCGCAAACACCGTCTATCATGTCAAGGACATTGATAATGGAACTCTTGTCATTAAATATTGTTCAAGCGAAAACAATATTGTAGATATATTAAATAAGCCAGTGCCAAATAAAACATTCAATAATTTAAATGAATATAGTTAGGATTAAGGAGAACTGCCCAACTAAATATTTCCATATCAGATTAGTGTTGAACACATAAAGAATGTAATTCATCTAAATGTACACAGCACAAGAACTCGTCAGTACGTTGTTAGTGACCACAAGGCTAATAAAATGACACTTTAAAAATACGTACAACTTTTATTTAACCTTCATATTTTTTTAACACACAAATTTGTTAAATTAAATAAAGTCAATAATTATAATTTAAATAAAATGTACAATTTAGTTTTCATTCAGTCTGTGTCTCTACCTATTTATCCTTCCATTTTTAATTGTTCCGAATTTCCAACCGTCGCCTTCTGAAGTTCTAGCTCTTTCTCCATTTGAACAAAAAAACTTTTTTCGGTTGGCATTTTAGCATCAATATGCTGGCTCTTCATATGCTTTTGCAGCCCATTATACCATCCATACGCCATTGGACAATGTGTGCATGAATATGGCTTTAATTTGGTATGCGTTACCATATGCTTCCGTGCAGATTCTCTGGAGAAGAATGACCTATTACACTGATCACACTGATGAAAAATGAAAAAAAACAAAAACTAGTTAGATAAACCAAATCAATAAACGAATATCGGGTACCTTATGAGTCTTTAATTTTTGATGTATATTACGAATATGCTTGTGCATATTGCTAGCTGTGCTAAATTTTAACATACAAAACCGGCAAATATATGGTTGGACCCCACTGTGAGTTCGATCATGAATTTTTAAATTTGCTTTGGTGCAAGCTTGATACGGGCATAGTGCACATTTAAATTCTTTTACGCCAGAATGTATAGCTTTATGATTATTAACTGCACTGCACGTCTTAAAAGCTTTGCCACATGTCTAGAAATTGACCAAAAAAACGAAAAAAATAAAAGTTATATCTTTACTGACCTGAAAATTTTTTTCTCCCGTGTGTCGGCGTCTCATGTGCTTCTGCAAATTGCTTGATGTTGTAAATTTTTGAGCACATTCACTACAAGTGTACGGTCGTATTCCAGTGTGGGTGCGTGAATGTAAATTTAAATCGTTTTGTGAACGAGCCCGAAAATCGCAGAGTCCACATTCAAAATTTCGTATGCCCAAATGGATACGGCGATGATACACGAGGCTCCCTTTTTGAGAGAAAGTTTTAGAGCAAACCTAAATGTTTGATTTAGATTCAGTTTTTTTGATTTGTTTAAGATATAAAGGACACGGCACACGGGATTATAATAAATAAATAAGTAAAACGATATATCTTACCTCACAAACATAAGGCCGTTCACCAGTGTGTGAGCGAATATGTATTTTAAGTGACAAACGAGTTTTAAATTCTTTTTCACAAAAACTACATTGATGAGGCCTTGAACTAGTATGCGTTTTTATGTGAATGCGTAAACTATTTGAATTATCACAAACTATACCGCATGTTTCACATTGATGCGATCCAGATTTATCAGGACTAATCTGTTGTTCAGATTTCGTCAATCGTCGTTTTTGCTTCTTTTCAATATTAGCTGGCTTTGAAAGGGCACCACTATTTTTCGAATTACTGGAATCCTCATCGCAATCATTTGTGCTGCTTTCGAGTATTTCCATTTTATCAAAGCTATCCTCGTAATTGCCCTCCGGTTCGGCCAATACAAAAACGTCGGTGCTTAAATTTTCAGATAGTTCCACTTCGCTACCATGATTCGAATCATCAAATATTTCGGCATCATCGCCATCCAAATATTCTCGAGTTTCCAATTTAACAAACTCTTCTTTCGATATTGCGTGAAGTTCTGAGTCACTTTTTTCGCAAAGTACTTTGAACCGATAAGCATTTTCGAGCATTTCCATGCAATTTTGGCAAATATTTTGAGGGAAACCATCATCCTTAACAATCTGTAAAACAACAGCAATTGCAAATGTCTCTTCTGAATAACATTTTTTAATTACTTACCGGTGATATGGTAGCACAATGGTTAATTTTTTCCACAATATCTCCGTACTCTGGAATATCACTAAATATATAAACCATTTCCGTTGTAATTGTTAAGCACACGCGACAATAATTCGTTAAAATGTCAATTTGTGTTTGCTGTACCTCAGTCACGCCATTAATTGGCGAGCTCATTTCACCTTGATTTGTTAGAAAGTCAATCAGCCTTAATTCTAAGCTGGTGAATACGTTTGGTTTTTGATCACTAAATGAATTTTGAACATCCCAATCATCAACCATTTGTTTTTTTAATTTAACTCTAGAGCACCATTTTTCATACATTTTACGCCAGTAATGTTCATCACGATTCAAAATACCAAGAGATTCCATTTCCAAATTAATTGTGGCCCATAGTTTTGGAGACTCACTAGCGATTTCCAAATGATCCAACATGCAGGATAATTGTGATTGGGTTGGAGTAGTTTTATCGTGTTTAACTAGGAAATTAAGCAGTTCCAATTCTTCTGCTGTAAATTTGATTGACTTCGGTCTAAGGTTAAATATTTGTAAATAGTAATTTAAATAAAGAATTCAACAGAGTATTTTATAGTAAAATTACTTGTAACAATATTCGTCATAATCACTTTTAACTTTCTCTCTCCATTCCGACATGATTATCAGCCAATCGCTTGGTGATTTTTTAACTCCAATTGTATGTAGTTCACTAACCATTCGTTTCACCAATTTTTCATATTGCTCCGGTTCAGTTATAAATTTTTCGTTTATTTTCACATACTTTAGGAATACACTGTAGTGTTGTGCCGTTATTTGTTCCTCGTCAGGAATAAGTACTTCGATCTAAAAAATAAAAACCCGATGAAAATGAATAGCTCCAATTCCAATAACATAACCTTAAATACTTGGTCGAGTTGGTCGGCCAATTCAACTTCATCGATATCTTCCAGCTCCGACAAATCATAGGCATTCATCATTTTCAAAAACGAATAGTTCTACTTTTGAAATGTTTGTGGTGTTATTTTAGATGGATTCTATTCTATGAATTTTATTTTTTAGCTGTGCACGTAAATGTTACCGTTCTACCAATATGTTAAAACAGTTCTTAACACTACTTAAATTTTCCTATCAATAACACTTAAGCTATGTAATTATAAATAGAATACGATTTTGAAGAATTATAATAAAAAAAATTAAAGATGTTACAAAGACAAAAAAATATTCTTCACTCCGAAAATTGAAACGTCAAACTAGTAAAAAATGTATGCCAAGCCAATCCCTTTACAAAAAAGCGTAGTTAGAATCCTCCATACTAAGTACTGAGAATAATAGTAACAGCGTAACCCGCGACATCATAGAATTAAATACTATAGAATGAATGTATTGATTTTTCCCATATAAGATTTGCTGTTTCACGTGTCACAAGCCAGAGCAGGATGGTTATATAAAAAATGCATATGGCGGTCTCATATGTCAGAGATGCTACCCCATCAAACCAGTTTTTGTTTTTGTTTTAAATTACGCGTTTAATTTTGTGCTCTTAAAAAATCGTGAAAATATTAATTAAAATAATTAAAATATTATTAAAATAGTTAGTGGATTGTGTGTAGTGTATCATTTTAGTAATAAAAATTACAAACATTTAATAAAATGAAGTGTCTCGTGAAAAACTGTTTAAATACGCCTAAAAAATTTCAAGAAGGCATTTCGTACCATCGGTAAGTGTTTATTAAAAAATAAAATGTAAATTATGTTGAAAAGAATGTGATTTGTGGTAAAATTATCCTTAATTTAATTTATAAATCAGATAAAAATAAGAAAACAATTTTGGTTATTGACGTGGGTAGCATCTCTTAATAAACATATGTTTTTTACCAGTGCCGCATTTTTCTTATTTTATTTCATGTGCTAAGTGCTTTGCTTTTCATAATTTATTTTTATTTTGGAATATGTACTGTAAATACAATTTTTTACAGAAATTATAATGAAAACATTTGTTTTTAGTTTACCAAAATATGGAGAATTGCAAAAGCAATGGTTGAAGCCTCATCAGATGATATTTCTATTGACCAAGAAATTTCAAAAGTAGACGAATCGAATATGTATGATGAAGATTTTCTTGGATACCCAATTATACTAAGTGAATTTTCAATTAATGTTATTGAATACATAGGAGGATTTATAGTCCGATATTAATTTAGAAAATTGAATTGTGAGGACTGTTGCACATTAATACAACAATGTACCTCTTATACCTCGCTAATCAATTTAAAAAATAAGGGTGGTCTGTTAACTCCTTCGTCGTCAGTATTAAAAATATGTAAATATTCAGAAGCTGTGTTAAAACGGGAATTGGCTATTGCGGACTACAAAAACATAACGCAACTAAAATCTAGTTCTAAATTGTTTAAAAAAAATAAGTTATAACGTTCTTCACAACCTAATAAGTGTAAATATTTTCAATGATGAAGATCAATATAGTCATTCTCAAGAACACGTTAATTTGTTAGCTCATTCTATCATAGAAAAATATAATGACATCCGATTGAATTATTTTTGTAACCAAAGGTCATATAAATTAACGAAAAGAAACAAGTTTATTTCTTTATTACATTTCAAAGGAATGTGAAATAAATAAGCGTAGTGGTTTTATAATTATTATTTTTTATATTTTATATTTTTTATATTTTATAATTTTTTATTATATTAATATTATATTTAAATAAAAATAATTAATGTACTTTATTAAAGAAATAAAAATGTAATTAAATATAAATAATTTTTTAATTTAAACTTCCTAACTTCACTGCATTCGATCGAAGAAAATTCTAAATACGGCCCTGTTAATTTATATGCTTTCTCTTTTACCCTTCCGAATTTGTGACGCTTGACAGTTCTTTACATTCATTCTATATACTCTATTTCTATGCGCGACACCAAGATCAAATGGTGTATTTTATTGACCATAGAAATCATCGATTTATATAACTCATGGATATGGCACAAAACTAATATTAATTTTGTGCCGTATCCATGAGTTATAGAAATCAGTGGTTCGGCTTCAGCGAAAAAATGTTGGTGAAAAATGAGTCGCAATAAAAACCGGTTTTATTGGTAAAAGGAGAAAGAAACGAAGATGAAGCCGCTTCTTTGAAGCCCCTTGTGGAACGGCCCATTTTGGGTCTGCGCGTGTTTGGTGTACATCTGTACCATGGTCAGAATCTACTTAAATATAATGTTTCATTTTCACGAATGTTTTCGAATATAGTTTTCGATGTTGTTTTCAGCTTATCGTGGAGCAACCATAGAAATAGAGTATATAGAATGAATGTAAAGAACTGTCAAGCGTCACAAATTCGGAGGGTAAAAGAGAAAACATATAAATTTGTGGCGATGTTTATAAACTAAAATGTCAAATTTACAAAGTAGAAATGAGCTCGCTAAAATTATGGAAGAGACAACAAAAAACCCGGTCTACCAACGTAGGTTGTGAAAAATAAAAATAAAAAAATGTTCAATTTTTTTTTAGACAGAAAAAAAAATCGTAGTGTGAAGTTTTCATAGTTAAGAATAAAAAATAAGAATTTTAACTCAAGTGTTTAAATATTGTGCCGTGAATGATAATTTGTTTCGTCGAAAAATCCATCTGGTCCATCACCCCAAAAGAGGGGATAAGTTCTAGTATATGTGCAGCCATATAAGGGAGTAAAACATTGTGCCGTGAATTTTAATTTGTTTCGTCGAAAAGTCCCTCTGGTCCATCACCCCAAAAGAGGGGATAAGTTCTAGTATATGTGCAGCCATAAAGGGAATAAAATTTAGTATCTCTTTAAATTGGTGACCCCGACGTGATTACGACTGCGCAAGTATACGGCAGCACATCACAGGCGTTTTCTCTTTTTGGAGTACTACGAGAAGAGCACAGCAGAGGTGTCAACAGCAGTAGACGATTCAGTATCTGGACATAAATCATCTGACATCAGGAAAACAAATTCACAACAAATTTGTAAACGTGAGTAGATCGGGGGTAAGTTTTTCTTCCTTAATTTTATCGAGTTCATTGCCTCAAATTTAATAATAAAATTTTATTTAAAAATTAAAATTAACTCCGGCATTTTACTTATTTCATTTTTTTTTTCCTCTACTCGATTTCGCATTTTTGTTTCGTTTTCCTATTTGAGTTTATAAATGTCGTCTGATACTCCATCCAACTCTCCGGTAAATGACGAGGATTATGGAGATGCAAGTTCTGCAGATCCAATTAATTCTGCATCGCAACTACAAAATTTATTCGCAGAACAATTTCAATTGTTTCTGCAAGCTCAAAATTTATTCCGGGATCCAGGAGTTGCTCAGTCGTCTGGGCAGTCTGGTTCAGGACCTGGTTGGACTGGGGTCCAAAATCCAAATTTGGAGATTGGAGCGGTCCGATTCCGACCTCCACAACCGTTGTATGGTCAGAATCCGGCCGTTTGGTTTACGATTCTTGAATCGCAGTTCGCTGTCGCGAACATCAGGTCGGAGACCACCAGGTTCTCTCATGCAGTGGGGGCATTGGATGCGAGACTGCATGATCGCTTCGCGGATTTAATTCTCCGCGATAAGGGTACACTTCCTTACTCGGTGTTTAAAGAGGAAGTGATTCGCGTGTTGGGCGAGTCAGAGATGTCACGCCTAAATAACGTCTTGACGAACCTGACTTTGGGGGATAAAAGGCCGTCTCAATTACTAAGTCAGATACGTTTGAACGCTGGCAGCAATTTCAACGACAAGTTGCTCAGACAACTTTGGATGAAGAGGTTGCCTTCGCAGGTTCAAGTTATCCTGACCACTTTTGAAAACGACGTGACGTTAGATGTTTTAGCAGCACGAGCCGATAATATGATGGAGGTGATGCCACCGTTAGGTTTAAATGCTGTTAAATCGTGCAACCCTTTCGGCCCATCCTCGTCTGCAGCATCTAACGGGTATGTTGATCCAGCTGGTATTTCTGATGCATCTAATTTAGACGCAAAATTAGAAGATTTCAAAATTAAAATTTTAGCTGAAATTAAATCTATGGTTAACCCTAGCTCTCGATCTCGTTCACACAATAGAAAACAAACGAATTCTCGTTCGAGATCTAGAGGTCGGGTTAACCCAAAATTCGATTTATGTTTTTATCATTTTCGGTTCGGTGAAAAGGCTCAGAAATGCCAGCCTGGCTGTAAATTTTATGATAAAACCTGCGGAGGTCAGTCGATCAAGAAGGATTTTTAAATGTTCATCAGGACGTGACGACCGTTACTGATGAACCTACTACCAGTCGTCTATTAATTCATGATGCCAATTCAAGAGTTGCATTTCTAATAGACACTGGTGCTGACGTTTCGGTTGTTCCACTCAAAATTTGTCACATTCCGCAGGCATTAACTACCTCCAAACTATTCGCTGCGAATGGAACGCCAATTAAAGCTTATGGAACAAAAATTCTAAATTTAGATTTTGGGTTACGGCGTAATTTCAAGTGGGAATTTATAGTGGCAGATGTCTCGTTGCCCATTATTGGAGCTGATTTCCTTAAAAGTTCTGGATTGATAGTTGATCTTGGCAAACATCGTCTTCTAGATCCAACGACATCATTGTTTACTGTTGGTTCTATCTCTCTCACAGCCGAGTCAACACTGTCTCAACTAGACAAATCCCAGGTGAATAATCAAATCCAGCAACTTCTCTCTAAATTCTCAGAAATTATGACAAACTCTCTAAACGTCAAACCAGTTAAGCATATGATCACTCATCGGCTGGAAACTTTTGGAGCACCGGTTTCTTGTAAAACTAGACGTTTGGCACCTGATAAATTAACGATAGCAAAACAGGAATTCGAGAATCTGATGGCACTAGGAATTTGTCGTCCGAGTAATAGTGCATGGTCTAGTCCTTTGCATCTTGTCTTGAAGAAGAATGGAGATTGGAGGCCATGTGGAGATTACCGAAGTCTGAATCGTGTTACTATTCCAGATCGTTATCCTATTCCACATCTTCAAGATTTTTCGTACCAGCTTGAAGGATGTACAGTTTTTTCGACTCTTGATCTTGTCCAAGCTTATCATCAAATCCCTATTGAACCATCTGATATTCCAAAAACCGCTATTGCGACTCCCTTCGGTTTATTTGAATTCACTAAAATGACTTTTGGTCTCAGGAATGCAGCACAAACTTTTCAGAGATTCATGCATTCCGTATTGTTGGGACTTAATTTCGCATTCATCTACTTAGATGATATTCTGATAGCGTCTAAAACTTTCGAGGAACATCACGCGCATCTAGAACTAGTTTTCCAAAAATTATCAGACAACGGTTTAATAATCAATCCTGGAAAATGTGTCTTCGCTTCACCTGAAGTTAAATTCTTAGGACATTTTGTTAATGCAAATGGCATTTTACCTGTTCCAGAACGTGTTGAAGTCATCAAAAATTTTGAACGTCCGTTAACAGTTAATCAACTCAAAAGATTTTTGGGGATGATTAATTTCTACAGACGTTTCATTCCAAACGCCGCGGCTGATCAAATTTTACTTAATGATTTTCTTAAAGGTTATAAGAAAAATAGTAAAATTCCAATTAATTGGTCAGCAGAGTCCATTGATGCCTTCGACAATTGTAAGGAGAAATTGTGTAAAGCTACTCTTCTTGCACACCCTTCATCTACGGCTAAACTCGCTATCATGGTAGACGCTTCGGACACAGCTATCGGCGCAGTAGTTCAACAGTATATCGGCGATATTTGGCAACCACTCAGCTTCTTCTCGGTTCGTCTTAATGAAGCGCAACAAAGATATAGTGCTTATGACAGAGAGTTGTTAGCAGCGTACTCTGGCATCAAGCATTTCAGATATCTTTTGGAAGGGCGGCAGTTTACGTTGTTTACGGACCATAAACCACTTGTCTACGCTTTTTGTCAGAATCCGGAAAAGGCATCACCGCGTCAATTCCGACATTTGGATTTCATCGGGCAGTTCACAACCGACATCCAACACATATCAGGCATAGATAATGTCGTCGCAGATACACTTTCCCGCATTAATCTAATTTCTATTCCTGAAAGTATAGATTATGCACAAATTGCGGATGCCCAAACCAATGATGTCGAGCTTAAAGATCTTATACGCGATAATTTAACTTTAAAGTTTGTCCAAGTTCCGTTGAGTTTTAACTCTAACAAAACTATATATTGTGATATTTCGACAGCTAATCAAAGACCTTTTATTCCAATTGAATTTCGGAAAAAAGTTTTTGAAGCCTTTCATAATCTTTCGCACCCTGGAATCAAAGCAACAACTAAATTATTGACGAAAAATGTCATCTGGCACTCCATCACGAAAGATTCAAAAACTATGGCACAATCCTGTTTAGCTTGTCAGAAATCCAAAATTTCAAGACACACCGTTTCACCTCTTGGATCTTATCAATTAACTTCGCAACGCTTCGCAGAAATTCACTTAGACATCATTGGTCCTTTGCCTATTTCTGACAATCAGCGGTATTGCGTTACATTAATCGACAGGTATACGAGGTGGGCTGAGGCAGTTCCAGTTCCTGATATTACTGCAGCTACTGTCGCTTCTGCGGTATACTCCACATGGATTTCACGCTTCGGGGTACCAAACGTTATAGTCACCGACCAAGGTTCGCAGTTTGAGTCTTGTCTTTTTAATGAATTGTCAGCGTTAATCGGATTCAGGCGAGTAAGAACGACGGCTTATAACCCAAAGTCCAACGGTATGATTGAGAGATGGCACAGAACGTTAAAGACCGCAATCATGTGTCACGAGCGAACTGATTGGGTAACGTTCTTGCCAACCGTACTGTTAGGTTTACGCACGTTGTATAGTGAGGAACTTAAAACTTCTCCTGCTGAACTTGTTTACGGAAGTACGTTGAGAGTGCCTGGTCAATTTCTAAATTCTTTTTCGACCGATAAAATTCTTCAGACCGATTTTGTATATAATCTTAAAAAACATTTTGATGAAATTAGACCGTCTCCGGCAACCAGGCACTCCAATGTAAAAACTTTCGTAAGCAGAGAGCTTTCAACGTGTTCACACGTATTTTTAAGGTCTGATTTTGTGAGGAAATCCTTACAACCACCTTATTCAGGACCGTTTAAAGTTCTCAAAAGAGGGGATAAGTTCTTCACTATTGACGTAAACGGCAGGTCAGGTGTGGTGTCTCTGGATCGCCTAAAACCGTGTTTCGCGGAGAATGCGGACATCGTGGGATCGTTTCCGGCGACCCCGCTGGGTGAGAGAACTTCGGATATCGAGCCGGCTTCTGATGATACACACGTGTTAAAAAAGGTTCGCTTCAATCTTCTATCGAAGGAACCAGTTCAAACCAGGACTGGAAGAAGAATTAGACCACCAACACGTTTTAGCTGAAGCAGCTTTTGGATCACCTTTGGTTCTTTTAATTAGTTTATTTTCGGCCTCGCGTATAGACTTGTATTTTCATAAATTCTTCCGAATTTATTGGGGAGGGAGTATTGTGGCGATGTTTATAAACTAAAATGTCAAATTTACAAAGTAGAAATGAGCTCGCTAAAATTATGGAAGAGACAACAAAAAACCCGGTCTACCAACGTAGGTTGTGAAAAATAAAAATAAAAAAATGTTCAATTTTTTTTAGACAGAAGAAAAAAATCGTAGTGTGAAGTTTTCATAGTTAAGAATAAAAAATAAGAATTTTAACTCAAGTGTTTAAATATTGTGCCGTGAATGATAATTTGTTTCGTCGAAAAATCCATCTGGTCCATCACCCCAAAAGAGGGGATAAGTTCTAGTATATGTGCAGCCATATAAGGGAGTAAAACATTGTGCCGTGAATTTTAATTTGTTTCGTCGCAAAGTCCCTCTGGTCCATCACCCCAAAAGAGGGGATAAGTTCTAGTATATGTGCAGCCATAAAGGGAATAAAATTTAGTATCTCTTTAAGTTAACAGGGCCGTATTTAGAATTTTTTTCGATCGAATGCAGTGAAGTTAGGAAGTTTAAATTAAAAAATTATTTATATTTAATTACATTTTTATTTCTTTAATAAAGTACATTAATTATTTTTATTTAAATATAATATTAATATAATAAAAAATTATAAAATATAAAAAATATAAAATATAAAAAATAATAATTATAAAACCACTATTATTTCACATTATTTATTTCACATTCCTTCGAAATGTAATAAAGAAATAAACTTGTTTCTTTTCGTTAATTTATATGACCTTTGGTTACAAAAATAATTCAATCGGATGTCATAATATTTTTCTATGATAGAATGAGCTAACAAATTAACGTGTTCTTGAGAATGACTATATTGATCTTCATCATTGAAAATATTTACACTTATTAGGTTGTGAAGAACGTTATAACTTATTTTTTAAACAATTTAGATTTTAGTTGCGTTATGTTTTTGTAGTCCGCAATAGCCAATTCCCGTTTTAATACAGCTTCTGAATATTTACAAATTTTTAATACTGACGACGAAGGAGTTAACAGACCACCCTTATTTTTTTTAATTGATTAGCGAGGTATAAGAGTTACATTGTTGTATTAATGTGCAACAGTCCTCACAATTCAATTTTCTAAATAAATATCGGACTATAAATCCTCCTATGTATTCAATAACATTAATTGAAAATTCACTTAGTATAATTGGGTATCCAAGAAAATCTTCATCATACATATTCGATTCGTCTATTTTTGAAATTTCTTGGTCAATAGAAATATCATCTGATGAGGCTTCAACCATTGCTTTTGCAATTCTCCATATTTGGTAAACTAAAAACAAATGTTTACATTATAATTTCTGTAACAAATTGTATTTACAGTACATATTCCAAAATAAAAATAAATTATGAGAAGCAAAGCACTTAGCACATGAAACAAAATAAGAAAAATGCGGCACTGGTAAAAACATATGTTTATTAAAAGAAACAACCCACACCAATAACCAAAATTGTTTTCTTATTTTTATCTGATTTATAACTTAAATTAAGGATAATTTTACCACAAATCACTTTCTTTTCAACATAATTTACATTTTATTTTTTTATAAACACTTACTGATGGTACGAAATTTCATCTTGTAATTTTTGAGGCGTAATTAGTAGTTTTTCACGAGACACCTCATTTTATTAAATGTTTGTAATTTTTATTACTAAAACGATGCACTACACACAATCCACTAACTATTTTAATAATATTTTAATTATTTTTTAATTATTTTAATTAATATTTTCACGATTTTTTAAGAGCACAAAATTTAACGCGTCATTTAAAACAAAAACAAAAACTGGTTTGAGGGGGTTGATTCTTTGACATATGAGACCGCTATATGCATTTTTTATATAACCATCCTGCTCTGGCTTGTGACACATGAAACAGCAAATATGGGAAAGTGCTTTACATTCATTCTATAGTATATAATTCTATGGTTAAAAGTAAAATGTAAAAAATTTAGACATCTGGAATCAAAAATATTCTTGGTTTATTTTGTGATAAATGAGTGTGTTTATGGCAAAACGTAATAAAAAATATCGTGATATTTTTTATCATTTTTGCCCGACTAAACACTAGGTGTGTAAAAATGGCGTGTCATGGCCAGTATAAATTCGCTCTGCATACATACTAACATTGCGTATATGAATACGGCCAAGTAGAATTCGAATAATAAATAGACGGTTTGTATGCATACAAAGGTTTAAATAACGTAAACACGAAAAAACACACAATGAGGCGAAAAAGAAAATGTCCAGTCACCTGAGCATAAACTTTGTTTATTAACCTTTAATTTTGAAAATTGTTTTTCATTTTCAAGTTAGTTTGCATTCAGAATTTTACTATTTTCCGCTATGATGCCTTTAATTTGATGATCACCGAATAATTAATAGAACAAAATTTGTGTGTACGTACGTAGAGCGGATGACATAGAGCGGAAAAACGAACGAAAATACTGCTCTTCATGCATACAAACTAACTATGCTATGAAAACTACCTTAAAAATAAAAAACAATTTACCAAACTTAAAGACAAATAAACGAAGTTCATGCTCAGGAGAATGCCGCATTTGCAAGATATAAATTAATAAAATGAAAAAAAAACTTTTTGTTTTGTCATTTTGTAAGTAAACAAACATTTTGTGTACCAATAAAAACGTTAAAAAGTGTTTGGACCCGTTATCATATCACCCTAAATAGTTTACAATAAAATATTTTTGTTGAATTCACTTAAAAATATTCGTTTTACCTGTAATTTGTAAAACAATTGGAGATAACAAAAAGTATTGCAACATAATTCTAATTGCTTGTTGGGCGGCTGTTTTTGCTCAATTTTGGTACAAAATTTCTAATATATTGTATGCACTCACTCTTATTAATATTTTGTATACATATTATTTTTCTCACTTCATTTGACTTCAGACGCTGAAAATTAGCCAGTGTCATAATACTATAAGAAAGGAAAATATATGGTAAATTTATTTTTCTAATATGTACTATTATTTATTTTTTATGTATTAAAATTTCTAACAAAATATGAAATGTATTAAACAAACTGCTGTTGTTTTCCTTTTTTCCTTGTCACACCAAAATTTCTGTCAATTTGGATCAATTTTTGCAGTCAATATCCATCTATATATATTCTCCATTTACATGTAGAAACATTTACATGTTTCTTCCACAAATTTGTGCAGGTAAATAACAGGCATCCGCTATATAAAAATATCCAATATGCGAGAAATAAATAAACTTATCTAGTAATGTCATAATTTTTTTATAGGATTATTATTAACTTATTTTGTATTAATTCAAATGCGAAATTTACATTTTGACTACAGCGTCAGTATTTATTATAAATCCTTAACATTTATAAATATAAAATAATTTTTATTTTGTTAATTTTAAAATTGTTGTCATAAAAATTCTCGGTTCGAATATGTTTTATGGCAACATTTTCATTTTTATAGTGGTTTTGGCGGTGTAGGGCTCAAAAAGTCCTGGAAAATTTTGTTTGGATATATTTTTTTTTTTGTCTCTCGTGTACAAAAAGTCAATATTATATCTCTTTCATTTTGCAGAAGAAAATGTTGGTCGCATGTAAATGGGGTAGTAGGAGTGCATTAATACAAATCGTACCTTTTGTATTTTCTAGATGGCCGCGTATATACGCAATGGCCGTATGTATACACGGGCACTAAAAATACCAACGCCAATGAAGTTTAATGTCAGATGATTTTGATAATCACATGATTTTTGTTATGGATTTTTGTCTTTGGATATATGGGAATTTTTAATTTTGTGTAATGAGTGAAGATCAAAAATTGTTTAGTAATATGACACCTAAATCAAATGGTCATGATAAAGTTGAGCCAATGGATGAGGGCGATCATATTATTGAGGACGAGCTTGATGCGGATAACGCATTAGAAGGTTAGTTTCAATAATGCCTTAAATGAATTTAACTACGGCCAAAATTATAAATAAAATAACTATTTGTAGAAATTGCGTCCGTAAACGATAATCTTGATAACCTTAGCTCCTTCCTTGATGCCATGGAACAGCGAACCGATGATATAAAAGCTCAGCTGATGGAACTATTAATGTCAAACCGAGAGATTCGCGAGTCTATAAAAGAAGAAAATCAAAGTGAAAATCCGGACCCAAATCAGCAGTCGTCGGCGCATCAAAACTAGTTTAGTTTGTTTTTAATTTGTTCATCGATTAGTTCTAAATTTCTGTAGGTGGTATTTGTACTTTAATTGATTATTATTCCATTCCAAAGAAGTTGATTTGATGAAGTTTGTGTAAAGTTCTTTTTCATATGAGTATTGGACACAACACAACAAAGTGTTTAAACTAAAATCTACGTGGGATCTATGCTTATGCTACACTATTTCTATTATCTTAATATGGACCATCCATACATAATGTATGTATGTAAATACATACTCGATAAAATAATCGTCGTTAACAATGTCTAGTGTGTATCTACAAAATTCCACAAATTCAATTTATTACATTATCCTTGAGATCACTGCGGATTGATTTGTTTCCTAGTTCAATTCCTTCTGAAACAGGTGTGGTCAAACAGTAAAATTTGGTAAATTTATTTTCATTAGCTAGTTTTTAGAAAATTATGTTTCTTCGCCTCCTGTTCAAAAACAAAACGTAAATACGTTTTTTTATTAGCACTCGATAGCTGTATTCGGAGCACGCAATTTTCTATGTCAAAACTTATATTTAGCGCGCTATTTTTGCATATAATTAATTTATTTAATTTTAAACAAAGATTTTTCATTCAACTAGTTAAAAATCGATAAAAAAATATTTTGCTCTACCTATTTATCGGGAGCACTATCCATTTCAAAGGGAAATTTAAAATTTCCCTTGTTTTGTACAGCCCTTAAACCATTAGAAACTTAATCTTACAATAAAAATCTAAAACGCAGCAAGAAGCTATATTTTTATAAGGTTATGCTAAAATAAATGTTAATTGGTATATTTCAGGTCGTTAAATGTTTGTTTTATGGATGAGTTTATTTTTTTACAGCTACGGTTTCAGTATAAATTTCCCTTCGGCGCCGGATAGTGCTCCAATATTAGCCGTATTCTAATGGCTGGACTATAGATGGAATAAAAAGAATAAAAAAAATAACGTAAGAGAGCGAAAGAGAGGATTTACATGCAATCGACTATACCGAGAATAATGAATATAAAAATAATAACAGAAATTGCGTTCAATTTTTTTTCATTTTTGCTGTCACTTAAAAAGAATAACCGAGCGATAATTTTCGTCCAAGAATAACAAACTTAATAACTACAACAACAAAACCCAAATAAATTTTAGTGCGTTGAATATAATATGCATGTTTATTTTTTTATATAAGGGGATTTTATATTATTCGTGTGTTTTATCTTTTCTATTTATGAAATATTCATGTATATACATATATACTAATATGAATATAATATCAAAAATAATTTTCAATACACTGTAGAATTGTATTTTTCTAAACCTAACCTAAAAAAATAATTAATCGAATTGCGGTGATTTAAACCGCATATAAATAATTTTTATAATTTTAAAAACATATGTTGATATAAATACGTTTATACTGAAAAATTTTGTAGTTTCATTCATAATTGTAGGAAACATATCACAAAAATATATGAATGAACTTAATATTTCAAGTCACCTATGGCCGTAACGCATAGAATTAAATACTATAGAATGAATGTATTGATTTTTCCCATATAAGATTTGCTGTTTCACGTGTCACAAGCCAGAGCAGGATGGTTATATAAAAAATGCATATGGCGGTCTCATATGTCAGAGATGCTACCCCCTCAAACCAGTTTTTGTTTTTGTTTTAAATTACGCGTTGAATTTTGTGCTCTTAAAAAATCGTGAAAATATTAATTAAAATAATTAAAAAATAATTAAAATATTATTAAAATAGTTAGTGGATTGTGTGTAGTGTATCATTTTAGTAATAAAAATTACAAACATTTAATAAAATGAAGTGTCTCGTGAAAAACTGTTTAAATACGCCTAAAAAATTTCAAGAAGGAATTTCGTACCATCAGTAAGTGTTTATAAAAAAATAAAATGTAAATTATGTTGAAAAGAATGTGATTTGTGGTAAAATTATCCTTAATTTAATTTATAAATCAGATAAAAATAAGAAAACAATTTTGGTTATTGACGTGGGTAGCATCTCTTAATAAACATATGTTTTTTACCAGTGCCGCATTTTTCTTATTTTATTTCATGTGCTAAGTGCTTTGCTTTTCATAATTTATTTTTATTTTGGATATGTACTGTAAATACAATTTTTTACAGAAATTATAATGAAAACATTTGGTTTTAGTTTACCAAAATATGGAGAATTGCAAAAGCAATGGTTGAAGCCTCATCAGATGATATTTCTATTGACCAAGAAATTTCAAAAGTAGACGAATCGAATATGTATTAATTTATAATATATTATAATTTAGAAAATTGAATTGTGGATATTATTGGATATTAATTTAGAAAATTGAATTGTGAGGACTGTTGCACGTTAATACAACAATGTACCTCTTATGCCTCGCTAATCAATTAAAAAAATAAGGGTGGTCTGTTAACTCCTTCGTCGTCAGTATTAAAAATTTGTAAATATTCAGAAGCTGTATTAAAACGGGAATTGGCTATTGCGGACTACAAAAACATAACGCAACTAAAATCTAGTTCTAAATTGTTTAAAAGAAATAAGTTATAACGTTCTTCACAACCTAATAAGTGTAAATATTTTCAATGATGAAGATCAATATAGTCATTCTCAAGAACACGTTAATTTATTAGCTCATTCTATCATAGAAAAATATAATGACATCCGATTGAATTATTTTTGTAACCAAAGGTCATATAAATTAACGAAAAGAAACAAGTTTATTTCTTTATTACATTTCAAAGGAATGTGAAATAAATAATGTGAAATAATAGTGGTTTTATAATTATTATTTTTTATATTTTATATTTTTTATATTTTATAATTTTTTATTATATTAATATTATATTTAAATAAAAATAATTAATGTACTTTATTAAAGAAATAAAAATGTAATTAAATATAAATAATTTTTTAATTTAAACTTCCTAACTTCACTGCATTCGATCGAAAAAAAATTCTAAATACGGCCCTGTTAATTTATATGCTTTCTCTTTTACCCTCCGAATTTGTGACGCTTGACAGTTCTTTACATTCATTCTATATACTCTATTTCTATGCCGTAACGTCAAATTGGAATAATATTTTTTTGTCTTCGTTTCTTACGTTATTTTTTTTATTCTACTACAGTCCAGCCATAAGTTTCTAATTGTTTAAGGGCTGTACAAAACAAAGGAAATTTAAAATTTCCCTTTGGAATGGATAGCGGCTCCCGATACATAGGTAGAGCAAGATATTAGCTGTGTTTTAATATTGAAGCACTATCCGGCACCGATGGGAAATTTCTGTTGAAACTGTAGCTATTTATTCACTGATGTCGCTATACCATAAAAATGAAAAAATAAATTAAACATAAAACAAACATTTAATGACCTACCAATTAACATTTATTTGGGCATGACGTTATAAAAATTAAATCATCTTGCTGCGTTTTAAATTTTTATTGTAAAATTAATTTTCTAATAGTTTAAGGGTTGTACAAACAACGGAAATCATAAATTTCCCTTTGAAATGGATAGCGCTCCAAATAGCGGCTCCCGATAAATAGGTAGAGCAAGATATTTTTTTATCGATTTTTAACTATAAAGTTAAATGAATGAAATTTAAAATTTCCCTTTGAAATGAATAGTAATCCCGATAGCGTCTCCCGATAAATAGGTAGAGATAAATATTTTTTCATCGATTTTTAACTAAAAAATTGAATGGAAAATCTTAGAATTAAATAAATTGATTATATGCAAACATAGTGCGCTAAATATAAGTTTTGACAAAGAAAATTGCGTGCTCCGGATACAGCTATCGGGCGCTAATAAAAAAACACGGCTATTAAAACACGGCGACGACTAAAATGTATACATAAAAACTGTATTGTACAATGCACAATTTTTTATTTTTTACGACAAAAGTGGGAACCAGCCAGGAATAAAAACTTAATAAAAAATAAGAATGTGATAAATGGCAAGTCAGTGTTTACCCAGCCAAACTTAATTTTTACTTAAGGGATTCAACGAAACTTCGTTAAATTTTAGCTGTCACTTAAAAAAAATAGTGTGCGTTTCTCGCCCAAAAGTAAGAAAAACTTAAAAAATGGTGCCGAAAATCTGTTTTTGTATTAAATAAAAAGGCGGAAATTATTTTAATTGTATAATTAATTAATATATAAAAAGTTATTTAAACAATTTTGTACGCATCTCACTTATATATGATAAAATTCTTGAATTTATGAAACCTAACCTAAAAATTAGATTGAACTGTGCACGTTGTTTAAAAAACTCAAAATTAAATATAGTCGTGGCTTTTCTATTATTAAATGTTTGTTATAGTAAATTTATCAAAATACATAAAAACCTAATTATGTTTTATTCATAAAAGCTATAAATAAACAGCACACTGATGTTGTTATTACTTAAGAATTATAAATTGTGCATGGCTGGAATATCAAAAAATGAAAGACAATTGGTATCGCCAAATTTTTTCTTTTCTCTTCTTTAATTTTTATTTTTGACCGGTTGAGCTAAATCTTCTACTCAGACATGATCTATGAATTTATCTATTGACTTATACCCCATTTACACAACAATTGACACAACACTTATACAACAATTGACCAACATTTTTCTTCTGCAATATGAAAGAGATATAATATTGACTTTTTGCACATGAGAGACAAAAAAAGAAATTTATCCTAACAAAATTTTGCAGAATATTTTTTGGGCCACTACACCGCCAAAACCACTATAAAAATGAAAATGTTGCCATAAAATAGCCGTTTTCGGAAATAGCCCATGGTAACTTTGGGTAATTTTAATTTTTTTAATATTGGTAACAAAAGTTACTCAAGTTACCCTGGCTATTCAAAAAGGAAGATTACATTTCACGTGGAAATATTTTTATTCAGCGAAACTCAATGGCGTATTTTTGGCAGATACGACATTTGTGTTGCTTCTTTTTGTACAATTTGTACTTTAAAAGTTTGTAATTTAAATTTTCTGATACTTCTAATTTAATATTATACAGGAACAGAAACATAAACATACAGAAACAAAAAACAACAAAAACTAAATTACCCTAAATTGACTCTACATGTTTGGAATTAGATTTGGTAATTTATTGTCAGCAAGTTATCCAAAAGTTACCATGGGCTATTTCCGATAACGGCTAATATATTCGATCCGAACAAAACAAAATTATTTTATATTTATAAATGTTAAGGTTTCATAATAGAAACCGACGCCATAGATAAAAATGTAAATGTAAGTAACTATATATGTTTATTTCTTTCTCGCATATTGAATATTTTTATATAGCGGATGCTTCTTATTTACCTGCAAAAATTCGCAAAAGAAAACAATTTTCTATATGTAAATGTCTCATTATGCCCCATTTACACGTAGAAAATTGTTTTTTTCTAACGAGTGTTTTTTTAAGCCAGATAATCCTTGAAATTGTAAAAAATAAAACAAAAAATTTAATTTTTATGAAAAATATACTCTTGCAGATCTCAGTATACTCTGGCAAATCATCATGAATAGACTCACGCTTGAACAACGCTACGAAATTATTCAAATTTACTTTGAAAATCAGGCCGGGGATCGCGTTACGGTCAATAGAGATCGTTACGCATCATGATCAATGATTTTTGTTTGAAAATATGGATGACATTTATCCGGACGAGATATGGTTTCAACAGGGTGGCGCTACATGCCATGCGGCGACCAAAACGATCAACTTATTAAACTCAAAATTTGACGATAAGTTGATTTCGAGAAATGTACCTGTCAATTGGCCTCCAAGGTTGTGCGATTTGACACCTCTCAATTATTTCCTGTGGGGCTACGTGAAGTCATTGGTTTATGCTGATAAACCAGCAATAATTGACGCATTGAAGGCCAGCATTGTTCGTGTTATTCGTGACATACGGCCAGCAGTTCTCGAAAAAGTGGCCCAAAATTGGACGTCCAGAATGCATTTCGTCAAGAACAGCCGCGGTGCCCATATGCCCGAAATCATTTTCAAATATTAATGCCATGTATTGATCTTTCGAATAAAAAAAAATTTGATTACAATTTCATTTTTTGTGTTATTTTTTACAATTTCAAGTTCTATTGGACTTACAAAAACACTCTTCATATGCGAGTCAATTTGCGAGAAAGAAATAAACATGTATAGTAATGCCATGATTTTTTTATAGCATTATTATTAATTTATTTTTAATTAATTCTAATGCAAAATTTACATTCTTATCTATGGCGTCTGTTCTTATTATGAATCCTTAACATTTATAAATATAAAATAATATTTTTATTGTTAATATTAAAAATTTTGCCATAAAAATACCCGGATCGAATATATTTTTATGGCAACATTTTCATTTTTATAGTGGTTTTGGCGGTGTAGTGACTCAAAAAATTTTTTGCAAAATTTTGTTGAGAAATATTTCTTTTCTTGTCTCTCATGTACAAAAAGTCAATATTATATCTCTTTCATTTTAAAAGAGAAAGAGAATTTGGTCGCATGTAAATGGGGTATTATATTCGCTCAAATTATTAGCCGTTTTCGGAGATAGCCCATGGTAACTTTTGGGTAACTTGCTGAAAATAAATTACCAAATCTATTTCCGAACATGTAGAGTACTTTAGAGTAATATAGTTTTTGTTTACTTTAGGTATAGCCAGGGTAACTTGAGTAACTTTTGTTACCAACATTAAAAAAATTAAAATTACCCAAAAGTTACCAAGGACTATTTCCGAAAACGGCTATTAATTACTAATTTTATTTAAATTTAGTAGAAACAAGTAAGCACGTAAACCAAGATCCTTAGATAAAATCTTCCATAAAGTGGATGGACATTTAGTTTTACCTTCTTCTTCTTTCTTAAATTGAAGTTAATCTGGGGTGATTAACTATGTTGACTACCGATAAATGACATCCATTTGATTTATAATTAGATTGGCATACATTTATACAAATCGGCAAATATAATTTCTCCAAAAACCACATTTATGATTCATTTAATCATAATCCTTGGAACCGTATAATATAATATATTTTATATTATGTACATCAATAATATACATAGGTAATCGACTTGTGGGGGTACTAGGAATATCAAGTAGTTCATTTAACGATGAAATAAATATCAGGTATTTAAATATTTATTTAGATTAAAGTTTTAATATATACATTTAAATTTGTATAATATTTTATTTATATATTTACAAAATTTTTAATTAACATTAATAAAGTTAATAATTAACACACATAACTTAACAAAAAAACTTTAGAATTGAAATTTATAATTGTAATTGTTAAAGTATTTAAACTGTGAATGTAATATGAACATATAATAAATAAAATCACATTACTTGCTTTATAATTAAAATAAAACTAAAAAACTTATAACTTGATTTTTACAATGAAAATTATAACAGAAGTTTAACTGAAAATTATAATTTTTCTATTAAAGATAATCAAAACCAGTTTTTTCCTTTTATAGGAAAACTGTTGGCAATTAAATTTGACAATTACCAAAGACTTTCATGACAATACAGAAAAAGTAAACAAATTGAATATAAAATAGATAGACTGAGTGTCTTAGATGTAATAACATCAAAAAGTGCTGAGATGCTGAGAATAAACATTTTTTGTTTTCTTGTGTGAAAAAATTTAAATTTAATTTTTTTTTGAATAATTAATAATAAAAGTGGATAAAATCTTTAAAGAAAAAACAGGAAAGATAAAAACATAATACCAAAAGTAAAAAATAAAAATAATAATTAAATAAAGACATTCAAAAATATAAAAATCGGTGAATTTATAAATTTCCAAGATGACGGGGCATCAAGCCTTTCACATTCGGAAAACAATTTAACAATTGCGGACGGTTTTTACTCATCTATTCAAAATAATCAAAAAATCTTTCCAATTAATAAGTACACTAATATGGACAAAGGACCATTCTATATTATGATCAAATCAAAATCTCCAAAAGTTATGATGTCAATAATACTTTCAAAAATGTTTATAAACTATAACATTAAAACTAAATATAATTGAAATTAACAAAAAAATAGTGAGTGGAATTCGAAACTTGGGACAAGGCAAATAAATGTGTGCGTGTGGGATGATCCCATACATAAAATATTAAACAAAAAAGAATATAGATGCTTTATACCAAAAGCATATACACACGTCGAGGGAATAATAAAAGGATTGTTAGTTGAGTTTGATTTAAACGTAATCACACATAACATAAAAAGGGAAAACTTAATAACAAATATAGAAACTTTAAAAACAAGGGATAGAGAAATGAAAACGCTCAAAAACACTAATTTATTAAAAATAGAATAAAGAGCAAGTGAATTACCTAAAGTGGTACAATTTTATGATATAGATATTAAAGTTTACATATACATTTCAAAACTAAAATTTCGTTCTTTATGCCTTAATTACGGACACAGTAGAAAATTTTGCCATTCAAAATTTATAAGATGCACAATATGCGCAAAGCCAAAAACTATGGAGCAAACACATATTTGCAAAGAAAACTAGAATGTAGATTATGTGAAGAGGTTGAACATTACACAAATTCCAGAGTATGCCCGAAAAGAAAAAACAAAATAGAATTAAAATCGACATGATCCAAAACAAAACAAGTTACAAAGAAACAATTGATAAACTTTTTTTTAAACAAAACAAATATTATAACGAATTAGATTTACAACAGTTTCCAATTTTAAACAGTAATCCAGATACGAACATTCCAAACGCATGGATAAATAGAACAAACACACTCGAAATAATCATAAAAGAACAAAGAGAAAAAATAGAAACTTTAGAAATAGCAATTCACAAATTCATAATATTTAGTAATAGAGCATATTCTGCATCTGAATCTGATCTATTAACAATACATCTAAAGGAAATAGTACAAAACTTAAAAATAAATTAAATGCCAAATCAAATTAATATTTTACAATTTAATATAAGAAGCCTCAACAGCAATAAAAACATAATTGAAACTTTTCTAAATAAACAAAAAATAGACAGCGCATTTTTAAACGAAACTTGGACACACAAAAACAACTTACCAATCTTCAAAAATTATAAACTCATCACAAAAAATAGACCAGATGGATATGGAGGCGTAGGATTCCTAATAAAAAATAATATAGGATCGAAAATTATAGATCTCACATTTAACCTAACATACATAGAAGCATTAAAAATTAAAATAAATTACGGAATCGAAAATCTATCTATCATAATATTTTACAATCCATCAAATGAAAACACAATATAAAAAACTGAAGAATTTCGAAAAATAATCAAAATAGCAGAAAAAACCAAAACACACTAATAGCAGGAGACAAAATGTACACAGCTGTTTATGGGAAGAAAATAGTAAAGAAAATAGACTGGGGAAAAACAGTGCAGATTTGATCATAAATAATAGAATACAAATATTAAATAACAAAAAATCAACAAGATTAAATTTGAGGAACCACACAACATCAGCTATTGATATCACGCTATGCACACACGATATAACTCACAAAATAACATGGGATTGTCTAGAAGATAACATTGGTTCAGATCATTTACCAATACTAAATCTAATAAAAATAATAATACTAACATATATACCTACAAAGAAATCATAAAGTGCAAAAATGTAACACAAGAACTAGAAAATATAATTAGCAACAACACAAAAAACATAGAATCCATAATGGAGGAAATAATAACAAAAAACATCAAAAGAATAACGATTAACAACAAAAATATTCCAAAACCATGGTGGAATGAAAAACTCCAAAAATTGTGGATCATAAAACAAAATAAACTGAAATGTTACAATAGACAAAAAAATTTATACACAGCTCAAGAAGTATTGAGATCAATTTAGTAATTAAAAAAGCAAAACGCGAAAACTGGGAACGATTCGTAAATGAAATAAATACAATACAAAATACTAAACAAATTTAGAACAAAATTAGAACAAACGGTTTTAACTTACTAGAAGATTATGATATGATGAAAAAATTCATGAACGAAAATTTTCCAGATCTAACAGAAGACAAATATTTACCATTAGAAATATTATAAAAGGCAACAAATTTAATAATAAAACAATAGCGGACATAATAACCAGCGGACTTAGACAATAAACTAACAACGTTAAAATACATATTAATAAGAATAGCCAGATCGGGCAAAAAGTTAAAAGCAACGAAATAATGGGAAAATATAAAGAATTATACAATGAATATTTCTTGAAAACATAGCAATATCAAATAACAGAACAGTCATTTCTACAAACAATCTAAAAATTTATAATGAAAAAACCAATAAAATAAACTCTACAAATAAAATTGAAATTATGGTCAATTACATACAATTCATAAACAAACATAACGCTACTTCGAAATATACACGGATGGATCGCTAAACAATAACCAAGGAGGTATTGGTATATACTTTAAAAATTCAGATACAGAATACAAAATGAAATTTAAAAATAGAGCATTCATTAAAACCATAGAAATCATAGCCATGAAAGTGGCCTTAGAAAAGTAATATTAGATTTAATCATCACAAAAAACATAGAAGTTATAATTAAATGGATTCCGGGACACACAGGCATACTAGGTAATGAAAAAGCAGACAACCTTGCCAACAAAGCTATTGAAGAAAATGAAATAATATTAAACAACCCAATTATAATTTAAGACATAAAACCATATATTAGAGGAATCAATAAGACAGGAATGGATAGAAAAATACAACACATGGACCACAACAGTGGGTAAATATAACAAACAAATAAACAACACTCCAAACAAAGAACCATGGTTCCACAAGTCTCAATTAACAACATCATCGACTCAGAGCTGGTCATGGCAAAAGCAAAATACGGTGGTTATAATGCCTTACGTAATGCGTCTGTTCTTATGAGAACATATTTACAGTTTTTTAACTCCGTACTTATAAATTTCTTTCCCGAATTATGCCTCGATGCTGTCTCAAGTTTAAGTTCCGCAAAATGATCTTTTAATTTTGATACAAAATGATCCTGTGGGATATTATTCTTCTGAGTTTCAACAAATTCTGCTGGGTCTAGCACATTTGCTCCATAAACTAATTTTGCTGAAGAAGCTCTTATATCTTCTTTAAACGATGTCCTTAAACCAAGCAAAACGGTAGGTAAAATTTCTGTCCAGTCTGCCCTATTGTGACACATTAATGCCGCTTTAAGTGATATATGCCATCTCTCAATCATACCATTTGATTGAGGATGATAGCTTGTTCTGATATTCACAACCTCACCCATGCCAAATACCGCGGATCAATTCCATCATCATAAATTAAAAATCTAATCAATTGAAAACAAAATCGCTACGATAATGCAAACGATATCACATATATCATTTAACATACGTTTATATGTACATCCAAAAAACGCATAGTAAGAGCAATCGTCGCGATACATCATAAAATATAAAAGCAACAACACAACAAAACATAAGTCATATACCGGGTGTTTCTTTTAAACTGAGAAGATCAAATATCTCGAAAAATAGCCACTCTACGGAAAAAATGTCTATAATCAAAATTTAATCATACCGCGGGAGAAATACATTAGTGCAAAAAAATAGTCCCCCACCCCCCGCTTTGTAGGTGGGGCGGGGGTAACTTTTAAACTAAGATAGGAAGCCATATTTTGTATTAAAGATACGAATTCTACGACTAAAAGTACGTATGATTTGAATGAAATATTTTGTTCGGTTCATGATAGATGGCGTTGTAATCGACGAAATTCAATTTTTTCAATTTCTCCTTCTTAGAACACACGCATTCGATTCTGCAATACGTTCGAAATAAAAAACATCACGTTTTCATTGGAAATACTCGAAATTCGTCATCAAAACAATTTATTAATGTAAATGTCAGGTGAATAAAATAATTTTAGCTTCAGTAATAAATTGTTTGATAGTACGGCCAAATGAAGCACTTGAACGAATCCTATCCGGAAAACGTTGAGCGTAAATAGCAACAGCATTTTCAAGATTTCTGCCAGCTTCTCCATAAACCAGAACCATTTCAATTTTCTCTGGCACAGTTAAACGCTCCATTCTAAAGTATTTTATCGTTTATTTTGCAATTACGAAAAACATGAAGATAAGAAATAACACAAACGTTAAATGTGATTTACAAAACTGAATAAATTGTTTTGATGACGAATATACACGGTATACACGGTATACACTATATTTTTCATACACATAATATCAAAACGAAATACCAACAACAACACAAGTAGTACATCCAATATACATTTTTTCGTCACATTCGCATATATAATCAAAAAATAATTGTAAGAAACAACAAAACCAAGCATAAACATTACTTTGGTATTCCATATGACCCATATATATGCTATACATTTTTGTTGTATTCAAAATAAATATCGTTCATCGACTTATAATTTTTGGAAAATACATTTTTTTAATTTTAATTTGGAAATGCAAAGTTACTCAAAAATATAAAATTACGCGTCCTAAATTATACTTTTTAAATAAAATTGTCGAATTTCCAAAAAATGAATTGTTGGTAGAATTCTACCAAATATTTAGTATACTCGTATAAGACTCAAAAATTATTAAAACAAAACACAAACTAACTTAAGTTAAGTCAAATCAGTTCAGTAATATTAACACTGAATCGTGAACCCTTAGAGGTTTCGTCGAGTCACTCGACGAATCTCGACGGCAGTAGCATAGTTCAGTTTTAAACCAAATAGTTCAAATTTATATTTCGTTCATATCGCTCATATCGTGCAATTTAAATTATATTATCGCGTGCCTTTTTAATTTAAATAATAAAAAAGTCTTAAAACTTACTTAAAAAGTTTCTTTCAACGAAAGTGAAGAATAGAAGCGCAGCTATCCCAAAATAAATGGTAAGTATTCCAGCTACTAACACTTTGGTACCGTTCCAATAATCCGTAACCTCTTAGTCTCTCACGGAAAAGCGAGAGGGTGTGGGGAAGAAGCGACTCGGTTGCAGTATCCACACTCATGCAGGTTATGCTTCATTGGAGCTATCTCTCATACTAATAAATCCACCCTTTGAGGTGCACTCTAATCAATGTAAAATTTGTAAAACGCAAAATAATTATAATCAATCATACATCGAATCTAAACTCTACCTCAGTATTTTCACTTCGCTAATTACTCATAATTGATTTATGTTTATCCACCTCTGAACTACTTTTACTTCAGATAAATACATATATTAATCCAACAAACACTTAACAGGCAATTACCTATCGTTCACTCGTTAATCCAATATCAACCTATAAATGTCGTAACTGTTGTATTGAAAAGACCAACACCTAACAATCAATCTTTATCAACAATAGTTACAACAAGCTGGTAGTTCTTTTACGTTGAAATCCTAATAGCGTCGCCAATTTATTAAATAGTTGCGACTCGAATTTTCTACCTTGATCAGTAACTATAACTTTAGGTACACCAAATCTAGCAATCTATCCTGAATATACTGCAAAAGCAACTGTTGCTGCAGCAATATCTACCGTAGGAATAGCTTCCGCCCAACGAGTGTACCTATCAATCATCGTCACCACATATTGTTGACCACGAGAAATTGGTAATGGTCCTACAATTTATAAATGGATTTCTGAAAACCTTTCTTCCGTACTTGGATAAGAACCAATTTCCGATTTAGTGATCACGTGGCTTGTTAACAGCCTTACTGAAGCTTTAATACCTGGATGCGACATATTATGAAAATTCTCGTAAACACTCTTTCTCCAATTTACTGGAATGAATGGCCTAGATTTACTCAACGACTGATCGCAATATATGTTAATATCAGACCCAAAAGCCACCGGGACTTGCTCGAATTTTAATTGGGAATTTTTAATTGGGATAATTCTACATGTGAATTTTACGTCACAGCTATCTGTTTATAATCAATATTTTCCCCAATTACTATAGGCTTTATTCGAGATAATACATCAGCTACAATATTCTCAGTCCCTGCTATATGTCGGATATCTGTTGTAAACTGAGCTATAAAATCTAATTGTCTTCTTTGGCGAGGTAAAGCTTTATCCAAATTTTGCCGGAAAGCAAACGTTAATGGCTTATGGTCTGTTAAAACCACAAAATTTCGACCTTCCAAAAAAATTTTAAAATGCTTAATGCCTAACTATGTGGCTAACAATTCCCGGTCATACGTGCTTTACTTAATTTGTGCTTCTGTAAAACGCACAGAACAAAACCAAGAGGTTGCCATATATCATCAACTTGCTGTTGTAAAACTGCCCCTGCTGCAAAATCCGATGCGTCCACCATAATTGATAATGATGCAGTAATAATTGGATGTACTAAAATGAATGCTTCACACAATTTTGCTTTACTTGTCTCGAAAGCTTAAATTGCTTCTTCCGTCCATTGCACTGGCACTTAACTGTTTTTTTTATAACCCTTTAAATAGTTATTCAAAACAATTTGATTACTGGGTGCATTTGGTATAAAACGTCTATAAAAATTAAGCATTCCTAAGAATCTTTTAAGTTGTTGTACATTTAAGGGTAAGGGGCAAATTCTTTTATAATTTTTATTCGATCAGGATTCGGTAAAAAGTAATTAAATGACCTAAAAATATACTTCAGCTTGATCAAACACACATTTATCTTGATTAATAACTAATCCGTAAGTTCTTAAACGATTAAAACCTTCCTCTAAATGTTGTAAATGCTCATCTCTTGATTTAGATGCAATTAAAATATCATCCAAATAAACAAAACAATATGATAAACCCTGTAAAACCTGATGCATAAGTCGTTGAAATGTTTGGGCTGCATTGCGAAAACCAAACGTCATACGAACAAACTCGAAAAGGCCAAATGGAGTTGCTATTGCTGTTTTTTGAATATCATTATTTTCAACTGGAATTTGGTGATACGCCCGTAGCAGTCCTATAGTCGAAAAAATCATGCAACCTTCTAACTGAAATGAAAAATCCTGTAAATGTGGAACAGGATCTGCATCCGGAATAGTAACATTATTCAATGCTCGGTAGTGACCACATGGCCGCCGATCTCCATTCTTTTTTGGAACCATGTGAAGTGGACTGACCCAAGGACTATAAGTTGGTCGGCATGTACCCTGTTTAACCATCTCCTCAAAAAGCTATCTTTAGCCTATCCGGAGCTAACCTTCTTGCTCGACAAGAAATAGGTGGTCCTTTAGTTTCTAGAAAATGCATGATATTATGCTTAATGGGAACTAAAAATCCGGAATTTTGAGTAATATCAACAAATTGTACTAACAATTGTTGAAAATCTTGATCTACTATATATTCGTCTTATTTATTAAAGATAATGATGGTAAATTTGTCTCCGTAATTTGACCTATCGACGAAACTGTTGTCAATGGATCAGTTATTTTCCCCTGTTTAATATCTACTAATAAACCTGTTGCATTAAGAAAATCTGCACCCAAAATAGGTATGGTGACGTCGATTATAAAATTCCAGGTAAATTCCCTACGAAGACCTAAATTTAATGTTAATTGCTGTCTACCGTAGGCGGTATTGAGTACCATTTGCTGCATACAATTTAAACAAAGAATTTAACATATTTTTATTACCAAAATTTTTTGGCAAGACGGACACATCAGCTCCCGTGTCTATTAAAAATCTAATATTTCGATTTTTTTCTAGAATGAGAAGACGGTTAGATGCATATACCTCATCCAGACACATCGTTGAATGCTGATGAGTTTTTAGATTGACGAGTTTGATTGTGAATTAAAATTTGCTTTGGTTAAAAAAATGTCATGCATTTTACAATCAGTTACACAATTCTGTGCCTTATCGCCGAATTTAGAGTGATAATAACATGTACCACGCTGCTTGGAACTATCCCTGGACTTCGACCGGAAATGAGTTGAAGATGGACGTTCAAAATTACGACGATTTTGATCTTGAGAATTCGTTTGTCTCAAAATCCCAGCTACTTCCGTCAAAATTTCAGTCTTGAATGACTGTAAAATGCTGTGAATGCCCGAATTTCTTGTTTTCTCTTTAGCTGTTTCAAATAATACTGGGTTAACTGTAGTCTCCGCAACTTGGCTATTTGTATTGCACAACGACTCCACAAGGTCATCAGCTCTTTTAGCTAACGTATTAATATCAATATCCTGCTCGAACGACGTCAATACTAGTTGGATTTGCGACGGTAATCTTTGCATCCACAATCGTTTAATGGAGATTGCAGAAAAACCAGAAGCATTAATCTGAAACTCCTCCAACAATTGTGAAGGTTTTTATCTCCAAGCGACAAACCATGTAAAATTTTATTCAATTTGGTCTTCTCCGATTCTCCCAAACCTCTAATCACTTTTTGTTTAAACACCGTGTATGGTGTAAGACCTTTGTCCCTAGTAATTAGATGAGCGAATTGATTGTGCAATCGTGCGTCTAATTCACTAACTGCATGTGCATATTTGACTTTCTCTGTTTTAATACCTGCAATCGAAAATTGTTGCTTTATAATTGCAAACCAAGTTTCAGGATTTTGCGAGAATAATGGTTGTGGTGCTTTAAATGGCACATGAGCCACTTGAGTCGTTCTAGACTCATTTTCAAACAAGCTATGATTTAAATTGCTAGGATTTGGCTGGTTTTACGATCCTCGCCCATTTCAAAAAATGGGATACCAGAACCCGATGCAAAACCAGACAATAAATCTCTAACTCGCGCCTCAACCATCGTTTGTAACTGCGCATTAGTAACTGTAAAATTTGTACCTTCTCGTAAAGACATGTTATCGTTCGTTAAATGTGACGAGGAACTTCCCTCAGACTCCTGAAGAGGATCTGGCGCTGCCTCTATCATTCTAAATTTACAAACGATATAACAGATTAATAAAAATAAACTAGAGAATAAAAACAAACCACACGATATTGTAAACATTTTATTACAAACGAGAAGAATCAACAATAAATAAAATATAATTCAAAAATTTACCCAATCAAAATTGTTATCATGCAATAAAAAAGAAGGTAAAACTAACAAAAACTGCTTAAAAATTATTGAAATGCATTTTTTTACAAAAATGTTGTATGTAAAAGACGCAACCTTTTTGAACAAAAATGAATAAATATACAAAATATATATATGAAAAGTGTAAACCTTTATTAAAATGGAATTTTGGCAAATTGAAAAATTGTGAAATACTTACAGTTACAATTTTATTTAAAACCAAAAATCCCGCAAATTTCACTCGGGTTGTCCAAAATAATGAGGATGTTGCTGCTTCCAGAATCACGTCGGGGTCACCAGTTTAGTTTTACCTTCTTCTTCTTTCTTAAATTGATCACCCCTCTTAATCTGGGGTGATTAACTATGTTGACTACCGATAAATGACATCCATTTGATTTATAATTAGATTGGCGTACAATATAGTATATTTTGTATTATGTACATCAATTCTATATACATAGGTAATCGACTTGTGGGAGTACTAGGAATATTAAGTAGTTCATTTAACGGTCAAATAAATATCAGGTATTTAAATATTTAGTTAGATTAAAGTTTTAATATATACATTTAAATTTGTATAATATTTTATTTATACATATTTACAAAATTTTTAATTAACATTAATAAAGTTATTAATTAGCACACATAACTTAACAAAAAAACTTTACAATTAGCACACATAACTTAACAAAAAAATTTATAATTGTAATTGTTATAGTAGGAAAAGTAGAAAAATGTAGTAGAAAAATGTGCTCAAAAGGGCTCGCATTTGTGAGGCTAACAGAGGCGGACATTTATCTGATATTGTATTTCATACATAATTGCCGACATTAAATAAAACATTTATCAATATAAGATCCATTCTCTTTCATTTAATCAAAAATCATAAACAAACAAAGTAGTATACCTTCCCGGCGGACACCCTGTATTTAAACTGGGAATGTAATATGAACATATAATACATAAAATCACATTACTTGCTTTATAATTAAAATAAAATTGAGAAACTTATAACTTGATTTTTACAATGAAAATTATAACAGGAGTTTAACTGAAAATTATAATTTTTCTACTAAAGAAAACAAAACCAAGGTGGATGTAGCTACATTAATGTACATATTTTACATTGGTGTGCTAAATGAAATGTAAATCAAAAAATGGGGAAAAAATATTTGGAGGATATTGATACGGAAAAAATCAAAAACTTATCAATGAAAATCAACTAATACAACTTTAATACGTAAACAACTATATACATACATATACATATTTGTATTTTGTATATAAATATTATGTATTTCCTATATATAATAATTTGTTCAAATTAAATATATTTTATTAATGAGTTTTTCTGTGTGTACTATACGGATGATATTTGATTTGAATTCAATAATATTAAAATACCTAACAGTTTTAGAAATTAATATTTTTTGGAGAAAAGAATGAAATCAGCTCACAACGGAAAGATGACGTTTGGAAAATATAGGTACTACGAGTATATATTTAGATTTGTTTCCAAAACGTGATCAAGCATGATAGTAGTTAATTTGTTTCGACTGTTAATTGATTTGATACTGACTTGTTATTGATTTTAACAATATTTGCAAACAAAATATTTCGCTGTTGACAAAAAAATATGTATATAATTATGAGTACACAATACATGTGCAGATCCATTTCTGAACTATTAACCTTAACCACCTCAATGATTTCCAATGGCTTTCCAAAGGTTTTCCAATAAATAAATATTTCGTTGTTGGTTGTGGCCAGTCGATTGAAAATTTCGATAATAGATATTTCAATATCGAATAAGGGATATCGATTTATAGGCTTCACCAGAAGTTCAATTCAATTTTCGAATTATTACTTTTAGGGATAAAATCCAATTTATTTATTATTATTCAATTTATTTGGCCACCTCACTTTATTTAATTAATTCTATGCCTAGTTGGACGTCTCAAAATTTTTAAGTGCGGAGTTTGAGATCTCATATAACTGCGCTGGTTTTATTTGCTATTTATCAATGTTTATAGCGGTCAGCTCAACAGTACCAAATTTCGCGAGCATCATACTTTTTCGAAACTTATCGCAGAGGGCGATTCAAAGATTTGCCCCGAGGCTAATAACTTGTACCTGCGAAAACATTAAGATTTTCACGAATATTAACAAGAAAATGTTCGGATACCGCCTAAATATAACGGGATCGTCTGTCACGTAGTATGGTAATCACAAGCATCAAGGAGTATCGGTTGGAAATATCAAATTTCATGGTCTAATAAATGTGGTAGAAGTGTCCTATGGACTTACGTTGCCATCTTAGCCTTGCAATTTCATTATTGATTTTATTAAACCACATTTTGGATTTTCAAGCGATGTTAATAAACACTGCCTTCTCCTTTTCTATAACAATGTATATAATAGGTGTCATTGAACTTGCAACGATTAGTATGAATCTGAATTTATGAGATGGGTGATGTAAGAGTAAATAAGAAAGGGAGTACATAAAACTCATTTTCCTTAAAAGCACATCAAATCGATTGATTATTAAAAAATATCTTTTTAAAGCCATGTGTTAATTTCTTCAAATTGGCTCGGATTGTAAATTTGGATTATTATTGGCTCGGTACAATTTTTTCATTCAATCATTACTGATCGAATACTATGTTATTGATCGATCATGAATCGACTTTAACACAATTCTAATTAATAATAATAATTAAACTGAGACTGTCGACTTTTAATTTGTAATATTTCAATGCATCGAAAAATCCGTATCTCGCAATTGCCAAAAAATTTTCAGTCGTCTTCTTGCGATGTTTATAAAGGAGCAGAACTCACTGCCTATACCGGTTTTCTAAATCAATGGATAGAATAGGTTTGACATGGAGTTTGTAACGATTAATATACTGAGTTTGAGGAAATAGGTGAATGATTATAATAAGTTCCAACAACTTTTTTTGAATATAATTCATAGGAACCATAAACAAGGATATCAAGCTGCTGCACTAAATGAAAAATTTAATTTTGGAAAACTGAGGACAAACAAGCAGGATTATATGTAAAATAAGGAAGAGTAGTTCAGCGAGATACTTCGCCGCAGTAAAGAAGAAATTGACCACTTGGGTCTACTTAAAACAAACAGATTTAAAAAATAAAAATTGCAATAAATTAATGAACATTTTACTAATATAAAACAGATTAAATTCAAAAATGATGATTGCGTTGCGCTTTATTTAGCTTACAAGGAACGTTTCACTAAACGAAAAAGAGGGTAAATTACACGGAATAGTTTTGGATAGCGCAGTTATATGAGATCTCAAACTCCGCAAACCAAAAATTTTGAGACGTCCAGTAAAATGGCCAAATAAGGCCAGGGTCATTAAATTGAATAATAATAAATAAATTGGATTTTATGCCTAAAAGTAATAATTCGAAAATTGAATTGCACTTCTGGTGAAGCCTATAAATCGATATCCCTTATTCGATATTGAAATATCTATTATCGAAATTTTCAATCGAATGGCCACAACCAACAACGAAGTATTTATTTATTACCATTGGAAATCATTGAAGTGGTTTTCACGCTTAAGGTTAATAGTTCAGAAATGGAACTGCACGTATATTGTGTACTCATAATTCTATACACCTCGCGCCAACAGCGAACGATTAATTTTGTTTGCAAATATTCTTAAAAGTCTCCACCAACGTTTTATGATTTTGAGAAACTCTATAGTGCTTCTTTTAGATCGCAGCAAGATTCCAGTGCAGCACTTGTAGACTCTTAGAGCACATTGACAACGCACTGCAAATTTTGTCGCTCAAATGCGCTAGGAAGCAAAATTTTTTTATTTAATTTATACGCCTTTTTAACTAATTGATTTTGTTCGATAACATAGAGATCGTGGAGATCTTTAAAATAAGCTAATTTGATAGAATTATTTCCATCAAAATCTGGATAATAAAAAGATTTCGCGGTGTCTTGCCGATCCAATTGTTTCGGATGTTTTTAAAAATATGTACGGGACCGTACATTAAAAATATAAAATTATTTGGAAAATCGGGATTGTTAAATTTAAAAGAATTTGGCGCAAATATTGAAAATAACTTTTGATTAATTTTATGATTATCTGTGACTATTGTAATTACTTCTAAATCTGTTGACTGTACAAATTTTATAATGTTCGATGTTAAATTATGCATCTCAGAACCTGAACGGTTACTTACGGGATGTAAAGCGACTATTTCTTTAAAACTGTCAAACGCAGAACTAACTAAAAATGCTAGAACGGTTTTCGCGACGTTAGAGTTGTTCTCAGCATACCCGGTTATTTTTTGTGCTTTATAATTTATTTGCGCCTTAAGATACATTTCATCAATTTGAATTATTACTTTGCGTTGCATATGTTTCAGATGTTGAGCCTGTCTTAAAAGATAATTTTTATTACCTTCAAAGTTTGTAGATAGCCGGTTTAGAGTACTCTTACTTGGAAGGATCAACATATTCTGATCTCTCACCAACTGGTAGGTTTTGATTTGTAATTAGATTGGCATACATTTATACAAATCGGCAAATATAATTTCTCCAAAAACCACATTTATGATTCATTTAATCATAATCCTTGGAACCGTATAATATAATATATTTTATATTATGTACATCAATTCTATATACATAGGTAATCGACTTGTGGGGGTACTAGGAATATCAAGTAGTTCATTTAACGATGAAATAAATATCAGGTATTTAAATATTTATTTAGATTAAAGTTTTAATATATTCATTTAAATTTGTATAATATTTTATTTATATATATTTACAAAATTTTTAATTAACATTAATAAAGTTAATAATTAACACACATAACTTAACAAAAAAACTTTACAATTGAAATTTATAATTGTAATTGTTAAAGTATTTAAACTGTGAACGTAATATGAACATAAATAAAATCACATTACTTGCTTTATAATTAAAATAAAACTAAAAAACATATAACTTGATTTTTACAATGAAAATTATAACAGAAGTTTAACTGAAAATTATAATTTTTCTACTAAAGATAATCAAAACCAGTTTTTTCCTTTTATAGGAAAACTGTTGGCAATTAAATTTGACAATTACCAAAGACTTTCATGACAATACAGAAAAAGTAAACAAATTGAATATAAAATAGATAGACTGAGTGTCTTAGATGTAATAACATCAAAAAGTGCTGAGATGCTGAGAATAAACATTTTTTGTTTTCTTGTGTGAACAAATTTAAATTTAATTTTTTTTTGAATAATTAATAATAAAAGTGGATAAAATCTTCAAAGAAAAAAACAGGAAAGATAAAAACATAATACCAAAAGTAAAAAATAAAAATAATAATTAAATAAAGACATTCAAAAATATAAAAATCGGTGAATTTATAAATTTCCAAGATGACGGGGCATCAAGCCTTTCACATTCGGAAAACAATTTAACAATTGCGGACGGTTTTAAAGGATATGAAGAGAAAGTTTTCAAAATTAAAAGAAAATTAGAAATTAAAATTGATAAAAGTGAAAGTGATAAAAATAAATATAATAAAAAATTTATAATGACAAGTAAAATAGAAACAACCCCAAATATGGATTGTGAAAATGAAGCGAGCTCATCTATTCAAAATAATCAAAAAATCTTTCCAATTAATAAGTACACTAATATGGACAAAGGACCATTCTATATTATGATCAAATCAAAATCTCCAAAAGTTATGATGTCAATAATACTTTCAAAAATGTTTATAAACTATAACATTAAAACCAAAAATATAATTGAAATTAACAAAAAAATAGTGAGTGGAATTCGAAACTTGGGACAAGATAAATAAATGTGTGCGTGTGGATGATCCCATACATAAAATATTAAACAAAAAAGAATATAGATGCTTTATACCAAAAGCATATACACACGTCGAGGGAATAATAAAAGAATTGTTAGTTGAGTTTGATTTAAACGTAATCACACATAACATAAAAAGGGAAAACTTAATAACAAATATAGAAACTTTAAAAACATGGGATAGAGAAATGAAAACGCTCAAAAACACTAATTTATTAAAAATAGAATAAAGAGCAAGTGAATTACCTAAAGTGGTACAATTTTATGATATAAATATTAAAGTTTACATATACATTTCAAAACTAAAATTTCGTTCTTTATGCCTTAATTACGGACACATTAGAAAATTTTGCCATTCAAAATTTATAAGATGCACAATATGCGCAAAGCCAAAAACTATGGAGCAAACACATATTTGCAAAGAAAACTAGAATGTAGATTATGTGAAGAGGTTGAACATTACACAAATTCCAGAGTATGCCCGAAAAGAAAAAACAAAATAGAATTAAAATCGACATGATCCAAAACAAAACAAGTTACAAAGAAACAATTGATAAACTTTTTTTTAAACAAAACAAATATTATAACGAATTAGATTTACAACAGTTTCCAATTTTAAACAGTAATCCAGATACGAACATTCCAAACGCATGGATAAATAGAACAAACACACTCGAAATAATCATAAAAGAACAAAGAGAAAAAATAGAAGCTTTAGAAATAGCAATTCACAAATTCATAATATTTAGTAATAGAGCATATTCTGCATCTGAATCTGATCTATTAACAATACATCTAAAGGAAATAGTACAAAACTTAAAAATAAATTAAATGCCAAATCAAATTAATATTTTACAATTTAATATAAGAAGCCTCAACAGCAATAAAAACATAATTGAAACTTTTCTAAATAAACAAAAAATAGACAGCGCATTTTTAAACGAAACTTGGACACACAAAAACAACTTACCAATCTTCAAAAATTATAAACTCATCACAAAAAATAGACCAGATGGATATGGAGGCGTAGGATTCCTAATAAAAAATAATATAGGATCGAAAATTATAGATCTCAAAATTAACCTAACATACATAGAAGCATTAAAAATTAAAATAAATTACGGAATCGAAAATCTATCTATCATAATATTTTACAATCCATCAAATGAAAACACAATATAAAAAACTGAAGAATTTCGAAAAATAATCAAAATAGCAGAAAAAACCAAAAAACACTAATAGCAGGAGACAAAATGTACACAGCTGTTTATGGGAAGAAAATAGTAAAGAAAATAGACTGGGGAAAAACATTGCAGATTTGATCATAAATAATAGAATACAAATATTAAATAACAAAAAATCAACAAGATTAAATTTGAGAAACCACACAACATCAGCTATTGATATCACGCTATGCACACACGATATAACTCACAAAATAACATGGGATTGTCTAGAAGATAACATTGGTTCAGATCATTTACCAATACTAAATCTAATAAAAATAATAATACTAACATATATACCTACAAAGAAATCATAAAGTGCAAAAATGTAACACAAGAACTAGAAAATATAACTAGCAACAACACAAAAAACATATAATCCATAATGGAGGAAATAATAACAAAAAACATCAAAAGAATAACGATTAACAACAAAACTATTCCAAAACCATGGTGGAATGAAAAACTCCAAAAATTGTGGATCATAAAACAAAATAAACTGAAATGTTACAATAGACAAAAAAATTTATACACAGCTCAAGAAGTATTGAGATCAATAGCCATATTGAAATGAGTAATTAAAAAAGCAAAACGCGAAAACTGGGAACGATTCGTAAATGAAATAAATACAATACAAAATACTAAACAAATTTAGAACAAAATTAGCAAATTAAAAAACAAAAAAAGAAAAGGTTTTAACTTACTAGAAGATTATGATATGATGAAAAAATTCATGAATGAAAATTTTCCAGATCTAACAGAAGACAAATATTTACCATTAGAAATATCGATCATAAAAGGCAACAAATTTAATAATAAAACAATAGCGGACATAATAACCAGGGGACTTAGACAATAAACTAACAACGTTAAAATACATATTAATAAGAATAGCCAGATCGGGCAAAAAGTTAAAAGCAACGAAATAATGGGAAAATATAAAGAATTATACAATGAATATTTCTTGAAAACATAGCAATATCAAATAACAGAACAGTCATTTCTACAAACAATCTAAAAATTTATAATGAAAAAACCAATAAAATAAACTCTACAAATAAAATTGAAATTATGGTCAATTACATACAATTCATAAACAAACATAACGCTACTTCGAAATATACACGGATGGATCGCTAAACAATAACCAAGGAGGTATTGGTATATACTTTAAAAATTCAGATACAGAATACAAAATGAAATTTAAAAATAGAGCATTCATTAAAACCATAGAAATCATAGCCATGAAAGTGGCCTTAGAAAAGTAATATTAGATTTAATCATCACAAAAAACATAGAAGTTATAATTAAATGGATTCCGGGACACACAGGCATACTAGGTAATGAAAAAGCAGACAACCTTGCCAACAAAGCTATTGAAGAAAATGAAATAATATTAAACAACCCAATTATAATTTAAGACATAAAACCATATATTAGAGGAATCAATAAGACAGGAATGGATAGAAAAATACAACACATGGACCACAACAGTGGGTAAATATAACAAACAAATAAACAACACTCCAAACAAAGAACCATGGTTCCACAAGTCTCAATTAACAACATCATCGACTCAGAGCTGGTCATGGCAAAAGCAAAATACGGTGGTTATAATGCCTTACGTAATGCGTCTGTTCTTATGAGAACATATTTACAGTTTTTTAACTCCGTACTTATAAATTTTTTTCCCGAATTATGCCTCGATGCTGTCTCAAGTTTAAGTTCCGCAAAATGATCTTTTAATTTTGATACAAAATGATTCTGTGGAATATTATTCTTCTGAGTTTCATCAAATTCTGCTGGGTCTAGCACATTTGCTCCATAAACTAATTTTGCTGAAGAAGCTCTTATATCTTCTTTAAACGATGTCCTTAAACCAAGCAAAACGGTAGGTAAAATTTCTGTCCAGTCTGCCCTATTGTGAAACATTAATGCCGCTTTAAGTGATATATGCCATCTCTCAATCATACCATTTGATTGAGGATGATAGCTTGTTCTGATATTCACAACCTCACCCATGCCAAATACCGCGGATCAATTCCATCATCATAAATTAAAAATCTAATCAATTGAAAACAAAATCGCTACGATAATGCAAACGATATCACATATATCATTTAACATACGTTTATATGTACATCCAAAAAACGCATAGTAAGAGCAATCGTCGCGATACATCATAAAATATAAAAGCAACAACACAACAAAACATAAGTCATATACCGGGTGTTTCTTTTAAACTGAGAAGATCAAATATCTCGAAAAATAGCCACTCTACGGAAAAAATGTTTATAATCAAAATTTAATCATACCGCGGGAGAAATACATTAGTGCAAAAAAATAGTCCCCCACCCCCCGCTTTGTAGGTGGGGCGGGGGTAACTTTTAAACTAAGATAGGAAGCCATATTTTGTATTAAAGATACGGATTCTACGACTAAAAGTACGTATGATTTGAATGAAATATTTTGTTCGGTTCGTGGTAGATGGCGTTGTAATCGACGAAATTCAATTTTTTCAATTTCTCCTTCTTAGAACACACGCATTCGATTCTGCAATACGTTTGAAATAAAAAACATCACGTTTTCATTGGAAATACTCGAAATTCGTCATCAAAACAATTTATTAATGTAAATGGCAGGTGAATAAAATAATTTTAGCTTCAGTAATAAATTGTTTGATAGTACGGCCAAATGAAGCACTTGAACGAATCCTATCCGGAAAACGTTGAGCGTAAATAGCAACAGCATTTTCAAGATTTCTGCCAGCTTCTCTGGCACAGTTAAACGCTCCATTCTAAAGTATTTTATCGTTTATTTTGCAATTACGAAAAACATGAAGATAAGAAATAACACAAACGTTAAATGTGATTTACAAAACTGAATAAATTGTTTTGATGACGAATATACACGGTATACACGGTATACACTATATTTTTCATACACATAATATCAAAACGAAATACCAACAACAACACAAGTAGTATATCCAATATACATTTTTTCGTCACATTCGCATATATAATCAAAAAATAATTGTAAGAAACAACAAAACCAAGCATAAACATTACTTTGGTATTCCATATGACCCATATATATGCTATACATTTTTGTTGTATTCAAAATAAATATCGTTCATCGACTTATAATTTTTGGAAAATACATTTTTTTAATTTTAATTTGGAAATGCAAAGTTACTCAAAAATATAAAATTACGCGTCCTAAATTATACTTTTTAAATAAAATTGTCGAATTTCCAAAAAATGAATTGTTGGTAGAACTCTACCAAATATTTAGTATACTCGTATAAGACTTAAAAATTATTAAAACAAAACACAAACTAACTTAAGTTAAGTCAAATCAGTTCAGTAATATTAACACTGAATCGTGAACCCTTAGAGGTTTCGTCGAGTCACTCGACGAATCTCGACGGCAGTAGCATAGTTCAGTTTTAAACCAAATAGTTCAAATTTATATTTCGTTCATATCGCTCATATCGTGCAATTTAAATTATATTATCGCGTGCCTTTTTAATTTAAATAATAAAAAAGTCTTAAAACTTACTTAAAAAGTTTCTTTCAACGAAAGTGAAGAATAGAAGCGCAGCTATCCCAAAATAAATGGTAAGTATTCCAGCTACTAACACTTTGGTACCGTTCCAATAATCCGTAACCTCTTTGTCTCTCACGGAAAAGCGAGAGGGTGTGGGGAAGAAGCGACTCGGTTGCAGTATCCACACTCATGCAGGTTATGCTTCATTGGAGCTATCTCTCATACTAATAAATCCACCCTTTGAGGTGCACTCTAATCAATGTAAAATTTGTAAAACGCAAAATAATTATAATCAATCATACATCGAATCTAAACTCCAGCTTAGTTCTTTTACGTTGAAATCCTAATAGCGTCGCCAATTTATTAAATAGTTGCGACTCGAATTTTCTACCTTGATCAGTAACTATAACTTTAGGTACACCAAATCTAGCAATCTATCCTGAATATACTGCAAAAGCAACTGTTGCTGCAGCAATATCTACCGTAGGAATAGCTTCCGCCCAACGAGTGTACCTATCAATCATCGTCACCACATATTGTTGACCATGAGAAATTGGTAATGGTCCTACAATTTATAAATGGATTTCTGAAAACCTTTCTTCCGTACTTGGATAAGAACCAATTTCCGATTTAGTGATCGCGTGACTTGTTAACAGCCTTACTGAAGCTTTAATACCTGGATGCGACATATTATGAAAATTCTCGAAAACACTCTTTCTCCAATTTACTGGAATGAATGGCCTAGATTTACTCAACGACTGATCGCAATATATGTTAATATCAGACCCAAAAGCTACCGGGACTTGCTCGAATTTTAATTGGGAATTTTTAATTGGGATAATTCTACATGTGAATTTTACGTCACAGCTATCTGTTTATAATCAATAGTTTCCCCAATTACTATAGGCTTTATTCGAGATAATACATCAGCTACAATATTCTCAGTCCCTGCTATATGTCGGACATCTGTTGTAAACTGAGCTATAAAATCTAATTGTCTTCTTTGGCGAGGTAAAGCTTTATCCAAATTTTGCCGGAAAGCAAACGTTAATGGCTTATGGTCTGTTAAAACCACAAAATTTCGACCTTCCAAAAAAATTTTAAAATGCTTAATGCCTAACTATGTGGCTAACAATTCCCGGTCATACGTGCTTTACTTAATTTGTGCTTCTGTAAAACGCACAGAAAAAAAACCAAGAGGTTGCCATATATCATCAACTTGCTGTTGTAAAACTGCCCCTGCTGCAAAATCCGATGCGTCCACCATAATTGATAATGATGCAGTAATAATTGGATGTACTAAAATGAATGCTTCACACAATTTTGCTTTACTTGTCTCGAAAGCTTAAATTGCTTCTTCCGTCCATTGCACTGGCACTTAACTGTTTTTTTTATAACCCTTTAAATAGTTATTCAAAACAATTTGATTACTGGGTGCATTTGGTATAAAACGTCTATAAAAATTAAGCATTCCTAAGAATCTTTTAAGTTGTTGTACATTTAAGGGTAAGGGGCAAATTCTTTTATAATTTTTATTCGATCAGGATTCGGTAAAAAGTAATTAAATGACCTAAAAATATACTTCAGCTTGATCAAACACACATTTATCTTGATTAATAACTAATCCGTAAGTTCTTAAACGATTAAAACCTTCCTCTAAATGTTGTAAATGCTCATCTCTTGATTTAGATGCAATTAAAATATCATCCAAATAAACAAAACAATATGATAAACCCTGTAAAACCTGATGCATAAGTCGTTGAAATGTTTGGGCTGCATTGCGAAAACCAAACGTCATACGAACAAACTCGAAAAGGCCAAATGGAGTTGCTATTGCTGTTTTTTGAATATCGTTATTTTCAACTGGAATTTGGTGATACGCCCGTAGCAGTCCTATAGTCGAAAAAATCATGCAACCTTCTAACTGAAATGAAAAATCCTGTAAATGTGGAACAGGATCTGCATCCGGAATAGTACCATTATTCAATGCTCGGTAGTGACCACATGGCCGCCGATCTCCATTCTTTTTTGGAACCATGTGAAGTGGACTGACCCAAGGACTATAAGTTGGTCGGCATGTACCCTGTTTAACCATCTCCTCAAAAAGCTGTCTTTAGCCTATCCGGAGCTAACCTTCTTGCTCGACAAGAAATAGGTGGTCCTTTAGTTTCTAGAAAATGCATGATATTATGCTTAATGGGAACTAAAAATCCGGAATTTTGAGTAATATCAACAAATTGTACTAACAATTGTTGAAAATCTTGATCTACTATATATTCGTCTTATTTATTAAAGATAATGATGGTAAATTTGTCTCCGTAATTTGACTTATCGACGAAACTGTTGTCAATGGATCAGTTATTTTCCCCTGTTTAATATCTACTAATAAACCTGTTGCATTAAGAAAATCTGCACCCAAAATAGGTATGGTGACATCGATTATAAAATTCCAGGTAAATTTCCTACGAAGACCTAAATTTAATGTTAATTGCTGTCTACCGTAGGCGGTATTGAGTAACATTTGCTGCATACAATTTAAACAAAGAATTTAACATATTTTTATTACCAAACTTTTTTGGCAAGACGGACACATCAGCTCCCGTGTCTATTAAAAATCTAATATTTCGATTTTTTTCTAGAATGAGAAGACGGTTAGATGCATATACCTCATCCAGACACATCGTTGAATGCTGATGAGTTTTTAGATTGACGAGTTTGATTGTGAATTAAAATTAGCTTTGGTTAAAAAAATGTCATTCATTTTACAACCAGTTACACATTTCTGTGCCTTATCGCCGAATTTAGAGTGATAATAACATGTATCACGCTGCTTGGAACTATCCCTGGACTTCGACCGGAAATGAGTTGAAGATGGACGTTCAAAATTACGACGATTTTGATCTTGAGAATTCGTTTGTCTCAAAATCCCAGCTACTTCCGTCAAAATTTCAGTCTTGAATGACTGTAAAATGCTGTGAATGCCCGAATTTCTTGTTTTCTCTTTAGCTGTTTCAAATAATACTGGGTTAACTGTAGTCTCCGCAACTTGGCTATTTGTATTGCACAACGACTCCACAAGGTCATCAGCTCTTTTAGCTACCGTATTAATATCAATATCCTGCTCGAACGACGTCAATACTAGTTGGATTTGCGACGGTAACCTTTGCATCCACAATCGTTTAATGGAGATTGCAGAAAAACCAGAAGCATTAATCTGAAACTCCTCCAACAATTGTGAAGGTTTTTATCTCCAAGCGACAAACCATGTAAAATTTTATTCAATTTGGTCTTCTCCGATTCTCCTAAACCTCTAATCACTTTTTGTTTAAACACCGTGTATGGCGTAAGACCTTTGTCCCTAGTAATTAGATGAGCGAATTGATTGTGCAATCGTGCGTCTAATTCACTAACTGCATGTGCATATTTGACTTTCTCTGTTTTAATACCTGCAATCGAAAATTGTTGCTTTATAATTGCAAACCAAGTTTCAGGATTTTGCGAGAATAATGGTTGTGGTGCTTTAAATGGCACATGAGCCACTTGAGTCGTTCTAGACTCATTTTCAAACAAGCTATGATTTAAATTGCTAGGATTTGGCTGGTTTTACGATCCTCGCCCATTTCAAAAAATGGGATACCAGAACCCGATGCAAAACCAGACAATAAATCTCTAACTCGCGCCTCAACCATCGTTTGTAACTGCGCATTAGTAACTGTAAAATTTGTACCTTCTCGTAAAGACATGTTATCGTTCGTTAAATGTGACGAGGAACTTCCCTCAGACTCCTGAAGAGGATCTGGCGCTGCCTCTATCATTCTAAATTTACAAACGATATAACAGATTAATAAAAATAAACTAGAGAATAAAAACAAACCACACGATATTGTAAACATTTTATTACAAACGAGAAGAATCAACAATAAATAAAATATAATTCAAAAATTTACCCAATCAAAATTGTTATCATGCAATAAAAAAGAAGGTAAAACTAACAAAAACTGCTTAAAAATTATTGAAATGCATTTTTTTACAAAAATGTTGTATGTAAAAGACGCAACCTTTTTGAACAAAAATGAATAAATATACAAAATATATATATGAAAAGTGTAAACCTTTATTAAAATGGAATTTTGGCAAATTGAAAAATTGTGAAATACTTACAGTTACAATTTTATTTAAAACCAAAAATCCCGCAAATTTCACTCGGGTTGTCCAAAATAATGAGGATGTTGCTGCTACCAGAATCACGTCGGGGTCACCAGTTTAGTTTTACCTTCTTCTTCTTTCTTAAATTGATCACCCCTCTTAATCTGGGGTGATTAACTATGTTGACTACCGATAAATGACATCCATTTGATTTATAATTAGATTGGCGTACAATATAGTATATTTTGTATTATGTACATCAATTCTATATACATAGGTAATCGACTTGTGGGAGTACTAGGAATATCAAGTAGTTCATTTAACGGTCAAATAAATATCAGGTATTTAAATATTTAGTTAGATTAAAGTTTTAATATATACATTTAAATTTGTATAATATTTTATTTATACATATTTACAAAATTTTTAATTAACATTAATAAAGTTATTAATTAGCACACATAACTTAACAAAAAAACTTTACAATTGAAATTTATAATTGTAATTGTTATAGTAGGAAAAGTAGAAAAATGTGCTCAAAAGGGTTCGCATTTGTGAGGCTAACAGAGGCGGACATTTATCTGATATTGTATTTCATACATAATTGCCGACATTAAATAAAACATTTATCAATATAAGATCCATTCTCTTTCATTTAATCAAAAATCATAAACAAACAAAGTAGTATACCTTCCCGGCGGACATCCTGTATTTAAACTGGGAATGTAATATGAACATATAATACATAAAATCACATTACTTGCTTTATAATTAAAATAAAATTGAGAAACTTATAACTTGATTTTTACAATGAAAATTATAACAGGAGTTTAACTGAAAATTATAATTTTTCTACTAAAGAAAACAAAACCAAGGTGGATGTAGCTACATTAATGTACATATTTTACATTGGTGTGCTAAATGAAATGTAAATCAAAAAATGGGGAAAAAATATTTGGAGGATATTGATACGGAAAAAATCAAAAACTTATCAATGAAAATCAACTAATACAACTTTAATACGTAAACAACTATATACATACATATACATATTTGTATTTTGTATATAAATATTATGTATTTCCTATATATAATAATTTGTTCAAATTAAATATATTTTATTAATGAGTTTTTCTGTGTGTACTATACGGATGATATTTGATTTGAATTCAATAATATTAAAATACCTAACAGTTTTAGAAATTAATATTTTTTGGAGAAAAGAATGAAATCAGCTCACAACGGAAAGATGACGTTTGGAAAATATAGGTACTACGAGTATATATTTAGATTTGTTTCCAAAACGTGATCAAGCATGATAGTAGTTAATTTGTTTCGACTGTTAATTGATTTGATACTGACTTGTTATTGATTTTAACAATATTTGCAAACAAAATATTTCGCTGTTGACCCGAGGTGTATATAATTATGAGTACACAATACATGTGCAGTTCCATTTCTGAACTATTAACCTTAACCACCTCAATGATTTCCAATGGCTTTCCAAAGGTTTTCCAATAAATAAATATTTCGTTGTTGGTTGTGGCCAGTCGATTGAAAATTTCGATAATAGATATTTCAATATCGAATAAGGGATATCGATTTATAGGCTTCACCAGAAGTTCAATTCAATTTTCGAATTATTACTTTTAGGCATAAAATCCAATTTATTTATTATTATTCAATTTATTTGGCCACCTCACTTTATTTAATTAATTCTATGCCTAGTTGGACGTCTCAAAATTTTTAAGTGCGGAGTTTGAGATCTCATATAACTGCGCTGGTTTTATTTGCTATTTATCAATGTTTATAGCGGTCAGCTCAACAGTACCAAATTCCGCGAGCATCATACTTTTTCGAAACTTATCGCAGAGGGCGATTCAAAGATTTGCCCCGAGGCTAATAACTTGTACCTGCGAAAACATTAAGATTTTCACGAATATTAACAAGAAAATGTTCGGATACCGCCTAAATATAACGGGATCGTCTGTCACGTAGTATGGTAATCACAAGCATCAAGGAGTATCGGTTGGAAATATCAAATTTCATGGTCTAATAAATGTGGTAGAAGTGTCCTATGGACTTACGTTGCCATCTTAGCCTTGCAATTTCATTATTGATTTTATTAAACCACATTTTGGATTTTCAAGCGATGTTAATAAACACTGCCTTCTCCTTTTCTATAACAATGTATATAATAGGTGTCATTGAACTTGCAACGATTAGTATGAATCTGAATTTATGAGATGGGTGATGTAAGAGTAAATAAGAAAGGGAGTACATAAAACTCATTTTCCTTAAAAGCACATCAAATCGATTGATTATTAAAAAATATCTTTTTAAAGCCATGTGTTAATTTCTTCAAATTGGCTCGGATTGTAAATTTGGGTTATTATTGGCTCGGTACAATTTTTTCATTCAATCATTACTGATCGAATACTATGTTATTGATCGATCATGAATCGACTTTAACACAATTCTTATTAATAATAATAATTAAACTGAGACTGTCGACTTTTAATTTGTAATATTTCAATGCATCGAAAAATCCGTATCTCGCAATTGCCAAAAAATTTTCAGTCGTCTTCTTGCGATGTTTATAAAGGAGCAGAACTCACTGCCTATACCGGTTTTCTAAATCAATGGATAGAATAGGTTTGACATGGAGTTTGTAACGATTAATATACTGAGTTTGAGGAAATAGGTGAATGATTATAATAAGTTCCAACAACTTTTTTTGAATATAATTCATAGGAACCATAAACAAGGATATCAAGCTGCTGCACTAAATGAAAAATTTAATTTTGGAAAACTGACGACAAACAAGCAGGATTATATGTAAAATAAGGTAGAGTAGTTCAGCGAGATACTTCGCCGCAGTAAAGAAGAAATTGACCACTTGGGTCTACTTAAAACAAACAGATTTAAAAAATAAAAAAGTGCAATAAATTAATGAACATTTTACTAATATAAAACAGATTAAATTCAAAAATGATGATTGCGTTGCGCTTTATTTAGCTTACAAGGAACGTTTCACTAAACGAAAAAGAGGGTAAATTACACGGAATAGTTTTGGATAGCGCAGTTATATGAGATCTCAAACTCCGCAAACCAAAAATTTTGAGACGTCCAGTTAAATGGCCAAATAAGGCCAGGGTCATTAAATTGAATAATAATAAATAAATTGGATTTTATGCCTAAAAGTAATAATTCGAAAATTGAATTGCACTTCTGGTGAAGCCTATAAATCGATATCCCTTATTCGATATTGAAATATTTATTATCGAAATTTTCAATCGAATGGCCACAACCAACAACGAAGTATTTATTTATTACCATTGGAAATCATTGAAGTGGTTTTCACGCTTAAGGTTAATAGTTCAGAAATGGAACTGCACGTATATTGTGTACTCATAATTCTATACACCTCGCGCCAACAGCGAACGATTAATTTTGTTTGCAAATATTCTTAAAAGTCTCCACCAACGTTTTATGATTTTGAGAAACTCTATAGTGCTTCTTTTAGATCGCAGCAAGATTCCAGTGCAGCACTTGTAGACTCTTAGAGCACATTGACAACGCACTGCAAATTTTGTCGCTCAAATGCGCTAGGAAGCAAAATTTTTTTATTTAATTTATACGCCTTTTTAACTAATTGATTTTGTTCGATAACATAGAGATCGCGGAGATCTTTAAAATAAGCTAATTTGATAGAATTATTTCCATCAAAATCTGGATAATAAAAAGATTTCGCGGTGTCTTGCCGATCCAATTGTTTCGGATGTTTTTACAAATATGTACGGGACCGTACATTAAAAATATAAAATTATTTGGAAAATCGGGATTGTTAAATTTAAAAGAATTTGGCGCAAATATTGAAAATAACTTTTGATTAATTTTATGATTATCTGTGACCATTGTAATTACTTCTAAATCTGTTGACTGTACAAATTTTATAATGTTCGATGTTAAATTATGCATCTCAGAACCTGAACGCTTACTTACGGGATGTAAAGCGACTATTTCTTTAAAACTGTCAAACGCAGAACTAACTAAAAATGCTAGAACGGTTTTCGCGACGTTAGAGTTGTTCTCAGCATACCCGGTTATTTTTTGTGCTTTATAATTTATTTGCGCCTTAAGATACATTTCATCAATTTGAATTATTACTTTGCGTTGCATATGTTTCAGATGTTGAGCCTGTCTTAAAAGATAATTTTTATTACCTTCAAAGTTTGTAGATAGCCGGTTTAGAGTACTCTTACTTGGAATGATCAACATATTCTGATCTCTCACCAACTGGTAGGTTACGGGTGATTGAAGGTAAATTAAAAATGATTTTACTAATGCTTGTTCGGAATATTTTAAATATTTTTAATATTTTAAACCAGCTGGGTCCTTTTCGTATTTATCAATAAAAAAAGTTTAACCATGTTCAAAAATTGCGACCAACAGTAAAATTGTTGTCTGATTTCAAAATATAAACAGTATTACTATAAAACTGACAATTAAGATTACAGGACGTGAATTCTGATCGTTTTTTACAATTCAACTTGAATTTTACCGGAACGTCATAATAGTGGTGTACATTTTGGTGTACGTATTTTGTTTTGTTTTGTATTTTTGACGGCATTTAGGAACAATAATATGTTGGTACATTTGTGAATTTATTAAATTTCACTATACCATTTAAATTAATGAAGCCTTGTGTTAATTTCCGAAATAGTTTAATCTAATTCCTGAAGTATTAGAATTGGCGGGTATTGCAGCAAGAGACAACAAGAAAACCAGAATCATATCACGTCATTTACAATTGGCAATCCGTAATGACGAAGAATTAAATAAATTATTATCTGGTGTTACAATTGCTCAAGGTGGTGTATTACCAAATATTCAAGCCGTTTTATTACCAAAGAAAACCGAGAAAAAGGCTTAAATTATAATATTATACGAGTATGTGTAATATATTATTTCATTTTTTTAAAACAACCGTCCTTTTCAGGACGACCATAAAATTTATATTTTATGAAAAGAATAAATTTATACATCACGAAACAAACTTTTTCATGTAAAATAAATAGATTTTTTGTGTGTATATTGTGTAAACAAAAATTCACTAGATAGCGTTTCGTACTGTAAAAAGATCACGATGTGTCGACGGCAAATTTTTAATTTAAAATTCAAATCAAAAAATAATTTTTCGTTGTACAAAAATTCAATAGATATCGTTTGCGTACTGCGAACACAGACAGCTTTTTTATTTCAAGCATAAAATGTAATGTAATTCTTCTTAAATCCAACAGATAGCGTCCAAAACGGTTAGGAACTTTATTTAGATTTTTGACTGCACGAAAAACTTAATTTCGTTTCGACAAAATAATAAACATAACACGCATACATAAAATTAAAAGTCGTTTATTTTACGTTTTCCGTAGTAATCAAAATATATTCCATTTTTAAATTTTATTTATATGATGGTCCTGAAAAGGACCGTTTTTTTTTTGTTGATAATTTGATTAAGTTTTAATACACAAAATTAAATTTAAGCACGTTCACCACGGATACGTCTTGCCAATTGAATATCCTTTGGCATAATTGTAACACGTTTGGCGTGAATCGCGCATAAATTGGTATCTTCAAATAAACCAACTAAATATGCTTCACTTGCTTCTTGTAATGCCATTACAGCTGACGATTGGAAACGTAAATCAGTTTTAAAATCTTGAGCAATTTCACGTACTAAACGTTGGAATGGTAATTTACGGATCAATAATTCAGTTGACTTTTGATACCGACGAATCTCACGTAAAGCTACTGTACCGGGACGATAACGATGTGGTTTTTTAACTCCACCAGTTGCTGGGGCGCTTTTACGCGCAGCCTTTGTAGCTAATTGCTTACGGGGAGCTTTACCACCGGTTGATTTACGAGCAGTTTGCTTTGTTCTTGCCATGATTTTTCACACACAAACAACACTTTTACCACAATTAAAATTCACAAGAATAAAAAATTATGTTCAATTGAAAACACAAGTTAATAGTTAGATAACACACTTTTGTCTAAACGTAACGCGAATTCACGGGCTTATTATATAGCATTTACCAAAAATACATACACATGCACACAATAAAAAATGTGAAAGAGGAACAGAAAATATAGTTGTTTACAGAAAATCGTATAGGATAAAACGAAAAGGTATAATACAAACATATATTGTTAAATAAAAAACGATTCAACGAATCAGAAAATTTATATTTATGTTTATGTAAAAAAAGAAGCCATCTTTTATTTAATTATTTTTCTTTTACGAAACGCATATAAACGGACGTGCTTTTCGTCAAAATTCATCATTTCAATTTTAATTTTTGTGTGTGATTGAAGTATAATTTTATTTGTGACATATTCTAAAAAATGACTGGTCGCGGTAAAGGTGGTAAAGGATTGGGAAAAGGAGGTGCAAAACGTCATCGTAAAGTTTTACGTGATAATATCCAAGGTATTACAAAACCGGCAATTCGTCGTTTAGCTCGCCGAGGTGGTGTTAAAAGAATTAGTGGTTTAATTTATGAAGAAACACGTGGTGTTTTAAAAGTATTTTTGGAAAATGTTATTCGTGATGCAGTAACATATACTGAACATGCTAAACGTAAAACTGTCACCGCTATGGATGTTGTATATGCATTAAAACGTCAAGGTCGTACTTTGTACGGTTTCGGAGGTTAAGTTAAATCTCATATACATAAAAAATCGCGTTATACGAACAAAAAACCGTCCTTTTCAGGACGAACATAAAATTACAATTTTATTAAAAGAATAAATTTATATATATATATATTGGTATTGTTTAATTCGTCTAAAATGTTTTGTGCGTAAACATATGTATGTATGTAGCGCGCAGTATATGATGTGTGGTAAAATAGTACACAATGAAAATCGTAAAATGCTCACGTACACAAAAAAAAACTGAAATATTAATAAAATACAACGTCAGCGTCTATATAGAAATTTTTTTTGTTAAGGAATTGTAGAAAATTATAACAGATGTCAGCTGGTACGTATTGTAAGTAACAATACGTATGAAATTTTTCCGACGAAAAAATCGGATACGGATAAATACTTACTACTCAAATTACTCGTACACTACATGAAAATTATATAAATTGATTAAAAAATACGTTTTCATAAAAATAATGTTGTTTTCCATTTTACATACATATAAAATTTATCCGACGACAATTTATATTGTCAACGATGACAAATCGAGTAAATTTATTCGAATTTTGATATACTTTACTTACTTGTCAAATCGCCCGAACATACGGGTGTAATGAAAACTATATAAATTGATTATAAATTCGAAATTGCGTTTGCGCGTACTCGATTTCATAAAAATGATGTTCCTTTTTTAAATACTTATGTATTTGATGGTCCTGATAAGGACCGATTTATGTACACTACGATTGAGTATATACACGCGCTTTTTTCATTCTTGCATAAATAAGGAAATTATTTATTTATTTTTTAGCTGCCGCCTTTTTAGGAGCGGCCTTTTTAGGTTTTGGGGTTTTTGGTTTTTTAACCGCGTCAGCTTTTGGCTTAGTTGGCTTCTGTTTTGGAGCCGATTTTACACCAGTTTTCTTAGCACTTTTCGCTGATGCGGCAGCTACTTTCTTTTTATCGCTCGCTGGTTTTTTTGTTGCCGCTTTCTTAGCACCAGCAGCGCTTGCCTTCTTAGCCACAGATTTTGGTTTTTTGTCGCCGCCTGCTTTTTTTGGTGTCGCTTTCTTTGATGAAGCGGCCGCTTTAGGTTTCTCACCACCAGATTTTTTCGGGGCTTTCGGTTTTAATGCAGCTGATATTTTAAATGAACCAGACGCACCTTTACCTTTAGTTTGCACCAATTGACCGCTTGTAACAGCTCCTTTTAAATATTTTTTAATAAATGGTGATAATTTATCTGCATCAATTTTATAAGTTGCCGAAATATATTTTTTAATCGCCTGTAATGATGAGCCGCCCCGTTCTTTTAAAGCTTTAATCGCACTTTGTACCATTTCAGACGTTGGTGGATGGTTTGGTTTAGTTTTTGGTTTTTTTACGCCGCCGCTAGCTGCTGCTTTTGTTTTCTTAATTTTTGGTGATTTTGCTGCTGGAGTGGTTGCTGCAGGAGCCTCACTTGAAATTGCGGTTTCGACATCAGCCATTTTTAATAGAATTTTTTTTTTAATTATTCACTCTTTACACAGAAGTCACTTTACTTTACAATAACAGGAATTGTAATTAGCACAAGAAAAAACACTTTATTAACACACTGAGATTTAACGTTAAAAGTTAACACTTTATTTTAGCTTTTATATGAAAATTTTTCATATATTACGTATATTAAATAAAACGTATTGCATGCAGGAAGTAAATACTACCTAGCGGTAGTATAATTTTGTTGACATTTATATTTTTTGATTTCATTTTATCAAATAATTTCAATCATTGTAATTAATTTTTTATAAATATTTTATATTGATATGATCAAATATGTTACTAACTTAGAATTGAAATCATACAATTTATAATAAACTAATTATTTTACATATTTTTATCAATTTTTTTACAAAATTATATAGAAATTTTTCATCTTTTTCCTATAAAAATCAAAAATTTTTATATAAATATAAAAAATTATAATAAAATAGATTATGATACATATAATTTGATTATAATACTATATATTTATTATATAATTTAATTAAAATAATAAATGTTTATAATATTTTTAAAAAATTATATTCCAACATAAAATATGTTCATACAAAACGTCAAAATATTTTGTGTTCCGCCATTATTCACATACGAGTATTTTTATACGTACGTTCTCAATACAAGACGCACATTCGAAAGTTGTTTTATATACATATTTTTATATTTCATTAAATATATACGAGTATATATAATATAATATTATATGAATAATTATTATAACAATTTATTAAAATTAATTTATATTAAGGCGCACAAAAAAAAAATTCCTTTTTTCCGAATTGTGTTTATGCTATAAGAAATTTATAGAAGCAAACAAATACAAATGAAGTATGTTTTATTTTGCACAGATGGCACTATACAATGGAAACAAATAATAATTCGCGTAATTGTTGCATACAATTAATTACTATGAAAATAATATAAAATTTGTTATTTATATCGTTACACATGATGATTAAAGTATGCATGTATTTCGTTCCAATTATTATAATTTCTAAAGTAAATTAAATACAAATTTTCGTTAATAGCGTGCCGCCATGTTTATTTTATTATCACGCAGATTAATTTTTTTCAATAATCATTTGTTTTTGTGTCTCCGCTGAAAAATTTAGTTCAATTAAATATAAAAATATAGATGGGAGGCCAATAATCATTTTCTAATATTTTAACGTCATCATACGTGTTAAATATTTAAAATTTAATTTTTACATATGCATGTGTGGGTGCTGCGGGACGCTGCATTTTTGGATTCGGTGTATACATATGCATGTAAATGGGTTTATATATATGTATAAATATATATGTGTATATATATATATATATAAATATATATATATATATATATATATATATATATATATATATATATATATATATATATATAAATTTATATATATATATATATATATATATATATATATATATATATATATACGCATGTACATAACGAGAGTATATTTGTATGTGTTCATTTGCAACGCTACAATTTTTTATTTTTGGTAGCGTGGTGCGTCATAATTTTTGGATTTTTTTATTTTTGTTGTAAACGTAATAAAATATAATATTCATTTTATAAAATTAATAATTTGTGGCCCTGAAAAGGACCGTTTTGTTTAAAACTATATATATATATATATATATATATATATATAATTCGATGAACGACTCAACCATAGATATATATATATATATATATATATATATAACATCCACCATACTAAAAAACACACGGGACACAAATTTATTTTGAGCTTGTATATTTAGTTACGGCTTTTGTTCCTTCACTTACAGCGTGCTTAGCTAATTCACCGGGTAACAATAAACGTACGGCTGTTTGAATTTCCCGTGATGTAATCGTCGAACGTTTATTATAATGAGCTAAACGCGACGCTTCCGATGCAATTCTTTCAAAAATATCATTAACAAATGAATTCATGATGCTCATGGCTTTTGATGAAATACCAGTATCGGGATGTACTTGTTTCAATACTTTATAAATGTAAATGGCATAACTTTCCTTTCGGCGTTTACGTTTGCTTTTTTTATCTCCCTTGGAAATATTTTTTTGAGCTTTTCCGGCTTTCTTAGCTGCTTTTCCGCTTGTTTTTGGTGGCATTTTTCACACACTTTATTATTGTTTGTTACAATACACACAATTAAACGATTTAGATGAAACTGTTGAAATGGTCAGAATTTGGTACGCATTTTATTGTGAAAATTTCATAAAAAAATAAAATAGTTAAGCTCCGCCTTTTTGTTTCGTATAATCGTATATATATTTTACAAATATAGAAAATGTGCCTATATAAAGAGCGTCAATTTAATAGATGCATAAATTTATACTTACTGACTGTGTGTTACGAGTGTTTGAGTGAAAACAGAAAACAAAAGAATCAATAAATAATGTCTGGTCGTGGTAAAGGCGGTAAAGTTAAAGGAAAGGCAAAGTCCCGTTCAAATCGTGCTGGATTACAATTTCCAGTTGGAAGAATTCATCGTTTATTGCGTAAAGGAAATTATGCGGAACGTGTTGGTGCCGGTGCTCCCGTATATTTAGCCGCCGTTATGGAATATTTGGCCGCTGAAGTATTAGAATTGGCGGGTAATGCAGCAAGAGACAACAAGAAAACCAGAATCATACCACGTCATTTACAATTGGCAATCCGTAATGACGAAGAATTAAATAAATTATTATCTGGTGTTACAATTGCTCAAGGTGGTGTATTACCAAATATTCAAGCCGTTTTATTACCAAAGAAAACCGAGAAAAAGGCTTAAATTATAATATTATACGAGTATGTGTAATATATTATTTCATTTTTTTTAAAACAACCGTCCTTTTCAGGACGACCATAAAATTTATATTTTATGAAAAGAATAAATTTATACATCACGAAACAAACTTTTTCATGTAAAATAAATAGTTTTTTTGTGTGTATATTGTGTAAACAAAAATTCACTAGATAGCGTTTCGTACTGTAAAAAGATCACGATGTGTCGACGGCAAATTTTTAATTTAAAATTCAAATCAAAAAATAATTTTTCGTTGTACAAAAATTCAATAGATATCGTTTGCGTACTGCGAACACAGACAGCTTTTTTATTTCAAGCATAAAATGTAATGTAATTCTTCTTAAATCCAACAGATAGCGTCCAAAACGGTTAGGAACTTTATTTAGATTTTTGACTGCACGAAAAACTTAATTTCGTTTCGACAAAATAATAAACATAACACGCATACATAAAATTAAAAGTCGTTTATTTTACGTTTTCCGTAGTAATCAAAATATATTCCATTTTTAAATTTTATTTATATGATGGTCCTGAAAAGGACCGTTTTTTTTTTGTTGATAATTTGATTAAGTTTTAATACACAAAATTAAATTTAAGCACGTTCACCACGGATACGTCTTGCCAATTGAATATCCTTTGGCATAATTGTAACACGTTTGGCGTGAATCGCGCATAAATTGGTATCTTCAAATAAACCAACTAAATATGCTTCACTTGCTTCTTGTAATGCCATTACAGCTGACGATTGGAAACGTAAATCAGTTTTAAAATCTTGAGCAATTTCACGTACTAAACGTTGGAATGGTAATTTACGGATCAATAATTCAGTTGACTTTTGATACCGACGAATCTCACGTAAAGCTACTGTACCGGGACGATAACGATGTGGTTTTTTAACTCCACCAGTTGCTGGGGCGCTTTTACGCGCAGCCTTTGTAGCTAATTGCTTACGGGGAGCTTTACCACCGGTTGATTTACGAGCAGTTTGCTTTGTTCTTGCCATGATTTTTCACACACAAACAACACTTTTACCACAATTAAAATTCACAAGAATAAAAAATTATGTTCAATTGAAAACACAAGTTAATAGTTAGATAACACACTTTTGTCTAAACGTAACGCGAATTCACGGGCTTATTATATAGCATTTACCAAAAATACATACACATGCAAACAATAAAAAATGTGACAGAGGAACAGAAAATATAGTTGTTTAAAGAAAATCGTATAGGATAAAACGAAAAGGTATAATACAAACATATATTGTTAAATAAAAAACGATTCAACGAATCAGAAAATTTATATTTATGTTTATGTAAAAAAAGAAGCCATCTTTTATTTAATTATTTTTCTTTTACGAAACGCATATAAACGGACGTGCTTTTCGTCAAAATTCATTTTTATCCCTGAGGAGCAGTTCGGATTTCGTCCCGGGCACTGCACCACTCAAGCTGTCATGAGGCTTAAAAATACAGTTAAAAACTCCAAACGGTTTGGACGATCGACAATTGCGGCTTTCCTAGATATAGAAAAGGCCTTCGACACAGTTTGGCACAATGGTCTAATTTACAAATTAATCAATCGCGGTATCCCTTACTACCTTATCAAGCTGATCTACTCTTACCTCAGAGGCCGAAAATTCTACGTTCACCTGAACAACTATTCATCCACCATCAAAACAGTGCTTGCGGGAGTCGCACAAGGGTCGGTCCTAGGACCACACCTCTTCTGTTTCTACTATCACGACATACCAAAATCAAACAACAAAGAAACCAAGATTCAAATCTACGCTGATGATACCACCATTTTCACCTCTTCTGTCAGTGCTAGAAAGTCTACCTCTCGCCTTTCAGAATACCTCAGCCGGTATTCTAACTACGCAAGAAAATGGAACATCAAAATAAATCACGGTAAAACCGAAATCATCCACTTCCACCAAAATAAATATTCTAAGGCTCCTAAAGCAGAACCCATTCCCTTCGAAGGTAGCATTCTGGAACCCAAATCTCAAGTAAAATATCTAGGAGTCGTTCTTGATAAGAAACTCTCCCAAAATCCGCAAATCAAATACATCAAGAAAAAAGCCTTCGCCGCTCGGCAACAACTCTACAGATTCCTAAACAGAAGCAGCCCTCTCTCTTCCAAAAATAAATTAAGGCTATACAAAGCGTATATAAGGCCCGTCCTAACTTACGCGATGCCTGTATGGATGGGAGACATGACCAAAACTCAGTGGAAAAGTCTTTCCTCTATCCAGGCAAACGCCCTGCGATTTGTGTTCGACGATTGGCCCAAACCACCAAACTACAAATGCACTCGCAATTCCGAGCTGGAGTCCCGTGCAAGGATTGAAAAAATTCAAGACCACGCCCGACGTCTCCAAGCGAGATTTGTAGAAAAAACGCTACGCTCTAGGACTTCGTTCCTCCGCAATATTCTCTATCCGTGGGACCTGGAACTCCAGGGGCAGTCACTAAGCTTACCTGGCACAGTAAAGTAATAAACAAACATAACTACAAATAAAACTCAAACAAATGTCGGAAGGTGCATGCATACAGATACCGGTTGTACGTATGCATGAACCACAAGACAATTATGTTTTAAGGTAATTAGGTTAAGCCAAAATAATGTATATGAATAAATCATAAAATAAAAATAACCAAAAAAAAAAAAAAAAAAAAAAAAAAATCACATTCAAAAAGAAAATTAGACGAGAAAGCTGCGGCTAAGACTCTAGGCTAAGAAATCAATGTATTAGTATTAAGGCAAATGTAAATAAATTTTGAAATATAAAAAAAAAAAAAAAAAAAAAACGTCAAAATTCATCATTTCAATTTTAATTTTTGTGTGTGATTGAAGTATAATTTTATTTGTGACATATTCTAAAAAATGACTGGTCGCGGTAAAGGTGGTAAAGGATTGGGAAAAGGAGGTGCAAAACGTCATCGTAAAGTTTTACGTGATAATATCCAAGGTATTACAAAACCGGCAATTCGTCGTTTAGCTCGCCGAGGTGGTGTTAAAAGAATTAGTGGTTTAATTTATGAAGAAACACGTGGTGTTTTAAAAGTATTTTTGGAAAATGTTATTCATGATGCAGTAACATATACTGAACATGCTAAACGTAAAACTGTCACCGCTATGGATGTTGTATATGCATTAAAACGTCAAGGTCGTACTTTGTACGGTTTCGGAGGTTAAGTTAAATCTCATATACATAAAAAATCGCGTTATACGAACAAAAAACCGTCCTTTTCAGGACGAACATAAAATTACAATTTTATTAAAAGAATAAATTTATATATATATATATTGGTATTGTTTAATTCGTCTAAAATGTTTTGTGCGTAAACATATGTATGTATGTAGCGCGCAGTATATGATGTGTGGTAAAATAGTACACAATGAAAATCGTAAAATGCTCACGTACACAAAAAAAAAACTGAAATATTAATAAAATACAACGTCAGCGTCTATATAGAAATTTTTTTTGTTAAGGAATTGTAGAAAATTATAACAGATGTCAGCTGGTACGTATTGTAAGTAACAATACGTATGAAATTTTTCCGACGAAAAAATCGGATACGGATAAATACTTACTACTCAAATTACTCGTACACTACATGAAAATTATATAAATTGATTAAAAAATACGTTTTCATAAAAATAATGTTGTTTTCCATTTTACATACATATGTTGTATAACATTTTACATACAAATGTTGTTTTACATTTTACATCCGACGACAATTTATATTGTCAACGATGACAAATCGAGTAAATTTATTCGAATTTTGATATACTTTACTTACTTGTCAAATCGCCCGAACATACGGGTGTAATGAAAACTATATAAATTGATTATAAATTCGAAATTGCGTTTGCGCGTACTCGATTTCATAAAAATGATGTTCCTTTTTTAAATACTTATGTATTTGATGGTCCTGATAAGGACCGATTTATGTACACTACGATTGAGTATATACACGCGCTTTTTTCATTCTTGCATAAATAAGGAAATTATTTATTTATTTTTTAGCTGCCGCCTTTTTAGGAGCGGCCTTTTTAGGTTTTGGGGTTTTTGGTTTTTTAACCGCGTCAGCTTTTGGCTTAGTTGGCTTCTGTTTTGGAGCCGATTTTACACCAGTTTTCTTAGCACTTTTCGCTGATGCGGCAGCTACTTTCTTTTTATCGCTCGCTGGTTTTTTTGTTGCCGCTTTCTTAGCACCAGCAGCGCTTGCCTTCTTAGCCACAGATTTTGGTTTTTTGTCGCCGCCTGCTTTTTTTGGTGTCGCTTTCTTTGATGAAGCGGCCGCTTTAGGTTTCTCACCACCAGATTTTTTCGGGGCTTTCGGTTTTAATGCAGCTGATATTTTAAATGAACCAGACGCACCTTTACCTTTAGTTTGCACCAATTGACCGCTTGTAACAGCTCCTTTTAAATATTTTTTAATAAATGGTGATAATTTATCTGCATCAATTTTATAAGTTGCCGAAATATATTTTTTAATCGCCTGTAATGATGAGCCGCCCCGTTCTTTTAAAGCTTTAATCGCACTTTGTACCATTTCAGACGTTGGTGGATGGTTTGGTTTAGTTTTTGGTTTTTTTACGCCGCCGCTAGCTGCTGCTTTTGTTTTCTTAATTTTTGGTGATTTTGCTGCTGGAGTGGTTGCTGCAGGAGCCTCACTTGAAATTGCGGTTTCGACATCAGCCATTTTTAATAGAATTTTTTTTTAATTATTCACTCTTTACACAGAAGTCACTTTACTTTACAATAACAGGAATTGTAATTAGCACAAGAAAAAACACTTTATTAACACACTGAGATTTAACGTTAAAAGTTAACACTTTATTTTAGCTTTTATATGAAAATTTTTCATATATTACGTATATTAAATAAAACGTATTGCATGCAGGAAGTAAATACTACCTAGCGGTAGTATAATTTTGTTGACATTTATATTTTTTGATTTCATTTTATCAAATAATTTCAATCATTGTAATTAATTTTTTATAAATATTTTATATTGATATGATCAAATATGTTACTAACTTAGAATTGAAATCATACAATTTATAATAAACTAATTATTTTACATATTTTTATCAATTTTTTTACAAAATTATATAGAAATTTTTCATCTTTTTCCTATAAAAATCAAAAATTTTTATATAAATATAAAAAATTATAATAAAATAGATTATGATACATATAATTTGATTATAATACTATATATTTATTATATAATTTAATTAAAATAATAAATGTTTATAATATTTTTTAAAAATTATATTCCAACATAAAATATGTTCATACAAAACGTCAAAATATTTTGTGTTCCGCCATTATTCACATACGAGTATTTTTATACGTACGTTCTCAATACAAGACGCACATTCGAAAGTTGTTTTATATACATATTTTTATATTTCATTAAATATATACGAGTATATATAATATAATATTATATGAATAATTATTATAACAATTTATTAAAATTAATTTATATTAAGGCGCACAAAAAAAAAATTCATTTTTTCCGAATTGTGTTTATGCTATAAGAAATTTATAGAAGCAAACAAATACAAATGAAGTATGTTTTATTTTGCACAGATGGCACTATACAATGGAAACAAATAATAATTCGCGTAATTGTTTTGCATACAATTAATTACTATGAAAATAATATAAAATTTGTTATTTATATCGTTACACATGATGATTAAAGTATGCATGTATTTCGTTCCAATTATTATAATTTCTAAAGTAAATTAAATACAAATTTTCGTTAATAGCGTGCCGCCATGTTTATTTTATTATCACGCAGATTAATTTTTTTCAATAATCATTTGTTTTTGTGTCTCCGCTGAAAAATTTAGTTCAATTAAATATAAAAATATAGATGGGAGGCCAATAATCATTTTCTAATATTTTAACGTCATCATACGTGTTAAATATTTAAAATTTAATTTTTACATATGCATGTGTGGGTGCTGCGGGACGCTGCATTTTTGGATTCGGTGTATACATATGCATGTAAATGGGTTTATATATATGTATAAATATATATGTGTATATATATATATATATATAAATATATATATATATATATATATATATATAAATATATATATATATATAAATATATATATATATATATATATATATAGTTATGTGTCATTACTCCACATGCCATTTCCAAGAAACAGCAACAACGACAATTACGAAGAACCACATCGTTGGGAAATATTAAATTTTAGTATAAGCATTAATATAAGCATTTAATATAAATTTGCAAAATAAACATATAAAATATTACAATTACAATTAACCATATACATTAAGCAAAATAAGCATATTAATTGAACCTGTAATACGAACAGTATAAATACTGTTCTTTTTGTACACAACGTGTTCATAATTTTAATCGCGCTTACATACGCAAGTCTCACGTTGGTAATCATTGTTACTCTAAATTTTAATAATTAAAATAAATCATTGTAACCTATACAAATAAATAAGTTATATCTAAGTTATTTACCTAACCCTCGAGAACCACAACGTGCATAATACTATAACTGGCGCAGTTTAAGTGAAAGTGAATAATTTTAAAATTAAAATTAAGTGTAACTAAAAGAAAATTTTTTTTTTTGGTTGTTGTAAAATTCTGAAAAAACAAAAAAAATTTTAAATTGAAATTCAGTGTAAAAAATTGATTCATAAACTGTTATCACCACACAAAAGTGAATGAACTCAAAAGTGTTACAAATCATAAATTAGTGTTGGACAAACAATCAAAAATAATCAACATGAAAATTCTACTTCAAACAACAATCATTTTGGCTATAAGGTAATCAGTTTTTATTCATATAATTAATCCTTTAATCATTCCTTTATACATACTAACAATTGTGGAAAGTGAGAGTTAAAATTATTGAACCCAAGAAAAAAAAAACTTGTAAAAAATTTTTATTTTTTCGTAAACGTATAAAATTTACGCTATCGAAAATCGCAATTTATCCGTATAAAACTCTACGAATAAAGTGCAAACGACTATAGAAATATAGATCGTATATCGCGAAACCACATCAAATTCTGTGTTAACGTGATTGAAAAAGTGATCGGGTTATCACTATAAACAAAATTTTTTATGGGACAAAATTCAGAACAAACCGACTTAACAAAAATAAAACAACAATTCGAAAACGATTCAAATAAAATAACAGGAGTGTTAGAAAAATTTAATTTAGAGCAAAAACAAAAGAAAATAGTTCAAAAACAGCTAGAATTAAAATCAAATCAGGTAAAAATAGAAACCATCGATAACGAGAAAACTCAAATTTTTAACCAATTAAAACAACCATTAGTATTTAAGTTAGGAGAAAAATTAGTTCAGTACAAAAAAACTGAAGAAAACGTCGAATCATTAAATCGACAATTGGACAATCTAAATTTAGGTAATAATATACTTGAACAAAAACAAGAGATTGTGCTAGATTTTCCTAACGAAAACAAAGACCTCCAACAAGAGAAAATAAAAATGGCAAATATTAAAGAAATTCTAGAAATTTTCGACGTAGATAAAATTACTAAAAATATTTTACCCTACGATGGGAGTAGAACAGACTTAGTACGATTCTTAGATTCTGTAGATAATACGCTTAACATTTGTCGAAATTTAGATAAAAATTCAGAACATTACAAAATCATATTAACTAACATTAGAAGCAAAATCATAGGCGTAGCTAGTAATTCCTTAATAACATATAATGTGAATACAACAAATTGGAAATAAATAAAAGAACATTTAGTGAACAAATACGCTGACAGCAGAGACGAATCAAACCTACAGTTTGAACTATACAGTCTCGTCAGAAATAATTTGTCACCTCAAAATTTGTTCGATAAAATCCAAAACTTGTTGACCTTACTAATTAACCAAGTCAAACTTCACAACGATAATCAAGAAATTATCGCTCACCAAATTAACCAATATAATCAAGTTGGTTTAACAATTCTTACTGCGGGTCTAAGAGAACCTCTAGGAGGCAGGATTAGATCTATGCAACCAAAAAGCCTTATAGAAGCTTACGACTTTATTACTAAGGAACAAAACATAAATAAATTAAAATATAACCATCAACCAACAAGTAGTACCCACTCGTACAGTAATAACAATAAAATCAAACTAGAATCGAATAAAACTACAGAAAATAACAATTCTAACAATCATAAACCGACGAACAACAAAAACTACAGCTCTAACTATAAACCTAATTATACTCCTAATAACAGTAATAACATTAAGAAATTTCAAAATAATTACATGTACAATAAATCACCGGAAACTACTGGTAAAACCGAAACCAAAAGAGAAATTAAAACCGAACACTTCAACATTGAGACGGAAATAAATGACGAGATTTTTCATTAACAGCCTCGGAAAACAATCTACTATATTCAATATAGAAAACATATCTAAACTACCATTTATAACCTTGTCAATTAACAAACAAATCCTAAAATTTCTTATCGACACGGGAGCCGATAAATCCTATATCAGCCCTGACGTCGTAAACAAAAAACTTCGAACACCTACTGATTTAAAAATCACGAGCCTGTTCAACTCTACCACCATTAATGAAAAAACTTTCATAAAATTTAACGAATTCAACAATCCTATAGAACTATTTATTTTAAAATTTCACAAATTCTATGATGGCCTAATAGGTTACGATAACTTAACAAAACTTAATGCTAACGTCCTACTAGAAACCAAACAACTAAAAAGCCCAAATTTTTCGTTAAAATTACACGACAAGATACAGTCATGTATCAAACCATTTTTTTTAAACGCTCTGGAAAAAGTAATAATAAGAGCCCCAGTTTCAATAAAAAACGGTGAATTCTACATTAAACCAATAAAAATACAAGAGGGAGTCTACATCCAAGAAGGTATTTACAAAACTCACTCACCACACTCGGCATATGTAGAAATAATTAATCAATCAAGTACTAATAAAGAAATTTTCTTAATTCAACCAATAATTGTCGAAGAATTGAACCAATATCATGAAATAAATTTTCATACGTCCCAGGAACAAAATTTCACAGAAAATATTGAATCTAAATTAGACCTAGCTAATCTAAATAGGGAAGAAAAACAAGAAATCATAAAATTTTGTAATAAATTCAAAGACACTTTCTACGACGATAATAATAAGTTAACATTCACACATAATGTCAAGCATAAAATTGATCTGAACAACGAAAAGCCAGTACAAGTCAAACAGTACCGACATCCAGAATATCAAAAAAGTGAAATAAAAAACGAAATCAATAAATTACTATCAAATGGGATAATACGTCCTTCATATTCACCTTGGAGTAGTCCAATATGGCTAGTTCCAAAGAAGGCCGATTCCCAGGGTAACAAAAAGTGGCGTCTCGTAGTGGACTATCGCAAACTCAATAGCCAAACTATAGACGATCGCTACCCACTCCCAAATATTTCAAATATACTAGACAAACTCGGGAAAGCTAACTATTTTTCCACTATCGATCTCGCGGCGGGTTTTCACCAAATTCAAATCCATCCAGACGATATACCAAAAACAGGGTTTAGTGTCGAATCTGGACACTATGAGTTCTTAAGGATGCCCTTCGGCTTGAAAAATGCCCCGAGCACTTTTCAACGAATAATGGATAACATCCTTGGAGAACTACAAGGTAATAACGTGTTGTGCTACATGGACGATATTATCGTGTTTTCCACTAGTTTACAAGAACATCTTATAGATCTTCAAAAAGTATTTATAAAATTGCGCAACGCAAACTTAAAAATACAAGTAGATAAAACGCACTTTTGTCAAAAACAGATTGGATTTCTCGGACACATAATTACACCCGAAGGCGTTAAGCCAAATCCATCAAAAATTGAAGCTATAAAAAACATTAATCTACCTAAAACCCAAAAAGAAATAAAATCCTTTCTTGGCCTAATTGGTTACTACCGCAAATTCATAAAGGATTTTGCAAAAATAACCAAGCCACTAACGAGCTGTCTAACGAAAAAATCAAAAATTGTAATTGACGATAATTACAAAAATTGTTTTGAGTTATGTAAATCATTACTAACCAATGAACCAATTTTAAAGTATCCCGATTTCGAAATCCCTTTCACACTAACAACCGATGCAAGCAATTTTGCCATAGGAGCAATCCTTAGCCAAGGTGAAATAGGTAAAGATTTACCTATAGCTTACGCGTCACGTACATTATCAAAGACCGAAACAAACTATGCGACTATTGAGAAAGAGCTCCTAGCCATAGTTTGGGGTGTAAAATATTTTCGCCCGTATCTATACGGAAGAAAATTTAAGATAATGACAGATCATAAACCGCTGGTATGGCTATTTAACGCCAAGGATCCGTCGAGCAAAATCGTCAGATGGAGACTTCGACTCGAGGAATATGACTATGAAATCCTGTATAAGAAAGGAACCTCGAATACCAACGCGGACGCTCTATCTCGTATAGAAATCAATGAATGTTTAGCAAATAAAAAATTCAAATATCCCGAAACAATAGATTCACTAAAACAAATAAATCCAAACGAATATTCTAAACCCGTAGAAAATTCGATAGGTACCCAAGTCAGCAAAGACGAAAAAAACAAAGAACACGAAATTAATATGTTAGAACTCATGGATAATTTTCAAACTCTGGAAATAAACGAACCAACGGATAAAACGGTTAATATCCCTGAGACACTAACACCAATAAATAACTTCAAACGTCAAATCGAAATACTAGTCGACGAGCATTTCGAAATGATGAATGAAAAATTTAAAATAAAATTCGGCAAATACAAACAATATACAATCAGGAAAAAGGAATACACACCTGAAGATATTAAGTATTTAGTAGAGAAATATATTAATAACACCCTTTCAGCAATTAAAACTGATGATGAAACATTTAAAATGTTCAACGATTATTTCAAACAAAATCGAAATTTAAAAATAATCAGATCTAAAATTTCAATAGAAGATATAACAGATCATGACAAACAGCTAGAAATAATTAAAACAACTCATATACCATATCACCGAGGTATAATCGAGAATTTTGAAAAGATAAAAAAAAAATATTTTTTCCCTAACCTAAAACAAAAAGTCACTACATTCGTGAACAATTGTGAAGTTTGTAAACTCAACAAATATGAGCGCAAACCTGTTAATCTCAAATTTCAAATTTCCCCAACACCAAACGGACCAATGGAAATACTCCATTGCGACACCTTTGTGTTGAGATCCAAAACATTCCTCACGATTATGGATAAATTTTCCAAATTTATCTCCATTTTCGAATTGCCTAATCGGAAATCTCAAACCATAATCAGAATGTTTAGAAAATTTTTCTCTCGGGAAGGAATCCCAAAGCAAATCACAATAGATTCAGCTACGGAATTCAACTCAGAAATATTCAACAATTTTATGGGTATGCACAATATAGAATTGCATACAACCACAGCTAAGTCGTCTACAGGAAATAGCCCTATAGAACGAGTCCATAACACCTTAACGGAGTTAATAAGGATAATTCATAGCGAAAATAAAGATATGCCAATATGTGAGCTAATGGATGAGGCAACCTTTGCATACAACAATTCAATCCATAGTGCAACAAATCTTACACCATTTGAATTACACAAAGGGCATCTAATAATAAAAAATATTCCAGAACAATTCCCAGAACAATCGGAGGAATTTTTAGAAAGAATTCGTAAAAAATATCAAGAAGTGGCCAAATATATTGCGCAACTTCAATTACGAAATAAAACAAAAAATATTAAAGCACTCAACACTACACGTGATGAACCAAGACAATTTTCCGAAAACGAAAAAATATTTGAAAAAACGACAACTAGGGACAAGTTAGTCCCAAAATACATAAAACATTTAGTCGAAAAAAATAACGAAATAACCGTAGATACCAACAAACGAAGAGTCCACAAACGTAAAATAAGAAATTGTAGCGAACATATCAATAAAGACAACATCTTATTGCAGGATACTCCTGGATGCTCAAGGTCAAACGATAGAGTACTTCGACCTCAGTAACGGAAAAGGCATACTAGCTCTCCAACAAGGTAAAACAAGAATAATAGATTCTTATTCAAAGTTATTTCACATTATCGAATTATCCGATATACGAGATAATGCAAATCAAATAAATAATACCTTCAATAAAATAATTCAAATGATGGATCATCATAAAACCAGAGATATACAAGCAGTAATAGCAGACAGAAGACTGAAAAAATTAGACTCTTCACTGTACAATATTTTGCCCAATACATACAAAAGTAGAAACAAAAGAGGACTATTTAACCCTTAGGAAGCTTTATAAAAGCGATAACAGGAAATCTAGATCAGGAAGATCTAACCGACATTCAATCATCAATAAAAAAATTAGATAATGGTCAATACGAACTAATCGATAAATATAATGATGAAATTAAAATAAATAATCAATTAATAGAAAATAACATTTTACTAACAGAACACATTAAAATAAATCAATGTAACCTATACAAATAAATAAGTTATATCTAAGTTATTTACCTAACCCTCGAGAAACACAACGTGCATAATACTATAACTATATATATATATATATATATATATATATATATAAATTTATATATATATATATATATATATATATATATATATATAAATATATATATATATCTATATATATATATATATATATATATATATATATATATATATATATATATATATACGCATGTACATAACGAGAGTATATTTGTATGTGTTCATTTGCAACGCTACAATTTTTTATTTTTGGTAGCGTGGTGCGTCATAATTTTTGGATTTTTTTATTTTTGTTGTAAACGTAATAAAATATAATATTCATTTTATAAAATTAATAATTTGTGGCCCTGAAAAGGACCGTTTTGTTTAAAACTATATATATATATATATATAATTCGATGAACGACTCAACCATAGATATATATATATATATATATATATATAACATCCACCATATTAAAAAACACACGGGACACAAATTTATTTTGAGCTTGTATATTTAGTTACGGCTTTTGTTCCTTCACTTACAGCGTGCTTAGCTAATTCACCGGGTAACAATAAACGTACGGCTGTTTGAATTTCCCGTGATGTAATCGTCGAACGTTTATTATAATGAGCTAAACGCGACGCTTCCGATGCAATTCTTTCAAAAATATCATTAACAAATGAATTCATGATGCTCATGGCTTTTGATGAAATACCAGTATCGGGATGTACTTGTTTCAATACTTTATAAATGTAAATGGCATAACTTTCCTTTCGGCGTTTACGTTTGCTTTTTTTATCTCCCTTGGAAATATTTTTTTGAGCTTTTCCGGCTTTCTTAGCTGCTTTTCCGCTTGTTTTTGGTGGCATTTTTCACACACTTTATTATTGTTTGTTACAATACACACAATTAAACGATTTAGATGAAACTGTTGAAATGGTCAGAATTTGGTACGCATTTTATTGTGAAAATTTCATAAAAAAATAAAATAGTTAAGCTCCGCCTTTTTGTTTCGTATAATCGTATATATATTTTACAAATATAGAAAATGTGCCTATATAAAGAGCGTCAATTTAATAGATGCATAAATTTATACTTACTGACTGTGTGTTACGAGTGTTTGAGTGAAAACAGAAAACAAAAGAATCAATAAATAATGTCTGGTCGTGGTAAAGGCGGTAAAGTTAAAGGAAAGGCAAAGTCCCGTTCAAATCGTGCTGGATTACAATTTCCAGTTGGAAGAATTCATCGTTTATTGCGTAAAGGAAATTATGCGGAACGTGTTGGTGCCGGTGCTCCCGTATATTTAGCCGCCGTTATGGAATATTTGGCCGCTGAAGTATTAGAATTGGCGGGTAATGCAGCAAGAGACAACAAGAAAACCAGAATCATACCACGTCATTTACAATTGGCAATCCGTAATGACGAAGAATTAAATAAATTATTATCTGGTGTTACAATTGCTCAAGGTGGTGTATTACCAAATATTCAAGCCGTTTTATTACCAAAGAAAACCGAGAAAAAGGCTTAAATTATAATATTATACGAGTATGTGTAATATATTATTTCATTTTTTTTAAAACAACCGTCCTTTTCAGGACGACCATAAAATTTATATTTTATGAAAAGAATAAATTTATACATCACGAAACAAACTTTTTCATGTAAAATAAATAGTTTTTTTGTGTGTATATTGTGTAAACAAAAATTCACTAGATAGCGTTTCGTACTGTAAAAAGATCACGATGTGTCGACGGCAAATTTTTAATTTAAAATTCAAATCAAAAAATAATTTTTCGTTGTACAAAAATTCAATAGATATCGTTTGCGTACTGCGAACACAGACAGCTTTTTTATTTCAAGCATAAAATGTAATGTAATTCTTCTTAAATCCAACAGATAGCGTCCAAAACGGTTAGGAACTTTATTTAGATTTTTGACTGCACGAAAAACTTAATTTCGTTTCGACAAAATAATAAACATAACACGCATACATAAAATTAAAAGTCGTTTATTTTACGTTTTCCGTAGTAATCAAAATATATTCCATTTTTAAATTTTATTTATATGATGGTCCTGAAAAGGACCGTTTTTTTTTTGTTGATAATTTGATTAAGTTTTAATACACAAAATTAAATTTAAGCACGTTCACCACGGATACGTCTTGCCAATTGAATATCCTTTGGCATAATTGTAACACGTTTGGCGTGAATCGCGCATAAATTGGTATCTTCAAATAAACCAACTAAATATGCTTCACTTGCTTCTTGTAATGCCATTACAGCTGACGATTGGAAACGTAAATCAGTTTTAAAATCTTGAGCAATTTCACGTACTAAACGTTGGAATGGTAATTTACGGATCAATAATTCAGTTGACTTTTGATACCGACGAATCTCACGTAAAGCTACTGTACCGGGACGATAACGATGTGGTTTTTTAACTCCACCAGTTGCTGGGGCGCTTTTACGCGCAGCCTTTGTAGCTAATTGCGTACGGGGAGCTTTACCACCGGTTGATTTACGAGCAGTTTGCTTTGTTCTTGCCATGATTTTTCACACACAAACAACACTTTTACCACAATTAAAATTCACAAGAATAAAAAATTATGTTCAATTGAAAACACAAGTTAATAGTTAGATAACACACTTTTGTCTAAACGTAACGCGAATTCACGGGCTTATTATATAGCATTTACCAAAAATACATACACATGCACACAATAAAAAATGTGAAAGAGGAACAGAAAATATAGTTGTTTACAGAAAATCGTATAGGATAAAACGAAAAGGTATAATACAAACATATATTGTTAAATAAAAAACGATTCAACGAATCAGAAAATTTATATTTATGTTTATGTAAAAAAAGAAGCCATCTTTTATTTAATTATTTTTCTTTTACGAAACGCATATAAACGGACGTGCTTTTCGTCAAAATTCATCATTTCAATTTTAATTTTTGTGTGTGATTGAAGTATAATTTTATTTGTGACATATTCTAAAAAATGACTGGTCGCGGTAAAGGTGGTAAAGGATTGGGAAAAGGAGGTGCAAAACGTCATCGTAAAGTTTTACGTGATAATATCCAAGGTATTACAAAACCGGCAATTCGTCGTTTAGCTCGCCGAGGTGGTGTTAAAAGAATTAGTGGTTTAATTTATGAAGAAACACGTGGTGTTTTAAAAGTATTTTTGGAAAATGTTATTCGTGATGCAGTAACATATACTGAACATGCTAAACGTAAAACTGTCACCGCTATGGATGTTGTATATGCATTAAAACGTCAAGGTCGTACTTTGTACGGTTTCGGAGGTTAAGTTAAATCTCATATACATAAAAAATCGCGTTATACGAACAAAAAACCGTCCTTTTCAGGACGAACATAAAATTACAATTTTATTAAAAGAATAAATTTATATATATATATATATTGGTATTGTTTAATTCGTCTAAAATGTTTTGTGCGTAAACATATGTATGTATGTAGCGCGCAGTATGATGTGTGGTAAAATAGTACACAATGAAAATCGTAAAATGCTCACGTACACAAAAAAAAATTGAAATATTAATAAAATACAACGTCAGCGTCTATATAGAAATTTTTTTTGTTAAGGAATTGTAGAAAATTATAACAGATGTGAGCTGGTACGTATTGTAAGTAACAATACGTATGAAATTTTTCCGACGAAAAAATCGGATACGGATAAATACTTACTACTCAAATTACTCGTACACTACATGAAAATTATATAAATTGATTAAAAAATACGTTTTCATAAAAATAATGTTGTTTTCCATTTTACATACATATAAAATTTATCCGACGACAATTTATATTGTCAACGATGACAAATCGAGTAAATTTATTCGAATTTTGATATACTTTACTTACTTGTCAAATCGCCCGAACATACGGGTGTAATGAAAACTATATAAATTGATTATAAATTCGAAATTGCGTTTGCGCGTACTCGATTTCATAAAAATGATGTTCCTTTTTTAAATACTTATGTATTTGATGGTCCTGATAAGGACCGATTTATGTACACTACGATTGAGTATATACACGCGCTTTTTTCATTCTTGCATAAATAAGGAAATTATTTATTTATTTTTTAGCTGCCGCCTTTTTAGGAGCGGCCTTTTTAGGTTTTGGGGTTTTTGGTTTTTTAACCGCGTCAGCTTTTGGCTTAGTTGGCTTCTGTTTTGGAGCCGATTTTACACCAGTTTTCTTAGCACTTTTCGCTGATGCGGCAGCTACTTTCTTTTTATCGCTCGCTGGTTTTTTTGTTGCCGCTTTCTTAGCACCAGCAGCGCTTGCCTTCTTAGCCACAGATTTTGGTTTTTTGTCGCCGCCTGCTTTTTTTGGTGTCGCTTTCTTTGATGAAGCGGCCGCTTTAGGTTTCTCACCACCAGATTTTTTCGGGGCTTTCGGTTTTAATGCAGCTGATATTTTAAATGAACCAGACGCACCTTTACCTTTAGTTTGCACCAATTGACCGCTTGTAACAGCTCCTTTTAAATATTTTTTAATAAATGGTGATAATTTATCTGCATCAATTTTATAAGTTGCCGAAATATATTTTTTAATCGCCTGTAATGATGAGCCGCCCCGTTCTTTTAAAGCTTTAATCGCACTTTGTACCATTTCAGACGTTGGTGGATGGTTTGGTTTAGTTTTTGGTTTTTTTACGCCGCCGCTAGCTGCTGCTTTTGTTTTCTTAATTTTTGGTGATTTTGCTGCTGGAGTGGTTGCTGCAGGAGCCTCACTTGAAATTGCGGTTTCGACATCAGCCATTTTTAATAGAATTTTTTTTTAATTATTCACTCTTTACACAGAAGTCACTTTACTTTACAATAACAGGAATTGTAATTAGCACAAGAAAAAACACTTTATTAACACACTGAGATTTAACGTTAAAAGTTAACACTTTATTTTAGCTTTTATATGAAAATTTTTCATATATTACGTATATTAAATAAAACGTATTGCATGCAGGAAGTAAATACTACCTAGCGGTAGTATAATTTTGTTGACATTTATATTTTTTGATTTCATTTTATCAAATAATTTCAATCATTGTAATTAATTTTTTATAAATATTTTATATTGATATGATCAAATATGTTACTAACTTAGAATTGAAATCATACAATTTATAATAAACTAATTATTTTACATATTTTTATCAATTTTTTTACAAAATTATATAGAAATTTTTCATCTTTTTCCTATAAAAATCAAAAATTTTTATATAAATATAAAAAATTATAATAAAATAGATTATGATACATATAATTTGATTATAATACTATATATTTATTATATAATTTAATTAAAATAATAAATGTTTATAATATTTTTAAAAAATTATATTCCAACATAAAATATGTTCATACAAAACGTCAAAATATTTTGTGTTCCGCCATTATTCACATACGAGTATTTTTATACGTACGTTCTCAATACAAGACGCACATTCGAAAGTTGTTTTATATACATATTTTTATATTTCATTAAATATATACGAGTATATATAATATAATATTATATGAATAATTATTATAACAATTTATTAAAATTAATTTATATTAAGGCGCACAAAAAAAAAATTCATTTTTTCCGAATTGTGTTTATGCTATAAGAAATTTATAGAAGCAAACAAATACAAATGAAGTATGTTTTATTTTGCACAGATGGCACTATACAATGGAAACAAATAATAATTCGCGTAATTGTTTTGCATACAATTAATTACTATGAAAATAATATAAAATTTGTTATTTATATCGTTACACATGATGATTAAAGTATGCATGTATTTCGTTCCAATTATTATAATTTCTAAAGTAAATTAAATACAAATTTTCGTTAATAGCGTGCCGCCATGTTTATTTTATTATCACGCAGATTAATTTTTTTCAATAATCATTTGTTTTTGTGTCTCCGCTGAAAAATTTAGTTCAATTAAATATAAAAATATAGATGGGAGGCCAATAATCATTTTCTAATATTTTAACGTCATCATACGTGTTAAATATTTAAAATTTAATTTTTACATATGCATGTGTGGGTGCTGCGGGACGCTGCATTTTTGGATTCGGTGTATACATATGCATGTAAATGGGTTTATATATATGTATAAATATATATGTGTATATATATATATATATATATAAATATATATATATATATATATATATATATATATATATATATATATATATATATAAATATATATATATATATATATAAATATATATATATATATATATATATATATAGTTATGTGTCATTACTCCACATGCCATTTCCAAGAAACAGCAACAACGACAATTACGAAGAACCACATCGTTGGGAAATATTAAATTTTAGTATAAGCATTAATATAAGCATTTAATATAAATTTGCAAAATAAACATATAAAATATTACAATTACAATTAACCATATACATTAAGCAAAATAAGCATATTAATTGAACCTGTAATACGAACAGTATAAATACTGTTCTTTTTGTACACAACGTGTTCATAATTTTAATCGCGCTTACATACGCAAGTCTCACGTTGGTAATCATTGTTACTCTAAATTTTAATAATTAAAATAAATCATTGTAACCTATACAAATAAATAAGTTATATCTAAGTTATTTACCTAACCCTCGAGAACCACAACGTGCATAATACTATAACTGGCGCAGTTTAAGTGAAAGTGAATAATTTTAAAATTAAAATTAAGTGTAACTAAAAGAAAATTTTTTTTTTTGGTTGTTGTAAAATTCTGAAAAAACAAAAAAAATTTTAAATTGAAATTCAGTGTAAAAAATTGATTCATAAACTGTTATCACCACACAAAAGTGAATGAACTCAAAAGTGTTACAAATCATAAATTAGTGTTGGACAAACAATCAAAAATAATCAACATGAAAATTCTACTTCAAACAACAATCATTTTGGCTATAAGGTAATCAGTTTTTATTCATATAATTAATCCTTTAATCATTCCTTTATACATACTAACAATTGTGGAAAGTGAGAGTTAAAATTATTGAACCCAAGAAAAAAAAAACTTGTAAAAAATTTTTATTTTTTCGTAAACGTATAAAATTTACGCTATCGAAAATCGCAATTTATCCGTATAAAACTCTACGAATAAAGTGCAAACGACTATAGAAATATAGATCGTATATCGCGAAACCACATCAAATTCTGTGTTAACGTGATTGAAAAAGTGATCGGGTTATCACTATAAACAAAATTTTTTATGGGACAAAATTCAGAACAAACCGACTTAACAAAAATAAAACAACAATTCGAAAACGATTCAAATAAAATAACAGGAGTGTTAGAAAAATTTAATTTAGAGCAAAAACAAAAGAAAATAGTTCAAAAACAGCTAGAATTAAAATCAAATCAGGTAAAAATAGAAACCATCGATAACGAGAAAACTCAAATTTTTAACCAATTAAAACAACCATTAGTATTTAAGTTAGGAGAAAAATTAGTTCAGTACAAAAAACTGAAGAAAACGTCGAATCATTAAATCGACAATTGGACAATCTAAATTTAGGTAATAATATACTTGAACAAAAACAAGAGATTGTGCTAGATTTTCCTAACGAAAACAAAGACCTCCAACAAGAGAAAATAAAAATGGCAAATATTAAAGAAATTCTAGAAATTTTCGACGTAGATAAAATTACTAAAAATATTTTACCCTACGATGGGAGTAGAACAGACTTAGTACGATTCTTAGATTCTGTAGATAATACGCTTAACATTTGTCGAAATTTAGATAAAAATTCAGAACATTACAAAATCATATTAACTAACATTAGAAGCAAAATCATAGGCGTAGCTAGTAATTCCTTAATAACATATAATGTGAATACAACAAATTGGAAAGAAATAAAAGAACATTTAGTGAACAAATACGCTGACAGCAGAGACGAATCAAACCTACAGTTTGAACTATACAGTCTCGTCAGAAATAATTTGTCACCTCAAAATTTGTTCGATAAAATCCAAAACTTGTTGACCTTACTAATTAACCAAGTCAAACTTCACAACGATAATCAAGAAATTATCGCTCACCAAATTAACCAATATAATCAAGTTGGTTTAACAATTCTTACTGCGGGTCTAAGAGAACCTCTAGGAGGCAGGATTAGATCTATGCAACCAAAAAGCCTTATAGAAGCTTACGACTTTATTACTAAGGAACAAAACATAAATAAATTAAAATATAACCATCAACCAACAAGTAGTACCCACTCGTACAGTAATAACAATAAAATCAAACTAGAATCGAATAAAACTACAGAAAATAACAATTCTAACAATCATAAACCGACGAACAACAAAAACTACAGCTCTAACTATAAACCTAATTATACTCCTAATAACAGTAATAACATTAAGAAATTTCAAAATAATTACATGTACAATAAATCACCGGAAACTACTGGTAAAACCGAAACCAAAAGAGAAATTAAAACCGAACACTTCAACATTGAGACGGAAATAAATGACGAGATTTTTCATTAACAGCCTCGGAAAACAATCTACTATATTCAATATAGAAAACATATCTAAACTACCATTTATAACCTTGTCAATTAACAAACAAATCCTAAAATTTCTTATCGACACGGGAGCCGATAAATCCTATATCAGCCCTGACGTCGTAAACAAAAAACTTCGAACACCTACTGATTTAAAAATCACGAGCCTGTTCAACTCTACCACCATTAATGAAAAAACTTTCATAAAATTTAACGAATTCAACAATCCTATAGAACTATTTATTTTAAAATTTCACAAATTCTATGATGGCCTAATAGGTTACGATAACTTAACAAAACTTAATGCTAACGTCCTACTAGAAACCAAACAACTAAAAAGCCCAAATTTTTCGTTAAAATTACACGACAAGATACAGTCATGTATCAAACCATTTTTTTTAAACGCTCTGGAAAAAGTAATAATAAGAGCCCCAGTTTCAATAAAAAACGGTGAATTCTACATTAAACCAATAAAAATACAAGAGGGAGTCTACATCCAAGAAGGTATTTACAAAACTCACTCACCACACTCGGCATATGTAGAAATAATTAATCAATCAAGTACTAATAAAGAAATTTTCTTAATTCAACCAATAATTGTCGAAGAATTGAACCAATATCATGAAATAAATTTTCATACGTCCCAGGAACAAAATTTCACAGAAAATATTGAATCTAAATTAGACCTAGCTAATCTAAATAGGGAAGAAAAACAAGAAATCATAAAATTTTGTAATAAATTCAAAGACACTTTCTACGACGATAATAATAAGTTAACATTCACACATAATGTCAAGCATAAAATTGATCTGAACAACGAAAAGCCAGTACAAGTCAAACAGTACCGACATCCAGAATATCAAAAAAGTGAAATAAAAAACGAAATCAATAAATTACTATCAAATGGGATAATACGTCCTTCATATTCACCTTGGAGTAGTCCAATATGGCTAGTTCCAAAGAAGGCCGATTCCCAGGGTAACAAAAAGTGGCGTCTCGTAGTGGACTATCGCAAACTCAATAGCCAAACTATAGACGATCGCTACCCACTCCCAAATATTTCAAATATACTAGACAAACTCGGGAAAGCTAACTATTTTTCCACTATCGATCTCGCGGCGGGTTTTCACCAAATTCAAATCCATCCAGACGATATACCAAAAACAGGGTTTAGTGTCGAATCTGGACACTATGAGTTCTTAAGGATGCCCTTCGGCTTGAAAAATGCCCCGAGCACTTTTCAACGAATAATGGATAACATCCTTGGAGAACTACAAGGTAATAACGTGTTGTGCTACATGGACGATATTATCGTGTTTTCCACTAGTTTACAAGAACATCTTATAGATCTTCAAAAAGTATTTATAAAATTGCGCAACGCAAACTTAAAAATACAAGTAGATAAAACGCACTTTTGTCAAAAACAGATTGGATTTCTCGGACACATAATTACACCCGAAGGCGTTAAGCCAAATCCATCAAAAATTGAAGCTATAAAAAACATTAATCTACCTAAAACCCAAAAAGAAATAAAATCCTTTCTTGGCCTAATTGGTTACTACCGCAAATTCATAAAGGATTTTGCAAAAATAACCAAGCCACTAACGAGCTGTCTAACGAAAAAATCAAAAATTGTAATTGACGATAATTACAAAAATTGTTTTGAGTTATGTAAATCATTACTAACCAATGAACCAATTTTAAAGTATCCCGATTTCGAAATCCCTTTCACACTAACAACCGATGCAAGCAATTTTGCCATAGGAGCAATCCTTAGCCAAGGTGAAATAGGTAAAGATTTACCTATAGCTTACGCGTCACGTACATTATCAAAGACCGAAACAAACTATGCGACTATTGAGAAAGAGCTCCTAGCCATAGTTTGGGGTGTAAAATATTTTCGCCCGTATCTATACGGAAGAAAATTTAAGATAATGACAGATCATAAACCGCTGGTATGGCTATTTAACGCCAAGGATCCGTCGAGCAAAATCGTCAGATGGAGACTTCGACTCGAGGAATATGACTATGAAATCCTGTATAAGAAAGGAACCTCGAATACCAACGCGGACGCTCTATCTCGTATAGAAATCAATGAATGTTTAGCAAATAAAAAATTCAAATATCCCGAAACAATAGATTCACTAAAACAAATAAATCCAAACGAATATTCTAAACCCGTAGAAAATTCGATAGGTACCCAAGTCAGCAAAGACGAAAAAAACAAAGAACACGAAATTAATATGTTAGAACTCATGGATAATTTTCAAACTCTGGAAATAAACGAACCAACGGATAAAACGGTTAATATCCCTGAGACACTAACACCAATAAATAACTTCAAACGTCAAATCGAAATACTAGTCGACGAGCATTTCGAAATGATGAATGAAAAATTTAAAATAAAATTCGGCAAATACAAACAATATACAATCAGGAAAAAGGAATACACACCTGAAGATATTAAGTATTTAGTAGAGAAATATATTAATAACACCCTTTCAGCAATTAAAACTGATGATGAAACATTTAAAATGTTCAACGATTATTTCAAACAAAATCGAAATTTAAAAATAATCAGATCTAAAATTTCAATAGAAGATATAACAGATCATGACAAACAGCTAGAAATAATTAAAACAACTCATATACCATATCACCGAGGTATAATCGAGAATTTTGAAAAGATAAAAAAAAAATATTTTTTCCCTAACCTAAAACAAAAAGTCACTACATTCGTGAACAATTGTGAAGTTTGTAAACTCAACAAATATGAGCGCAAACCTGTTAATCTCAAATTTCAAATTTCCCCAACACCAAACGGACCAATGGAAATACTCCATTGCGACACCTTTGTGTTGAGATCCAAAACATTCCTCACGATTATGGATAAATTTTCCAAATTTATCTCCATTTTCGAATTGCCTAATCGGAAATCTCAAACCATAATCAGAATGTTTAGAAAATTTTTCTCTCGGGAAGGAATCCCAAAGCAAATCACAATAGATTCAGCTACGGAATTCAACTCAGAAATATTCAACAATTTTATGGGTATGCACAATATAGAATTGCATACAACCACAGCTAAGTCGTCTACAGGAAATAGCCCTATAGAACGAGTCCATAACACCTTAACGGAGTTAATAAGGATAATTCATAGCGAAAATAAAGATATGCCAATATGTGAGCTAATGGATGAGGCAACCTTTGCATACAACAATTCAATCCATAGTGCAACAAATCTTACACCATTTGAATTACACAAAGGGCATCTAATAATAAAAAATATTCCAGAACAATTCCCAGAACAATCGGAGGAATTTTTAGAAAGAATTCGTAAAAAATATCAAGAAGTGGCCAAATATATTGCGCAACTTCAATTACGAAATAAAACAAAAAATATTAAAGCACTCAACACTACACGTGATGAACCAAGACAATTTTCCGAAAACGAAAAAATATTTGAAAAAACGACAACTAGGGACAAGTTAGTCCCAAAATACATAAAACATTTAGTCGAAAAAAATAACGAAATAACCGTAGATACCAACAAACGAAGAGTCCACAAACGTAAAATAAGAAATTGTAGCGAACATATCAATAAAGACAACATCTTATTGCAGGATACTCCTGGATGCTCAAGGTCAAACGATAGAGTACTTCGACCTCAGTAACGGAAAAGGCATACTAGCTCTCCAACAAGGTAAAACAAGAATAATAGATTCTTATTCAAAGTTATTTCACATTATCGAATTATCCGATATACGAGATAATGCAAATCAAATAAATAATACCTTCAATAAAATAATTCAAATGATGGATCATCATAAAACCAGAGATATACAAGCAGTAATAGCAGACAGAAGACTGAAAAAATTAGACTCTTCACTGTACAATATTTTGCCCAATACATACAAAAGTAGAAACAAAAGAGGACTATTTAACCCTTAGGAAGCTTTATAAAAGCGATAACAGGAAATCTAGATCAGGAAGATCTAACCGACATTCAATCATCAATAAAAAAATTAGATAATGGTCAATACGAACTAATCGATAAATATAATGATGAAATTAAAATAAATAATCAATTAATAGAAAATAACATTTTACTAACAGAACACATTAAAATAAATCAATGTAACCTATACAAATAAATAAGTTATATCTAAGTTATTTACCTAACCCTCGAGAACCACAACGTGCATAATACTATAACTATATATATATATATATATATATATATATATATAAATTTATATATATATATATATATATATATATATATAAATATATATATATATATCTATATATATATCTATATATATATATATATATATATATATATATATATATATATATATATATATATATATATATATATATATATATATATATACGCATGTACATAACGAGAGTATATTTGTATGTGTTCATTTGCAACGCTACAATTTTTTATTTTTGGTAGCGTGGTGCGTCATAATTTTTGGATTTTTTTATTTTTGTTGTAAACGTAATAAAATATAATATTCATTTTATAAAATTAATAATTTGTGGCCCTGAAAAGGACCGTTTTGTTTAAAACTATATATATATATATATATAATTCGATGAACGACTCAACCATAGATATATATATATATATATATATATATAACATCCACCATATTAAAAAACACACGGGACACAAATTTATTTTGAGCTTGTATATTTAGTTACGGCTTTTGTTCCTTCACTTACAGCGTGCTTAGCTAATTCACCGGGTAACAATAAACGTACGGCTGTTTGAATTTCCCGTGATGTAATCGTCGAACGTTTATTATAATGAGCTAAACGCGACGCTTCCGATGCAATTCTTTCAAAAATATCATTAACAAATGAATTCATGATGCTCATGGCTTTTGATGAAATACCAGTATCGGGATGTACTTGTTTCAATACTTTATAAATGTAAATGGCATAACTTTCCTTTCGGCGTTTACGTTTGCTTTTTTTATCTCCCTTGGAAATATTTTTTTGAGCTTTTCCGGCTTTCTTAGCTGCTTTTCCGCTTGTTTTTGGTGGCATTTTTCACACACTTTATTATTGTTTGTTACAATACACACAATTAAACGATTTAGATGAAACTGTTGAAATGGTCAGAATTTGGTACGCATTTTATTGTGAAAATTTCATAAAAAAATAAAATAGTTAAGCTCCGCCTTTTTGTTTCGTATAATCGTATATATATTTTACAAATATAGAAAATGTGCCTATATAAAGAGCGTCAATTTAATAGATGCATAAATTTATATTTACTGACTGTGTGTTACGAGTGTTTGAGTGAAAACAGAAAACAAAAGAATCAATAAATAATGTCTGGTCGTGGTAAAGGCGGTAAAGTTAAAGGAAAGGCAAAGTCCCGTTCAAATCGTGCTGGATTACAATTTCCAGTTGGAAGAATTCATCGTTTATTGCGTAAAGGAAATTATGCGGAACGTGTTGGTGCCGGTGCTCCCGTATATTTAGCCGCCGTTATGGAATATTTGGCCGCTGAAGTATTAGAATTGGCGGGTAATGCAGCAAGAGACAACAAGAAAACCAGAATCATACCACGTCATTTACAATTGGCAATCCGTAATGACGAAGAATTAAATAAATTATTATCTGGTGTTACAATTGCTCAAGGTGGTGTATTACCAAATATTCAAGCCGTTTTATTACCAAAGAAAACCGAGAAAAAGGCTTAAATTATAATATTATACGAGTATGTGTAATATATTATTTCATTTTTTTAAAACAACCGTCCTTTTCAGGACGACCATAAAATTTATATTTTATGAAAAGAATAAATTTATACATCACGAAACAAACTTTTTCATGTAAAATAAATAGTTTTTTTGTGTGTATATTGTGTAAACAAAAATTCACTAGATGCGTTTCGTACTGTAAAAAGATCACGATGTGTCGACGGCAAATTTTTAATTTAAAATTCAAATCAAAAAATAATTTTTCGTTGTACAAAAATTCAATAGATATCGTTTGCGTACTGCGAACACAGACAGCTTTTTTATTTCAAGCATAAAATGTAATGTCTTCTTAAATCCAACAGATAGCGTCCAAAACGGTTAGGAACTTTATTTAGATTTTTGACTGCACGAAAAACTTAATTTCGTTTCGACAAAATAATAAACATAACACGCATACATAAAATTAAAAGTCGTTTATTTTACGTTTTCCGTAGTAATCAAAATATATTCCATTTTTAAATTTTATTTATATGATGGTCCTGAAAAGGACCGTTTTTTTTTTGTTGATAATTTGATTAAGTTTTAATACACAAAATTAAATTTAAGCACGTTCACCACGGATACGTCTTGCCAATTGAATATCCTTTGGCATAATTGTAACACGTTTGGCGTGAATCGCGCATAAATTGGTATCTTCAAATAAACCAACTAAATATGCTTCACTTGCTTCTTGTAATGCCATTACAGCTGACGATTGGAAACGTAAATCAGTTTTAAAATCTTGAGCAATTTCACGTACTAAACGTTGGAATGGTAATTTACGGATCAATAATTCAGTTGACTTTTGATACCGACGAATCTCACGTAAAGCTACTGTACCGGGACGATAACGATGTGGTTTTTTAACTCCACCAGTTGCTGGGGCGCTTTTACGCGCAGCCTTTGTAGCTAATTGCTTACGGGGAGCTTTACCACCGGTTGATTTACGAGCAGTTTGCTTTGTTCTTGCCATGATTTTTCACACACAAACAACACTTTTACCACAATTAAAATTCACAAGAATAAAAAATTATGTTCAATTGAAAACACAAGTTAATAGTTAGATAACACACTTTTGTCTAAACGTAACGCGAATTCACGGGCTTATTATATAGCATTTACCAAAAATACATACACATGCACACAATAAAAAATGTGAAAGAGGAACAGAAAATATAGTTGTTTACAGAAAATCGTATAGGATAAAACGAAAAGGTATAATACAAACATATATTGTTAAATAAAAAACGATTCAACGAATCAGAAAATTTATATTTATGTTTATGTAAAAAAAGAAGCCATCTTTTATTTAATTATTTTTCTTTTACGAAACGCATATAAACGGACGTGCTTTTCGTCAAAATTCATCATTTCAATTTTAATTTTTGTGTGTGATTGAAGTATAATTTTATTTGTGACATATTCTAAAAAATGACTGGTCGCGGTAAAGGTGGTAAAGGATTGGGAAAAGGAGGTGCAAAACGTCATCGTAAAGTTTTACGTGATAATATCCAAGGTATTACAAAACCGGCAATTCGTCGTTTAGCTCGCCGAGGTGGTGTTAAAAGAATTAGTGGTTTAATTTATGAAGAAACACGTGGTGTTTTAAAAGTATTTTTGGAAAATGTTATTCGTGATGCAGTAACATATACTGAACATGCTAAACGTAAAACTGTCACCGCTATGGATGTTGTATATGCATTAAAACGTCAAGGTCGTACTTTGTACGGTTTCGGAGGTTAAGTTAAATCTCATATACATAAAAAATCGCGTTATACGAACAAAAAACCGTCCTTTTCAGGACGAACATAAAATTACAATTTTATTAAAAGAATAAATTTATATATATATATATATTGGTATTGTTTAATTCGTCTAAAATGTTTTGTGCGTAAACATATGTATGTATGTAGCGCGCAGTATGATGTGTGGTAAAATAGTACACAATGAAAATCGTAAAATGCTCACGTACACAAAAAAAAATTGAAATATTAATAAAATACAACGTCAGCGTCTATATAGAAATTTTTTTTGTTAAGGAATTGTAGAAAATTATAACAGATGTGAGCTGGTACGTATTGTAAGTAACAATACGTATGAAATTTTTCCGACGAAAAAATCGGATACGGATAAATACTTACTACTCAAATTACTCGTACACTACATGAAAATTATATAAATTGATTAAAAAATACGTTTTCATAAAAATAATGTTGTTTTCCATTTTACATACATATAAAATTTATCCGACGACAATTTATATTGTCAACGATGACAAATCGAGTAAATTTATTCGAATTTTGATATACTTTACTTACTTGTCAAATCGCCCGAACATACGGGTGTAATGAAAACTATATAAATTGATTATAAATTCGAAATTGCGTTTGCGCGTACTCGATTTCATAAAAATGATGTTCCTTTTTTAAATACTTATGTATTTGATGGTCCTGATAAGGACCGATTTATGTACACTACGATTGAGTATATACACGCGCTTTTTTCATTCTTGCATAAATAAGGAAATTATTTATTTATTTTTTAGCTGCCGCCTTTTTAGGAGCGGCCTTTTTAGGTTTTGGGGTTTTTGGTTTTTTAACCGCGTCAGCTTTTGGCTTAGTTGGCTTCTGTTTTGGAGCCGATTTTACACCAGTTTTCTTAGCACTTTTCGCTGATGCGGCAGCTACTTTCTTTTTATCGCTCGCTGGTTTTTTTGTTGCCGCTTTCTTAGCACCAGCAGCGCTTGCCTTCTTAGCCACAGATTTTGGTTTTTTGTCGCCGCCTGCTTTTTTTGGTGTCGCTTTCTTTGATGAAGCGGCCGCTTTAGGTTTCTCACCACCAGATTTTTTCGGGGCTTTCGGTTTTAATGCAGCTGATATTTTAAATGAACCAGACGCACCTTTACCTTTAGTTTGCACCAATTGACCGCTTGTAACAGCTCCTTTTAAATATTTTTTAATAAATGGTGATAATTTATCTGCATCAATTTTATAAGTTGCCGAAATATATTTTTTAATCGCCTGTAATGATGAGCCGCCCCGTTCTTTTAAAGCTTTAATCGCACTTTGTACCATTTCAGACGTTGGTGGATGGTTTGGTTTAGTTTTTGGTTTTTTTACGCCGCCGCTAGCTGCTGCTTTTGTTTTCTTAATTTTTGGTGATTTTGCTGCTGGAGTGGTTGCTGCAGGAGCCTCACTTGAAATTGCGGTTTCGACATCAGCCATTTTTAATAGAATTTTTTTTTAATTATTCACTCTTTACACAGAAGTCACTTTACTTTACAATAACAGGAATTGTAATTAGCACAAGAAAAAACACTTTATTAACACACTGAGATTTAACGTTAAAAGTTAACACTTTATTTTAGCTTTTATATGAAAATTTTTCATATATTACGTATATTAAATAAAACGTATTGCATGCAGGAAGTAAATACTACCTAGCGGTAGTATAATTTTGTTGACATTTATATTTTTTGATTTCATTTTATCAAATAATTTCAATCATTGTAATTAATTTTTTATAAATATTTTATATTGATATGATCAAATATGTTACTAACTTAGAATTGAAATCATACAATTTATAATAAACTAATTATTTTACATATTTTTATCAATTTTTTTACAAAATTATATAGAAATTTTTCATCTTTTTCCTATAAAAATCAAAAATTTTTATATAAATATAAAAAATTATAATAAAATAGATTATGATACATATAATTTGATTATAATACTATATATTTATTATATAATTTAATTAAAATAATAAATGTTTATAATATTTTTTAAAAATTATATTCCAACATAAAATATGTTCATACAAAACGTCAAAATATTTTGTGTTCCGCCATTATTCACATACGAGTATTTTTATACGTACGTTCTCAATACAAGACGCACATTCGAAAGTTGTTTTATATACATATTTTTATATTTCATTAAATATATACGAGTATATATAATATAATATTATATGAATAATTATTATAACAATTTATTAAAATTAATTTATATTAAGGCGCACAAAAAAAAAATTCATTTTTTCCGAATTGTGTTTATGCTATAAGAAATTTATAGAAGCAAACAAATACAAATGAAGTATGTTTTATTTTGCACAGATGGCACTATACAATGGAAACAAATAATAATTCGCGTAATTGTTTTGCATACAATTAATTACTATGAAAATAATATAAAATTTGTTATTTATATCGTTACACATGATGATTAAAGTATGCATGTATTTCGTTCCAATTATTATAATTTCTAAAGTAAATTAAATACAAATTTTCGTTAATAGCGTGCCGCCATGTTTATTTTATTATCACGCAGATTAATTTTTTTCAATAATCATTTGTTTTTGTGTCTCCGCTGAAAAATTTAGTTCAATTAAATATAAAAATATAGATGGGAGGCCAATAATCATTTTCTAATATTTTAACGTCATCATACGTGTTAAATATTTAAAATTTAATTTTTACATATGCATGTGTGGGTGCTGCGGGACGCTGCATTTTTGGATTCGGTGTATACATATGCATGTAAATGGGTTTATATATATGTATAAATATATATGTGTATATATATATATATATATATAAATATATATATATATATATATATATATATATATATATATATATATATAAATATATATATATATATAAATATATATATATATATATATATATATATAGTTATGTGTCATTACTCCACATGCCATTTCCAAGAAACAGCAACAACGACAATTACGAAGAACCACATCGTTGGGAAATATTAAATTTTAGTATAAGCATTAATATAAGCATTTAATATAAATTTGCAAAATAAACATATAAAATATTACAATTACAATTAACCATATACATTAAGCAAAATAAGCATATTAATTGAACCTGTAATACGAACAGTATAAATACTGTTCTTTTTGTACACAACGTGTTCATAATTTTAATCGCGCTTACATACGCAAGTCTCACGTTGGTAATCATTGTTACTCTAAATTTTAATAATTAAAATAAATCATTGTAACCTATACAAATAAATAAGTTATATCTAAGTTATTTACCTAACCCTCGAGAACCACAACGTGCATAATACTATAACTGGCGCAGTTTAAGTGAAAGTGAATAATTTTAAAATTAAAATTAAGTGTAACTAAAAGAAAATTTTTTTTTTTGGTTGTTGTAAAATTCTGAAAAAACAAAAAAAATTTTAAATTGAAATTCAGTGTAAAAAATTGATTCATAAACTGTTATCACCACACAAAAGTGAATGAACTCAAAAGTGTTACAAATCATAAATTAGTGTTGGACAAACAATCAAAAATAATCAACATGAAAATTCTACTTCAAACAACAATCATTTTGGCTATAAGGTAATCAGTTTTTATTCATATAATTAATCCTTTAATCATTCCTTTATACATACTAACAATTGTGGAAAGTGAGAGTTAAAATTATTGAACCCAAGAAAAAAAAAACTTGTAAAAAATTTTTATTTTTTCGTAAACGTATAAAATTTACGCTATCGAAAATCGCAATTTATCCGTATAAAACTCTACGAATAAAGTGCAAACGACTATAGAAATATAGATCGTATATCGCGAAACCACATCAAATTCTGTGTTAACGTGATTGAAAAAGTGATCGGGTTATCACTATAAACAAAATTTTTTATGGGACAAAATTCAGAACAAACCGACTTAACAAAAATAAAACAACAATTCGAAAACGATTCAAATAAAATAACAGGAGTGTTAGAAAAATTTAATTTAGAGCAAAAACAAAAGAAAATAGTTCAAAAACAGCTAGAATTAAAATCAAATCAGGTAAAAATAGAAACCATCGATAACGAGAAAACTCAAATTTTTAACCAATTAAAACAACCATTAGTATTTAAGTTAGGAGAAAAATTAGTTCAGTACAAAAAAACTGAAGAAAACGTCGAATCATTAAATCGACAATTGGACAATCTAAATTTAGGTAATAATATACTTGAACAAAAACAAGAGATTGTGCTAGATTTTCCTAACGAAAACAAAGACCTCCAACAAGAGAAAATAAAAATGGCAAATATTAAAGAAATTCTAGAAATTTTCGACGTAGATAAAATTACTAAAAATATTTTACCCTACGATGGGAGTAGAACAGACTTAGTACGATTCTTAGATTCTGTAGATAATACGCTTAACATTTGTCGAAATTTAGATAAAAATTCAGAACATTACAAAATCATATTAACTAACATTAGAAGCAAAATCATAGGCGTAGCTAGTAATTCCTTAATAACATATAATGTGAATACAACAAATTGGAAAGAAATAAAAGAACATTTAGTGAACAAATACGCTGACAGCAGAGACGAATCAAACCTACAGTTTGAACTATACAGTCTCGTCAGAAATAATTTGTCACCTCAAAATTTGTTCGATAAAATCCAAAACTTGTTGACCTTACTAATTAACCAAGTCAAACTTCACAACGATAATCAAGAAATTATCGCTCACCAAATTAACCAATATAATCAAGTTGGTTTAACAATTCTTACTGCGGGTCTAAGAGAACCTCTAGGAGGCAGGATTAGATCTATGCAACCAAAAAGCCTTATAGAAGCTTACGACTTTATTACTAAGGAACAAAACATAAATAAATTAAAATATAACCATCAACCAACAAGTAGTACCCACTCGTACAGTAATAACAATAAAATCAAACTAGAATCGAATAAAACTACAGAAAATAACAATTCTAACAATCATAAACCGACGAACAACAAAAACTACAGCTCTAACTATAAACCTAATTATACTCCTAATAACAGTAATAACATTAAGAAATTTCAAAATAATTACATGTACAATAAATCACCGGAAACTACTGGTAAAACCGAAACCAAAAGAGAAATTAAAACCGAACACTTCAACATTGAGACGGAAATAAATGACGAGATTTTTCATTAACAGCCTCGGAAAACAATCTACTATATTCAATATAGAAAACATATCTAAACTACCATTTATAACCTTGTCAATTAACAAACAAATCCTAAAATTTCTTATCGACACGGGAGCCGATAAATCCTATATCAGCCCTGACGTCGTAAACAAAAAACTTCGAACACCTACTGATTTAAAAATCACGAGCCTGTTCAACTCTACCACCATTAATGAAAAAACTTTCATAAAATTTAACGAATTCAACAATCCTATAGAACTATTTATTTTAAAATTTCACAAATTCTATGATGGCCTAATAGGTTACGATAACTTAACAAAACTTAATGCTAACGTCCTACTAGAAACCAAACAACTAAAAAGCCCAAATTTTTCGTTAAAATTACACGACAAGATACAGTCATGTATCAAACCATTTTTTTTAAACGCTCTGGAAAAAGTAATAATAAGAGCCCCAGTTTCAATAAAAACGGTGAATTCTACATTAAACCAATAAAAATACAAGAGGGAGTCTACATCCAAGAAGGTATTTACAAAACTCACTCACCACACTCGGCATATGTAGAAATAATTAATCAATCAAGTACTAATAAAGAAATTTTCTTAATTCAACCAATAATTGTCGAAGAATTGAACCAATATCATGAAATAAATTTTCATACGTCCCAGGAACAAAATTTCACAGAAAATATTGAATCTAAATTAGACCTAGCTAATCTAAATAGGGAAGAAAAACAAGAAATCATAAAATTTTGTAATAAATTCAAAGACACTTTCTACGACGATAATAATAAGTTAACATTCACACATAATGTCAAGCATAAAATTGATCTGAACAACGAAAAGCCAGTACAAGTCAAACAGTACCGACATCCAGAATATCAAAAAAGTGAAATAAAAAACGAAATCAATAAATTACTATCAAATGGGATAATACGTCCTTCATATTCACCTTGGAGTAGTCCAATATGGCTAGTTCCAAAGAAGGCCGATTCCCAGGGTAACAAAAAGTGGCGTCTCGTAGTGGACTATCGCAAACTCAATAGCCAAACTATAGACGATCGCTACCCACTCCCAAATATTTCAAATATACTAGACAAACTCGGGAAAGCTAACTATTTTTCCACTATCGATCTCGCGGCGGGTTTTCACCAAATTCAAATCCATCCAGACGATATACCAAAAACAGGGTTTAGTGTCGAATCTGGACACTATGAGTTCTTAAGGATGCCCTTCGGCTTGAAAAATGCCCCGAGCACTTTTCAACGAATAATGGATAACATCCTTGGAGAACTACAAGGTAATAACGTGTTGTGCTACATGGACGATATTATCGTGTTTTCCACTAGTTTACAAGAACATCTTATAGATCTTCAAAAAGTATTTATAAAATTGCGCAACGCAAACTTAAAAATACAAGTAGATAAAACGCACTTTTGTCAAAAACAGATTGGATTTCTCGGACACATAATTACACCCGAAGGCGTTAAGCCAAATCCATCAAAAATTGAAGCTATAAAAAACATTAATCTACCTAAAACCCAAAAAGAAATAAAATCCTTTCTTGGCCTAATTGGTTACTACCGCAAATTCATAAAGGATTTTGCAAAAATAACCAAGCCACTAACGAGCTGTCTAACGAAAAAATCAAAAATTGTAATTGACGATAATTACAAAAATTGTTTTGAGTTATGTAAATCATTACTAACCAATGAACCAATTTTAAAGTATCCCGATTTCGAAATCCCTTTCACACTAACAACCGATGCAAGCAATTTTGCCATAGGAGCAATCCTTAGCCAAGGTGAAATAGGTAAAGATTTACCTATAGCTTACGCGTCACGTACATTATCAAAGACCGAAACAAACTATGCGACTATTGAGAAAGAGCTCCTAGCCATAGTTTGGGGTGTAAAATATTTTCGCCCGTATCTATACGGAAGAAAATTTAAGATAATGACAGATCATAAACCGCTGGTATGGCTATTTAACGCCAAGGATCCGTCGAGCAAAATCGTCAGATGGAGACTTCGACTCGAGGAATATGACTATGAAATCCTGTATAAGAAAGGAACCTCGAATACCAACGCGGACGCTCTATCTCGTATAGAAATCAATGAATGTTTAGCAAATAAAAAATTCAAATATCCCGAAACAATAGATTCACTAAAACAAATAAATCCAAACGAATATTCTAAACCCGTAGAAAATTCGATAGGTACCCAAGTCAGCAAAGACGAAAAAAACAAAGAACACGAAATTAATATGTTAGAACTCATGGATAATTTTCAAACTCTGGAAATAAACGAACCAACGGATAAAACGGTTAATATCCCTGAGACACTAACACCAATAAATAACTTCAAACGTCAAATCGAAATACTAGTCGACGAGCATTTCGAAATGATGAATGAAAAATTTAAAATAAAATTCGGCAAATACAAACAATATACAATCAGGAAAAAGGAATACACACCTGAAGATATTAAGTATTTAGTAGAGAAATATATTAATAACACCCTTTCAGCAATTAAAACTGATGATGAAACATTTAAAATGTTCAACGATTATTTCAAACAAAATCGAAATTTAAAAATAATCAGATCTAAAATTTCAATAGAAGATATAACAGATCATGACAAACAGCTAGAAATAATTAAAACAACTCATATACCATATCACCGAGGTATAATCGAGAATTTTGAAAAGATAAAAAAAAAATATTTTTTCCCTAACCTAAAACAAAAAGTCACTACATTCGTGAACAATTGTGAAGTTTGTAAACTCAACAAATATGAGCGCAAACCTGTTAATCTCAAATTTCAAATTTCCCCAACACCAAACGGACCAATGGAAATACTCCATTGCGACACCTTTGTGTTGAGATCCAAAACATTCCTCACGATTATGGATAAATTTTCCAAATTTATCTCCATTTTCGAATTGCCTAATCGGAAATCTCAAACCATAATCAGAATGTTTAGAAAATTTTTCTCTCGGGAAGGAATCCCAAAGCAAATCACAATAGATTCAGCTACGGAATTCAACTCAGAAATATTCAACAATTTTATGGGTATGCACAATATAGAATTGCATACAACCACAGCTAAGTCGTCTACAGGAAATAGCCCTATAGAACGAGTCCATAACACCTTAACGGAGTTAATAAGGATAATTCATAGCGAAAATAAAGATATGCCAATATGTGAGCTAATGGATGAGGCAACCTTTGCATACAACAATTCAATCCATAGTGCAACAAATCTTACACCATTTGAATTACACAAAGGGCATCTAATAATAAAAAATATTCCAGAACAATTCCCAGAACAATCGGAGGAATTTTTAGAAAGAATTCGTAAAAAATATCAAGAAGTGGCCAAATATATTGCGCAACTTCAATTACGAAATAAAACAAAAAATATTAAAGCACTCAACACTACACGTGATGAACCAAGACAATTTTCCGAAAACGAAAAAATATTTGAAAAAACGACAACTAGGGACAAGTTAGTCCCAAAATACATAAAACATTTAGTCGAAAAAAATAACGAAATAACCGTAGATACCAACAAACGAAGAGTCCACAAACGTAAAATAAGAAATTGTAGCGAACATATCAATAAAGACAACATCTTATTGCAGGATACTCCTGGATGCTCAAGGTCAAACGATAGAGTACTTCGACCTCAGTAACGGAAAAGGCATACTAGCTCTCCAACAAGGTAAAACAAGAATAATAGATTCTTATTCAAAGTTATTTCACATTATCGAATTATCCGATATACGAGATAATGCAAATCAAATAAATAATACCTTCAATAAAATAATTCAAATGATGGATCATCATAAAACCAGAGATATACAAGCAGTAATAGCAGACAGAAGACTGAAAAAATTAGACTCTTCACTGTACAATATTTTGCCCAATACATACAAAAGTAGAAACAAAAGAGGACTATTTAACCCTTAGGAAGCTTTATAAAAGCGATAACAGGAAATCTAGATCAGGAAGATCTAACCGACATTCAATCATCAATAAAAAAATTAGATAATGGTCAATACGAACTAATCGATAAATATAATGATGAAATTAAAATAAATAATCAATTAATAGAAAATAACATTTTACTAACAGAACACATTAAAATAAATCAATGTAACCTATACAAATAAATAAGTTATATCTAAGTTATTTACCTAACCCTCGAGAACCACAACGTGCATAATACTATAACTATATATATATATATATATATATATATATATATATAAATTTATATATATATATATATATATATATAAATATATATATATATCTATATATATATACATATATATATATATATATATATATATATATATATATATATATATATATATATATATATATATATATATATATATATATATATACGCATGTACATAACGAGAGTATATTTGTATGTGTTCATTTGCAACGCTACAATTTTTTATTTTTGGTAGCGTGGTGCGTCATAATTTTTGGATTTTTTTATTTTTGTTGTAAACGTAATAAAATATAATATTCATTTTATAAAATTAATAATTTGTGGCCCTGAAAAGGACCGTTTTGTTTAAAACTATATATATATATATATATAATTCGATGAACGACTCAACCATAGATATATATATATATATATATATATATATATATATATATATATATAACATCCACCATATTAAAAAACACACGGGACACAAATTTATTTTGAGCTTGTATATTTAGTTACGGCTTTTGTTCCTTCACTTACAGCGTGCTTAGCTAATTCACCGGGTAACAATAAACGTACGGCTGTTTGAATTTCCCGTGATGTAATCGTCGAACGTTTATTATAATGAGCTAAACGCGACGCTTCCGATGCAATTCTTTCAAAAATATCATTAACAAATGAATTCATGATGCTCATGGCTTTTGATGAAATACCAGTATCGGGATGTACTTGTTTCAATACTTTATAAATGTAAATGGCATAACTTTCCTTTCGGCGTTTACGTTTGCTTTTTTTATCTCCCTTGGAAATATTTTTTGAGCTTTTCCGGCTTTCTTAGCTGCTTTTCCGCTTGTTTTTGGTGGCATTTTTCACACACTTTATTATTGTTTGTTACAATACACACAATTAAACGATTTAGATGAAACTGTTGAAATGGTCAGAATTTGGTACGCATTTTATTGTGAAAATTTCATAAAAAAATAAAATAGTTAAGCTCCGCCTTTTTGTTTCGTATAATCGTATATATATTTTACAAATATAGAAAATGTGCCTATATAAAGAGCGTCAATTTAATAGATGCATAAATTTATATTTACTGACTGTGTGTTACGAGTGTTTGAGTGAAAACAGAAAACAAAAGAATCAATAAATAATGTCTGGTCGTGGTAAAGGCGGTAAAGTTAAAGGAAAGGCAAAGTCCCGTTCAAATCGTGCTGGATTACAATTTCCAGTTGGAAGAATTCATCGTTTATTGCGTAAAGGAAATTATGCGGAACGTGTTGGTGCCGGTGCTCCCGTATATTTAGCCGCCGTTATGGAATATTTGGCCGCTGAAGTATTAGAATTGGCGGGTAATGCAGCAAGAGACAACAAGAAAACCAGAATCATACCACGTCATTTACAATTGGCAATCCGTAATGACGAAGAATTAAATAAATTATTATCTGGTGTTACAATTGCTCAAGGTGGTGTATTACCAAATATTCAAGCCGTTTTATTACCAAAGAAAACCGAGAAAAAGGCTTAAATTATAATATTATACGAGTATGTGTAATATATTATTTCATTTTTTTAAAACAACCGTCCTTTTCAGGACGACCATAAAATTTATATTTTATGAAAAGAATAAATTTATACATCACGAAACAAACTTTTTCATGTAAAATAAATAGTTTTTTTGTGTGTATATTGTGTAAACAAAAATTCACTAGATAGCGTTTCGTACTGTAAAAAGATCACGATGTGTCGACGGCAAATTTTTAATTTAAAATTCAAATCAAAAAATAATTTTTCGTTGTACAAAAATTCAATAGATATCGTTTGCGTACTGCGAACACAGACAGCTTTTTTATTTCAAGCATAAAATGTAATGTAATTCTTCTTAAATCCAACAGATAGCGTCCAAAACGGTTAGGAACTTTATTTAGATTTTTGACTGCACGAAAAACTTAATTTCGTTTCGACAAAATAATAAACATAACACGCATACATAAAATTAAAAGTCGTTTATTTTACGTTTTCCGTAGTAATCAAAATATATTCCATTTTTAAATTTTATTTATATGATGGTCCTGAAAAGGACCGTTTTTTTTTGTTGATAATTTGATTAAGTTTTAATACACAAAATTAAATTTAAGCACGTTCACCACGGATACGTCTTGCCAATTGAATATCCTTTGGCATAATTGTAACACGTTTGGCGTGAATCGCGCATAAATTGGTATCTTCAAATAAACCAACTAAATATGCTTCACTTGCTTCTTGTAATGCCATTACAGCTGACGATTGGAAACGTAAATCAGTTTTAAAATCTTGAGCAATTTCACGTACTAAACGTTGGAATGGTAATTTACGGATCAATAATTCAGTTGACTTTTGATACCGACGAATCTCACGTAAAGCTACTGTACCGGGACGATAACGATGTGGTTTTTTAACTCCACCAGTTGCTGGGGCGCTTTTACGCGCAGCCTTTGTAGCTAATTGCTTACGGGGAGCTTTACCACCGGTTGATTTACGAGCAGTTTGCTTTGTTCTTGCCATGATTTTTCACACACAAACAACACTTTTACCACAATTAAAATTCACAAGAATAAAAAATTATGTTCAATTGAAAACACAAGTTAATAGTTAGATAACACACTTTTGTCTAAACGTAACGCGAATTCACGGGCTTATTATATAGCATTTACCAAAAATACACACACATGCACACAATAAAAAATGTGAAAGAGGAACAGAAAATATAGTTGTTTACAGAAAATCGTATAGGATAAAACGAAAAGGTATAATACAAACATATATTGTTAAATAAAAAACGATTCAACGAATCAGAAAATTTATATTTATGTTTATGTAAAAAAAGAAGCCATCTTTTATTTAATTATTTTTCTTTTACGAAACGCATATAAACGGACGTGCTTTTCGTCAAAATTCATCATTTCAATTTTAATTTTTGTGTGTGATTGAAGTATAATTTTATTTGTGACATATTCTAAAAAATGACTGGTCGCGGTAAAGGTGGTAAAGGATTGGGAAAAGGAGGTGCAAAACGTCATCGTAAAGTTTTACGTGATAATATCCAAGGTATTACAAAACCGGCAATTCGTCGTTTAGCTCGCCGAGGTGGTGTTAAAAGAATTAGTGGTTTAATTTATGAAGAAACACGTGGTGTTTTAAAAGTATTTTTGGAAAATGTTATTCGTGATGCAGTAACATATACTGAACATGCTAAACGTAAAACTGTCACCGCTATGGATGTTGTATATGCATTAAAACGTCAAGGTCGTACTTTGTACGGTTTCGGAGGTTAAGTTAAATCTCATATACATAAAAAATCGCGTTATACGAACAAAAAACCGTCCTTTTCAGGACGAACATAAAATTACAATTTTATTAAAAGAATAAATTTATATATATATATATATTGGTATTGTTTAATTCGTCTAAAATGTTTTGTGCGTAAACATATGTATGTATGTAGCGCGCAGTATATGATGTGTGGTAAAATAGTACACAATGAAAATCGTAAAATGCTCACGTACACAAAAAAAAATTGAAATATTAATAAAATACAACGTCAGCGTCTATATAGAAATTTTTTTTGTTAAGGAATTGTAGAAAATTATAACAGATGTCAGCTGGTACGTATTGTAAGTAACAATACGTATGAAATTTTTCCGACGAAAAAATCGGATACGGATAAATACTTACTACTCAAATTACTCGTACACTACATGAAAATTATATAAATTGATTAAAAAATACGTTTTCATAAAAATAATGTTGTTTTCCATTTTACATACATATAAAATTTATCCGACGACAATTTATATTGTCAACGATGACAAATCGAGTAAATTTATTCGAATTTTGATATACTTTACTTACTTGTCAAATCGCCCGAACATACGGGTGTAATGAAAACTATATAAATTGATTATAAATTCGAAATTGCGTTTGCGCGTACTCGATTTCATAAAAATGATGTTCCTTTTTTAAATACTTATGTATTTGATGGTCCTGATAAGGACCGATTTATGTACACTACGATTGAGTATATACACGCGCTTTTTTCATTCTTGCATAAATAAGGAAATTATTTATTTATTTTTTAGCTGCCGCCTTTTTAGGAGCGGCCTTTTTAGGTTTTGGGGTTTTTGGTTTTTTAACCGCGTCAGCTTTTGGCTTAGTTGGCTTCTGTTTTGGAGCCGATTTTACACCAGTTTTCTTAGCACTTTTCGCTGATGCGGCAGCTACTTTCTTTTTATCGCTCGCTGGTTTTTTTGTTGCCGCTTTCTTAGCACCAGCAGCGCTTGCCTTCTTAGCCACAGATTTTGGTTTTTTGTCGCCGCCTGCTTTTTTTGGTGTCGCTTTCTTTGATGAAGCGGCCGCTTTAGGTTTCTCACCACCAGATTTTTTCGGGGCTTTCGGTTTTAATGCAGCTGATATTTTAAATGAACCAGACGCACCTTTACCTTTAGTTTGCACCAATTGACCGCTTGTAACAGCTCCTTTTAAATATTTTTTAATAAATGGTGATAATTTATCTGCATCAATTTTATAAGTTGCCGAAATATATTTTTTAATCGCCTGTAATGATGAGCCGCCCCGTTCTTTTAAAGCTTTAATCGCACTTTGTACCATTTCAGACGTTGGTGGATGGTTTGGTTTAGTTTTTGGTTTTTTTACGCCGCCGCTAGCTGCTGCTTTTGTTTTCTTAATTTTTGGTGATTTTGCTGCTGGAGTGGTTGCTGCAGGAGCCTCACTTGAAATTGCGGTTTCGACATCAGCCATTTTTAATAGAATTTTTTTTTAATTATTCACTCTTTACACAGAAGTCACTTTACTTTACAATAACAGGAATTGTAATTAGCACAAGAAAAAACACTTTATTAACACACTGAGATTTAACGTTAAAAGTTAACACTTTATTTTAGCTTTTATATGAAAATTTTTCATATATTACGTATATTAAATAAAACGTATTGCATGCAGGAAGTAAATACTACCTAGCGGTAGTATAATTTTGTTGACATTTATATTTTTTGATTTCATTTTATCAAATAATTTCAATCATTGTAATTAATTTTTTATAAATATTTTATATTGATATGATCAAATATGTTACTAACTTAGAATTGAAATCATACAATTTATAATAAACTAATTATTTTACATATTTTTATCAATTTTTTTACAAAATTATATAGAAATTTTTCATCTTTTTCCTATAAAAATCAAAAATTTTTATATAAATATAAAAAATTATAATAAAATAGATTATGATACATATAATTTGATTATAATACTATATATTTATTATATAATTTAATTAAAATAATAAATGTTTATAATATTTTTTAAAAATTATATTCCAACATAAAATATGTTCATACAAAACGTCAAAATATTTTGTGTTCCGCCATTATTCACATACGAGTATTTTTATACGTACGTTCTCAATACAAGACGCACATTCGAAAGTTGTTTTATATACATATTTTTATATTTCATTAAATATATACGAGTATATATAATATAATATTATATGAATAATTATTATAACAATTTATTAAAATTAATTTATATTAAGGCGCACAAAAAAAAAATTCATTTTTTCCGAATTGTGTTTATGCTATAAGAAATTTATAGAAGCAAACAAATACAAATGAAGTATGTTTTATTTTGCACAGATGGCACTATACAATGGAAACAAATAATAATTCGCGTAATTGTTTTGCATACAATTAATTACTATGAAAATAATATAAAATTTGTTATTTATATCGTTACACATGATGATTAAAGTATGCATGTATTTCGTTCCAATTATTATAATTTCTAAAGTAAATTAAATACAAATTTTCGTTAATAGCGTGCCGCCATGTTTATTTTATTATCACGCAGATTAATTTTTTTCAATAATCATTTGTTTTTGTGTCTCCGCTGAAAAATTTAGTTCAATTATAAAAATATAGATGGGAGGCCAATAATCATTTTCTAATATTTTAACGTCATCATACGTGTTAAATATTTAAAATTTAATTTTTACATATGCATGTGTGGGTGCTGCGGGACGCTGCATTTTTGGATTCGGTGTATACATATGCATGTAAATGGGTTTATATATATGTATAAATATATATGTGTATATATATATATATATATATATAAATATATATATATATATATATATATATATATATATATATATATAAATATATATATATATATAAATATATATATATATATATATATATATATATATATATATATATATATATATATATATAAATTTATATATATATATATATATAAATATATATATATATCTATATCTATATATATATATATATATATATATATATACGCATGTACATAACGAGAGTATATTTGTATGTGTTCATTTGCAACGCTACAATTTTTTATTTTTGGTAGCGTGGTGCGTCATAATTTTTGGATTTTTTTATTTTTGTTGTAAACGTAATAAAATATAATATTCATTTTATAAAATTAATAATTTGTGGCCCTGAAAAGGACCGTTTTGTTTAAAACTATATATATATATATATATAATTCGATGAACGACTCAACCATAGATATATATATATATATATATATATATATATATATAACATCCACCATATTAAAAAACACACGGGACACAAATTTATTTTAAGCTTGTATATTTAGTTACGGCTTTTGTTCCTTCACTTACAGCGTGCTTAGCTAATTCACCGGGTAACAATAAACGTACGGCTGTTTGAATTTCCCGTGATGTAATCGTCGAACGTTTATTATAATGAGCTAAACGCGACGCTTCCGATGCAATTCTTTCAAAAATATCATTAACAAATGAATTCATGATGCTCATGGCTTTTGATGAAATACCAGTATCGGGATGTACTTGTTTCAATACTTTATAAATGTAAATGGCATAACTTTCCTTTCGGCGTTTACGTTTGCTTTTTTTATCTCCCTTGGAAATATTTTTTTGAGCTTTTCCGGCTTTCTTAGCTGCTTTTCCGCTTGTTTTTGGTGGCATTTTTCACACACTTTATTATTGTTTGTTACAATACACACAATTAAACGATTTAGATGAAACTGTTGAAATGGTCAGAATTTGGTACGCATTTTATTGTGAAAATTTCATAAAAAAATAAAATAGTTAAGCTCCGCCTTTTTGTTTCGTATAATCGTATATATATTTTACAAATATAGAAAATGTGCCTATATAAAGAGCGTCAATTTAATAGATGCATAAATTTATACTTACTGACTGTGTGTTACGAGTGTTTGAGTGAAAACAGAAAACAAAAGAATCAATAAATAATGTCTGGTCGTGGTAAAGGCGGTAAAGTTAAAGGAAAGGCAAAGTCCCGTTCAAATCGTGCTGGATTACAATTTCCAGTTGGAAGAATTCATCGTTTATTGCGTAAAGGAAATTATGCGGAACGTGTTGGTGCCGGTGCTCCCGTATATTTAGCCGCCGTTATGGAATATTTGGCCGCTGAAGTATTAGAATTGGCGGGTAATGCAGCAAGAGACAACAAGAAAACCAGAATCATACCACGTCATTTACAATTGGCAATCCGTAATGACGAAGAATTAAATAAATTATTATCTGGTGTTACAATTGCTCAAGGTGGTGTATTACCAAATATTCAAGCCGTTTTATTACCAAAGAAAACCGAGAAAAAGGCTTAAATTATAATATTATACGAGTATGTGTAATATATTATTTCATTTTTTTAAAACAACCGTCCTTTTCAGGACGACCATAAAATTTATATTTTATGAAAATAATAAATTTATACATCACGAAACAAACTTTTTCATGTAAAATAAATAGTTTTTTTGTGTGTATATTGTGTAAACAAAAATTCACTAGATAGCGTTTCGTACTGTAAAAAGATCACGATGTGTCGACGGCAAATTTTTAATTTAAAATTCAAATCAAAAAATAATTTTTCGTTGTACAAAAATTCAATAGATATTGTTTGCGTACTGCGAACACAGACAGCTTTTTTATTTCAAGCATAAAATGTAATGTAATTCTTCTTAAATCCAACAGATAGCGTCCAAAACGGTTAGGAACTTTATTTAGATTTTTGACTGCACGAAAAACTTAATTTCGTTTCGACAAAATAATAAACATAACACGCATACATAAAATTAAAAGTCGTTTATTTTACGTTTTCCGTAGTAATCAAAATATATTCCATTTTTAAATTTTATTTATATGATGGTCCTGAAAAGGACCGTTTTTTTTTTGTTGATAATTTGATTAAGTTTTAATACACAAAATTAAATTTAAGCACGTTCACCACGGATACGTCTTGCCAATTGAATATCCTTTGGCATAATTGTAACACGTTTGGCGTGAATCGCGCATAAATTGGTATCTTCAAATAAACCAACTAAATATGCTTCACTTGCTTCTTGTAATGCCATTACAGCTGACGATTGGAAACGTAAATCAGTTTTAAAATCTTGAGCAATTTCACGTACTAAACGTTGGAATGGTAATTTACGGATCAATAATTCAGTTGACTTTTGATACCGACGAATCTCACGTAAAGCTACTGTACCGGGACGATAACGATGTGGTTTTTTAACTCCACCAGTTGCTGGGGCGCTTTTACGCGCAGCCTTTGTAGCTAATTGCTTACGGGGAGCTTTACCACCGGTTGATTTACGAGCAGTTTGCTTTGTTCTTGCCATGATTTTTCACACACAAACAACACTTTTACCACAATTAAAATTCACAAGAATAAAAAATTATGTTCAATTGAAAACACAAGTTAATAGTTAGATAACACACTTTTGTCTAAACGTAACGCGTTTTTTTTTTTTTTTTTTTTTAAATTTCAAAATTTATTTACATTTGCCTTAATACTAATACATTGATTTCTTAGCCTAGAGTCTTAGCCGCAGCTTTCTCGTCTAATTTTCTTTTTGAATGTGATTTTTTTTTTTTTTTTTGGTTATTTTTATTTTATGATTTATTCATATACATTATTTTGGCTTAACCTAATTACCTTAAAACATAATTGTCTTGTGGTTCATGCATACGTACAAACCGGTATCTGTATGCATGCACCTTCCGACATTTGTTTGAGTTTTATTTGTAGTTATGTTTGTTTATTACTTTACTGTGCCAGGTAAGCTTAGTGACTGCCCCTGGAGTTCCAGGTCCCACGGATAGAGAATATTGCGGAGGAACGAAGTCCTAGAGCGTAGCGTTTTTTCTACAAATCTCGCTTGGAGACGTCGGGCGTGGTCTTGAATTTTTTCAATCCTTGCACGGGACTCCAGCTCGGAATTGCGAGTGCATTTGTAGTTTGGTGGTTTGGGCCAATCGTCGAACACAAATCGCAGAGCGTTTGCCTGGATAGAGGAAAGACTTTTCCACTGAGTTTTGGTCATGTCTCCCATCCATACAGGCATCGCGTAAGTTAGGACGGGCCTTATATACGCTTTGTATAGCCTTAATTTATTTTTGGAAGAGAGAGGGCTGCTTCTGTTTAGGAATCTGTAGAGTTGTTGCCGAGCGGCGAAGGCTTTTTTCTTGATGTATTTGATTTGCGGATTTTGGGAGAGTTTCTTATCAAGAACGACTCCTAGATATTTTACTTGAGATTTGGGTTCCAGAATGCTACCTTCGAAGAGAATGGGTTCTGCTTTAGGAGCCTTAGAATATTTATTTTGGTGGAAGTGGATGATTTCGGTTTTACCGTGATTTATTTTGATGTTCCATTTTCTTGCGTAGTTAGAATACCGGCTGAGGTATTCTGAAAGGCGAGAGGTAGACTTTCTAGCACTGACAGAAGAGGTGAAAATGGTGGTATCATCAGCGTAGATTTGAATCTTGGTTTCTTTGTTGTTTGATTTTGGTATGTCGTGATAGTAGAAACAGAAGAGGTGTGGTCCTAGGACCGACCCTTGTGCGACTCCCGCAAGCACTGTTTTGATGGTGGATGAATAGTTGTTCAGGTGAACGTAGAATTTTCGGCCTCTGAGGTAAGAGTAGATCAGCTTGATAAGGTAGTAAGGGATACCGCGATTGATTAATTTGTAAATTAGACCATTGTGCCAAACTGTGTCGAAGGCTTTTTCTATATCTAGGAAAGCCGCAATTGTCGATCGTCCAAACCGTTTGGAGTTTTTAACTGTATTTTTAAGCCTCATGACAGCTTGAGTGGTGCAGTGCCCGGGACGAAATCCGAACTGCTCCTCAGGGATGTATGGTTTAATTAAGGGAAGTAATCTGCTAAGAATGGCTATTTCTGCTACTTTGCTTAATCCGTTTAGGAGTGTTATAGGTCGGGTGTTCTCAGTTTTATTTGACGGTTTACCTGGTTTAGGTATAGGGACAACTTTGCCTATTTTCCAACAATCTGGGAAGTGGCCTGTTCTGAATATTGCATTAAGGAGATCTGTGTATTGACTGATTGCTTTCTCAGGTAGGTTTCTCAGTACAGCGTTGGGTATGTCATCGTCCCCGGGGGCTTTTCTTTTATTTAGGTGCTTCAATATATCAGCAATTTCTTCTACTTTGACTGGTGAGATGATTGGATTGACTGGTGGTGCCGCTATGAAACTGGTTACTGTAGAATCCACGAATTGGGAAAAGTGGGGGTCTTTTAAGACTTCATTCTGTGAATGAACTTTCTCGAAGTGGGACGCAACGTGTTCTACAATCTGCTGTGGATCAATGATTGGGTGTGGATGATGAGCGATCTGGCTGATCTGATTGTTCGATTTGCCGTTGAGCTTTCGAATCTCATTGAATATTTCTGGGGAGTTATCAGGTATTCTTTTCAGTCTAGTTTTGAAATCTTTGTTCTTTAGTTGTTGAAACCAGAACGAAATTAATTTGGATAGGAAATTTATTTCGGATTTTACCATGGATCCGGGATATCTGTAGTGAAGTCGGTTCATGTGATTCCGTTTTTTTATGAGACGTTGCAGTTCGGATGGGAGTTGAGCTTTGTCTTTAACTTTAGAGATTGGTATGGTGTTTTTGATGGAGTGCTGGATCGTTTTTGAAAAGTTGGAAGCGCATGCTTCGATCTGGTTTGTAGTGGTCATAGGAGGATTTGTAGGGAGATTTTGATGCATATGGACTTTAAATGTTTCCCAGTTTGCTAAGGAATAATTTCTAAATATTGTTGGTGGGCTAGCTGTGACTTTCACTGGGATTTCGAAAGTTACTGGTAGGTGATCGGAGCAGAATTCATGCAGCACCTGTGGCTGCTCTGAAAGGATTATATTCTTGGTGAGAACTAGATCAAGTACTGAGGAGGCTTTTGGAAATGTGGGCTCGTCAGGAGCATTTAGTAACAGATTTGATTCCATGCAGATTTTTTGGAGATCCTCTCCATTCTTGTTGTTTGAGCGGCAATTCCACGAGGTGTGCCTGGAGTTGAAGTCTCCCGCCACTATAGTCTTATTGCTACTGTTAGTGAGATATTTGATGTTGTTCTTATTAATTTTTCTGACATATATGGAGCAGGCTGTAATGAAATCTTTGGGGGTTCCAATGTTTATTAGCGTTGCCTCAGTTTCGTCAGAGATGAACGCTCGAGCCTTGAAATGTGGAATGCTTTCCTGTATTAGGATAGCAGTTCCTCCTGACCCAGCCGTGCGACCATCCTGCCTAGCTGTGACATAGCCGGGGAACTTTAATCTATGCCGTTCGTTAAGGTGCGTTTCTGATAAAAATACTAAGTGGGGTTGATGGCGAGACATCAGATACTCCAGTTCACCTCGTCGAGCCGTAGAGACTAGGCTATTGACATTTAGAGAAATACATAGAAGTTGTTCCTTCATATGACGTTGGATAAGGTGGTTAAAAATCTCATAAAGGCTAGGCGTTTTTCGGCGGCGTTAGTCTGAGGGATGTTATCGTATTCTGTGAAGAATTTGTCGCACTTCTCCTTGAGATCGAAGAGGTTGGACCCAAACAGCTCCGTGCATTCCTGCATTAGGCGATTTACGCTATTGCTGGAAGGCGATGGAGTGGGAATGGCTTGAATAGCTTTCGCGTATGGAACTCCGTCTCTCCGAAGTCCGAGTCCTGAAGGGAATCGGGCTTGATCTGGTTTACGGGGGGCAGTTCTAATTAAATACTTTTCTCTTACCTGGCACTTGCTGTAGTTTGCCGGATGCTGCTCCCCACAGTTGACACACATTGCTGGTTTCTCGTCCCTGTTGGTGTTGGAGCACATTCCTTCGCCATGGCTTTCTGTGCATTTTATGCATCGGAAGATACGACCGCAGTTTGATGAGGTGTGGCCGAATCTCTGGCAATTCCGACATTGTGTTACCTGGGCTCGACCTCTTTTCTTTTCCCAGCTGACACTATAGTACGACATATTTCTTATTGCCAACAGCTTCTCAGTTGGCATGTCCTTTTCCACTATGACTTGGAAAAGCGGCATCGGCACGTATGTCAAGGTACCGTTAGCAGCTTTCCGTTTGAAGGTCATAAGAGATACTTTTGCCTCGATTTGATGTTGTTCTTTGAGGGTTGCTTCAATTTCGCTCGGTGGGAGAGATGAATGTGCTCCACGCATAACATACGCGACTCTTTTGTCGTCAGGATGCGTGTAGGTGTGATATTCGATGTTTTCTTCTTTGTCGATCTCCTGCCTGATTTTTGACCAATCCTCTTTATTTGTGGTGGCTACTGATATCGAGTTTCCACCGCATTTGAAGGTGGCGCGACCTCCGGCTACCGTAATAATGTGTTTTGTTGTTTCATGCACTTTTTCGGATGCCACGTTATGCAGAACAATTGGTGGCGGGCGTTTGGGTCTGATCGTAGGTTTCGGTATGTTGGCATCGATGGTTGATGATGAAATGTCTGCCATACTGCTTTCGAAGGTTATTGCCACCTCGTCAGAGTTTTTCGGTTTCTTGGCAGTTCTCTCGGTAGCTACCGTGTCAAGAACGATACTTTCCTCCTCGCCAGAATCATGACCTCGCTTGGTCGAAGCGGTTGGGCCGGATACATGTTGTACGGTTACTTTCGGCTGTGTTTCTACTGGCGGGGTTGGCACTTCTTGCAATATACCTCCCGTTTCGTTTCTTGCAAGCATAGTTTTCAGTGCCGACGTTATTTGCAGCATCTGCTCGTGTAGAGTGTTTATGCGAATTTCAAGTGCTGCTACCTTGCACTTGCGAGATTTTTTTGTTTTTGTTGTAGTCATTTTTGACTCACTTGCAATTAACTTTTGTTTCTATTTTTACTTTTTTCAACTTTATTGCACTCACAATAACTTTATTAATTTTAACTTCACTTCACTTTTATTTGGTCTTTTGTTGCTTTTTTTGTTTTGAAAAAAACAGATTTATGTGGTATAAAAACAACAGCAGATGGTCGCAATGAGAATAAAACACAAGTTGATGATCGCTACCTGACTTCCAATGAATCACTGATCTATAAACGTAACGCGAATTCACGGGCTTATTATATAGCATTTACCAAAAATACATACACATGCACACAATAAAAAATGTGAAAGAGGAACAGAAAATATAGTTGTTTACAGAAAATCGTATAGGATAAAACGAAAAGGTATAATACAAACATATATTGTTAAATAAAAAACGATTCAACGAATCAGAAAATTTATATTTATGTTTATGTAAAAAAAGAAGCCATCTTTTATTTAATTATTTTTCTTTTACGAAACGCATATAAACGGACGTGCTTTTCGTCAAAATTCATCATTTCAATTTTAATTTTTGTGTGTGATTGAAGTATAATTTTATTTGTGACATATTCTAAAAAATGACTGGTCGCGGTAAAGGTGGTAAAGGATTGGGAAAAGGAGGTGCAAAACGTCATCGTAAAGTTTTACGTGATAATATCCAAGGTATTACAAAACCGGCAATTCGTCGTTTAGCTCGCCGAGGTGGTGTTAAAAGAATTAGTGGTTTAATTTATGAAGAAACACGTGGTGTTTTAAAAGTATTTTTGGAAAATGTTATTCGTGATGCAGTAACATATACTGAACATGCTAAACGTAAAACTGTCACCGCTATGGATGTTGTATATGCATTAAAACGTCAAGGTCGTACTTTGTACGGTTTCGGAGGTTAAGTTAAATCTCATATACATAAAAAATCGCGTTATACGAACAAAAAACCGTCCTTTTCAGGACGAACATAAAATTACAATTTTATTAAAAGAATAAATTTATATATATATATATATATTGGTATTGTTTAATTCGTCTAAAATGTTTTGTGCGTAAACATATGTATGTATGTAGCGCGCAGTATATGATGTGTGGTAAAATAGTACACAATGAAAATCGTAAAATGCTCACGTACACAAAAAAAAATTGAAATATTAATAAAATACAACGTCAGCGTCTATATAGAAATTTTTTTTGTTAAGGAATTGTAGAAAATTATAACAGATGTCAGCTGGTACGTATTGTAAGTAACAATACGTATGAAATTTTTCCGACGAAAAAATCGGATACGGATAAATACTTACTACTCAAATTACTCGTACACTACATGAAAATTATATAAATTGATTAAAAAATACGTTTTCATAAAAATAATGTTGTTTTCCATTTTACATACATATAAAATTTATCCGACGACAATTTATATTGTCAACGATGACAAATCGAGTAAATTTATTCGAATTTTGATATACTTTACTTACTTGTCAAATCGCCCGAACATACGGGTGTAATGAAAACTATATAAATTGATTATAAATTCGAAATTGCGTTTGCGCGTACTCGATTTCATAAAACTGATGTTCCTTTTTTAAATACTTATGTATTTGATGGTCCTGATAAGGACCGATTTATGTACACTACGATTGAGTATATACACGCGCTTTTTTCATTCTTGCATAAATAAGGAAATTATTTATTTATTTTTTAGCTGCCGCCTTTTTAGGAGCGGCCTTTTTAGGTTTTGGGGTTTTTGGTTTTTTAACCGCGTCAGCTTTTGGCTTAGTTGGCTTCTGTTTTGGAGCCGATTTTACACCAGTTTTCTTAGCACTTTTCGCTGATGCGGCAGCTACTTTCTTTTTATCGCTCGCTGGTTTTTTTGTTGCCGCTTTCTTAGCACCAGCAGCGCTTGCCTTCTTAGCCACAGATTTTGGTTTTTTGTCGCCGCCTGCTTTTTTTGGTGTCGCTTTCTTTGATGAAGCGGCCGCTTTAGGTTTCTCACCACCAGATTTTTTCGGGGCTTTCGGTTTTAATGCAGCTGATATTTTAAATGAACCAGACGCACCTTTACCTTTAGTTTGCACCAATTGACCGCTTGTAACAGCTCCTTTTAAATATTTTTTAATAAATGGTGATAATTTATCTGCATCAATTTTATAAGTTGCCGAAATATATTTTTTAATCGCCTGTAATGATGAGCCGCCCCGTTCTTTTAAAGCTTTAATCGCACTTTGTACCATTTCAGACGTTGGTGGATGGTTTGGTTTAGTTTTTGGTTTTTTTACGCCGCCGCTAGCTGCTGCTTTTGTTTTCTTAATTTTTGGTGATTTTGCTGCTGGAGTGGTTGCTGCAGGAGCCTCACTTGAAATTACGGTTTCGACATCAGCCATTTTTAATAGAATTTTTTTTTAATTATTCACTCTTTACACAGAAGTCACTTTACTTTACAATAACAGGAATTGTAATTAGCACAAGAAAAAACACTTTATTAACACACTGAGATTTAACGTTAAAAGTTAACACTTTATTTTAGCTTTTATATGAAAATTTTTCATATATTACGTATATTAAATAAAACGTATTGCATGCAGGAAGTAAATACTACCTAGCGGTAGTATAATTTTGTTGACATTTATATTTTTTGATTTCATTTTATCAAATAATTTCAATCATTGTAATTAATTTTTTATAAATATTTTATATTGATATGATCAAATATGTTACTAACTTAGAATTGAAATCATACAATTTATAATAAACTAATTATTTTACATATTTTTATCAATTTTTTTACAAAATTATATAGAAATTTTTCATCTTTTTCCTATAAAAATCAAAAATTTTTATATAAATATAAAAAATTATAATAAAATAGATTATGATACATATAATTTGATTATAATACTATATATTTATTATATAATTTAATTAAAATAATAAATGTTTATAATATTTTTTAAAAATTATATTCCAACATAAAATATGTTCATACAAAACGTCAAAATATTTTGTGTTCCGCCATTATTCACATACGAGTATTTTTATACGTACGTTCTCAATACAAGACGCACATTCGAAAGTTGTTTTATATACATATTTTTATATTTCATTAAATATATACGAGTATATATAATATAATATTATATGAATAATTATTATAACAATTTATTAAAATTAATTTATATTAAGGCGCACAAAAAAAAAATTCATTTTTTCCGAATTGTGTTTATGCTATAAGAAATTTATAGAAGCAAACAAATACAAATGAAGTATGTTTTATTTTGCACAGATGGCACTATACAATGGAAACAAATAATAATTCGCGTAATTGTTTTGCATACAATTAATTACTATGAAAATAATATAAAATTTGTTATTTATATCGTTACACATGATGATTAAAGTATGCATGTATTTCGTTCCAATTATTATAATTTCTAAAGTAAATTAAATACAAATTTTCGTTAATAGCGTGCCGCCATGTTTATTTTATTATCACGCAGATTAATTTTTTTCAATAATCATTTGTTTTTGTGTCTCCGCTGAAAAATTTAGTTCAATTATAAAAATATAGATGGGAGGCCAATAATCATTTTCTAATATTTTAACGTCATCATACGTGTTAAATATTTAAAATTTAATTTTTACATATGCATGTGTGGGTGCTGCGGGACGCTGCATTTTTGGATTCGGTGTATACATATGCATGTAAATGGGTTTATATATATGTATAAATATATATGTGTATATATATATATATATAAATATATATATCTATATATATATATATCTATATATATAAATATATATATATATATAAATATATATATATATATATATATATATATATATATATATATATATATATAAATTTATATATATATATATATATATATATAAATATATATATATATCTATATATATATATATATATATATATATATATATACGCATGTACATAACGAGAGTATATTTGTATGTGTTCATTTGCAACGCTACAATTTTTTATTTTTGGTAGCGTGGTGCGTCATAATTTTTGGATTTTTTTATTTTTGTTGTAAACGTAATAAAATATAATATTCATTTTATAAAATTAATAATTTGTGGCCCTGAAAAGGACCGTTTTGTTTAAAACTATATATATATATATATATAATTCGATGAACTACTCAACCATAGATATATATATATATATATATATATATAACATCCACCATATTAAAAAACACACGGGACACAAATTTATTTTGAGCTTGTATATTTAGTTACGGCTTTTGTTCCTTCACTTACAGCGTGCTTAGCTAATTCACCGGGTAACACTAAACGTACGGCTGTTTGAATTTCCCGTGATGTAATCGTCGAACGTTTATTATAATGAGCTAAACGCGACGCTTCCGATGCAATTCTTTCAAAAATATCATTAACAAATGAATTCATGATGCTCATGGCTTTTGATGAAATACCAGTATCGGGATGTACTTGTTTCAATACTTTATAAATGTAAATGGCATAACTTTCCTTTCGGCGTTTTACGTTTGCTTTTTTTATCTCCCTTGGAAATATTTTTTTGAGCTTTTCCGGCTTTCTTAGCTGCTTTTCCGCTTGTTTTTGGTGGCATTTTTCACACACTTTATTATTGTTTGTTACAATACACACAATTAAACGATTTAGATGAAACTGTTGAAATGGTCAGAATTTGGTACGCATTTTATTGTGAAAATTTCATAAAAAAATAAAATAGTTAAGCTCCGCCTTTTTGTTTCGTATAATCGTATATATATTTTACAAATATAGAAAATGTGCCTATATAAAGAGCGTCAATTTAATAGATGCATAAATTTATACTTACTGACTGTGTGTTACGAGTGTTTGAGTGAAAACAGAAAACAAAAGAATCAATAAATAATGTCTGGTCGTGGTAAAGGCGGTAAAGTTAAAGGAAAGGCAAAGTCCCGTTCAAATCGTGCTGGATTACAATTTCCAGTTGGAAGAATTCATCGTTTATTGCGTAAAGGAAATTATGCGGAACGTGTTGGTGCCGGTGCTCCCGTATATTTAGCCGCCGTTATGGAATATTTGGCCGCTGAAGTATTAGAATTGGCGGGTAATGCAGCAAGAGACAACAAGAAAACCAGAATCATACCACGTCATTTACAATTGGCAATCCGTAATGACGAAGAATTAAATAAATTATTATCTGGTGTTACAATTGCTCAAGGTGGTGTATTACCAAATATTCAAGCCGTTTTATTACCAAAGAAAACCGAGAAAAAGGCTTAAATTATAATATTATACGAGTATGTGTAATATATTATTTCATTTTTTTAAAACAACCGTCCTTTTCAGGACGACCATAAAATTTATATTTTATGAAAAGAATAAATTTATACATCACGAAACAAACTTTTTCATGTAAAATAAATAGTTTTTTTGTGTGTATATTGTGTAAACAAAAATTCACTAGATAGCGTTTCGTACTGTAAAAAGATCACGATGTGTCGACGGCAAATTTTTAATTTAAAATTCAAATCAAAAAATAATTTTTCGTTGTACAAAAATTCAATAGATATTGTTTGCGTACTGCGAACACAGACAGCTTTTTTATTTCAAGCATAAAATGTAATGTAAATCTTCTTAAATCCAACAGATAGCGTCCAAAACGGTTAGGAACTTTATTTAGATTTTTGACTGCACGAAAAACTTAATTTCGTTTCGACAAAATAATAAACATAACACGCATACATAAAATTAAAAGTCGTTTATTTTACGTTTTCCGTAGTAATCAAAATATATTCCATTTTTAAATTTTATTTATATGATGGTCCTGAAAAGGACCGTTTTTTTTTTGTTGATAATTTGATTAAGTTTTAATACACAAAATTAAATTTAAGCACGTTCACCACGGATACGTCTTGCCAATTGAATATCCTTTGGCATAATTGTAACACGTTTGGCGTGAATCGCGCATAAATTGGTATCTTCAAATAAACCAACTAAATATGCTTCACTTGCTTCTTGTAATGCCATTACAGCTGACGATTGGAAACGTAAATCAGTTTTAAAATCTTGAGCAATTTCACGTACTAAACGTTGGAATGGTAATTTACGGATCAATAATTCAGTTGTGACTTTTGATACCGACGAATCTCACGTAAAGCTACTGTACCGGGACGATAACGATGTGGTTTTTTAACTCCACCAGTTGCTGGGGCGCTTTTACGCGCAGCCTTTGTAGCTAATTGCTTACGGGGAGCTTTACCACCGGTTGATTTACGAGCAGTTTGCTTTGTTCTTGCCATGATTTTTCACACACAAACAACACTTTTACCACAATTAAAATTCACAAGAATAAAAAATTATGTTCAATTGAAAACACAAGTTAATAGTTAGATAACACACTTTTGTCTAAACGTAACGCGAATTCACGGGCTTATTATATAGCATTTACCAAAAATACATACACATGCACACAATAAAAAATGTGAAAGAGGAACAGAAAATATAGTTGTTTACAGAAAATCGTATAGGATAAAACGAAAAGGTATAATACAAACATATATTGTTAAATAAAAAACGATTCAACGAATCAGAAAATTTATATTTATGTTTATGTAAAAAAAGAAGCCATCTTTTATTTAATTATTTTTCTTTTACGAAACGCATATAAACGGACGTGCTTTTCGTCAAAATTCATCATTTCAATTTTAATTTTTGTGTGTGATTGAAGTATAATTTTATTTGTGACATATTCTAAAAAATGACTGGTCGCGGTAAAGGTGGTAAAGGATTGGGAAAAGGAGGTGCAAAACGTCATCGTAAAGTTTTACGTGATAATATCCAAGGTATTACAAAACCGGCAATTCGTCGTTTAGCTCGCCGAGGTGGTGTTAAAAGAATTAGTGGTTTAATTTATGAAGAAACACGTGGTGTTTTAAAAGTATTTTTGGAAAATGTTATTCGTGATGCAGTAACATACTGAACATGCTAAACGTAAAACTGTCACCGCTATGGATGTTGTATATGCATTAAAACGTCAAGGTCGTACTTTGTACGGTTTCGGAGGTTAAGTTAAATCTCATATACATAAAAAATCGCGTTATACGAACAAAAAACCGTCCTTTTCAGGACGAACATAAAATTACAATTTTATTAAAAGAATAAATTTATATATATATATATATATTGGTATTGTTTAATTCGTCTAAAATGTTTTGTGCGTAAACATATGTATGTATGTAGCGCGCAGTATGATGTGTGGTAAAATAGTACACAATGAAAATCGTAAAATGCTCACGTACACAAAAAAAAATTGAAATATTAATAAAATACAACGTCAGCGTCTATATAGAAATTTTTTTTGTTAAGGAATTGTAGAAAATTATAACAGATGTCAGCTGGTACGTATTGTAAGTAACAATACGTATGAAATTTTTCCGACGAAAAAATCGGATACGGATAAATACTTACTACTCAAATTACTCGTACACTACATGAAAATTATATAAATTGATTAAAAAATACGTTTTCATAAAAATAATGTTGTTTTCCATTTTACATACATATAAAATTTATCCGACGACAATTTATATTGTCAACGATGACAAATCGAGTAAATTTATTCGAATTTTGATATACTTTACTTACTTGTCAAATCGCCCGAACATACGGGTGTAATGAAAACTATATAAATTGATTATAAATTCGAAATTGCGTTTGCGCGTACTCGATTTCATAAAACTGATGTTCCTTTTTTAAATACTTATGTATTTGATGGTCCTGATAAGGACCGATTTATGTACACTACGATTGAGTATATACACGCGCTTTTTTCATTCTTGCATAAATAAGGAAATTATTTATTTATTTTTTAGCTGCCGCCTTTTTAGGAGCGGCCTTTTTAGGTTTTGGGGTTTTTGGTTTTTTAACCGCGTCAGCTTTTGGCTTAGTTGGCTTCTGTTTTGGAGCCGATTTTACACCAGTTTTCTTAGCACTTTTCGCTGATGCGGCAGCTACTTTCTTTTTATCGCTCGCTGGTTTTTTTGTTGCCGCTTTCTTAGCACCAGCAGCGCTTGCCTTCTTAGCCACAGATTTTGGTTTTTTGTCGCCGCCTGCTTTTTTTGGTGTCGCTTTCTTTGATGAAGCGGCCGCTTTAGGTTTCTCACCACCAGATTTTTTCGGGGCTTTCGGTTTTAATGCAGCTGATATTTTAAATGAACCAGACGCACCTTTACCTTTAGTTTGCACCAATTGACCGCTTGTAACAGCTCCTTTTAAATATTTTTTAATAAATGGTGATAATTTATCTGCATCAATTTTATAAGTTGCCGAAATATATTTTTTAATCGTCTGTAATGATGAGCCGCCCCGTTCTTTTAAAGCTTTAATCGCACTTTGTACCATTTCAGACGTTGGTGGATGGTTTGGTTTAGTTTTTGGTTTTTTTACGCCGCCGCTAGCTGCTGCTTTTGTTTTCTTAATTTTTGGTGATTTTGCTGCTGGAGTGGTTGCTGCAGGAGCCTCACTTGAAATTGCGGTTTCGACATCAGCCATTTTTAATAGAATTTTTTTTTAATTATTCACTCTTTACACAGAAGTCACTTTACTTTACAATAACAGGAATTGTAATTAGCACAAGAAAAAACACTTTATTAACACACTGAGATTTAACGTTAAAAGTTAACACTTTATTTTAGCTTTTATATGAAAATTTTTCATATATTACGTATATTAAATAAAACGTATTGCATGCAGGAAGTAAATACTACCTAGCGGTAGTATAATTTTGTTGACATTTATATTTTTTGATTTCATTTTATCAAAAAATTTCAATCATTGTAATTAATTTTTTATAAATATTTTATATTGATATGATCAAATATGTTACTAACTTAGAATTGAAATCATACAATTTATAATAAACTAATTATTTTACATATTTTTATCAATTTTTTTACAAAATTATATAGAAATTTTTCATCTTTTTCCTATAAAAATCAAAAATTTTTATATAAATATAAAAAATTATAATAAAATAGATTATGATACATATAATTTGATTATAATACTATATATTTATTATATAATTTAATTAAAATAATAAATGTTTATAATATTTTTTAAAAATTATATTCCAACATAAAATATGTTCATACAAAACGTCAAAATATTTTGTGTTCCGCCATTATTCACATACGAGTATTTTTATACGTACGTTCTCAATACAAGACGCACATTCGAAAGTTGTTTTATATACATATTTTTATATTTCATTAAATATATACGAGTATATATAATATAATATTATATGAATAATTATTATAACAATTTATTAAAATTAATTTATATTAAGGCGCACAAAAAAAAAATTCATTTTTTCCGAATTGTGTTTATGCTATAAGAAATTTATAGAAGCAAACAAATACAAATGAAGTATGTTTTATTTTGCACAGATGGCACTATACAATGGAAACAAATAATAATTCGCGTAATTGTTTTGCATACAATTAATTACTATGAAAATAATATAAAATTTGTTATTTATATCGTTACACATGATGATTAAAGTATGCATGTATTTCGTTCCAATTATTATAATTTCTAAAGTAAATTAAATACAAATTTTCGTTAATAGCGTGCCGCCATGTTTATTTTATTATCACGCAGATTAATTTTTTTCAATAATCATTTGTTTTTGTGTCTCCGCTGAAAAATTTAGTTCAATTATAAAAATATAGATGGGAGGCCAATAATCATTTTCTAATATTTTAACGTCATCATACGTGTTAAATATTTAAAATTTAATTTTTACATATGCATGTGTGGGTGCTGCGGGACGCTGCATTTTTGGATTCGGTGTATACATATGCATGTAAATGGGTTTATATATATGTATAAATATATATGTGTATATATATATATATATAAATATATATATCTATATATATATATATCTATATATATAAATATATATATATATATAAATATATATATATATATATATATATATATATATATATATATATAAATTTATATATATATATATATATATATATAAATATATATATATATATCTATATATATATATATATATATATATATATATACGCATGTACATAACGAGAGTATATTTGTATGTGTTCATTTGCAACGCTACAATTTTTTATTTTTGGTAGCGTGGTGCGTCATAATTTTTGGATTTTTTTATTTTTGTTGTAAACGTAATAAAATATAATATTCATTTTATAAAATTAATAATTTGTGGCCCTGAAAAGGACCGTTTTGTTTAAAACTATATATATATATATATATAATTCGATGAACTACTCAACCATAGATATATATATATATATATATATATATAACATCCACCATATTAAAAAACACACGGGACACAAATTTATTTTGAGCTTGTATATTTAGTTACGGCTTTTGTTCCTTCACTTACAGCGTGCTTAGCTAATTCACCGGGTAACACTAAACGTACGGCTGTTTGAATTTCCCGTGATGTAATCGTCGAACGTTTATTATAATGAGCTAAACGCGACGCTTCCGATGCAATTCTTTCAAAAATATCATTAACAAATGAATTCATGATGCTCATGGCTTTTGATGAAATACCAGTATCGGGATGTACTTGTTTCAATACTTTATAAATGTAAATGGCATAACTTTCCTTTCGGCGTTTTACGTTTGCTTTTTTTATCTCCCTTGGAAATATTTTTTTGAGCTTTTCCGGCTTTCTTAGCTGCTTTTCCGCTTGTTTTTGGTGGCATTTTTCACACACTTTATTATTGTTTGTTACAATACACACAATTAAACGATTTAGATGAAACTGTTGAAATGGTCAGAATTTGGTACGCATTTTATTGTGAAAATTTCATAAAAAAATAAAATAGTTAAGCTCCGCCTTTTTGTTTCGTATAATCGTATATATATTTTACAAATATAGAAAATGTGCCTATATAAAGAGCGTCAATTTAATAGATGCATAAATTTATACTTACTGACTGTGTGTTACGAGTGTTTGAGTGAAAACAGAAAACAAAAGAATCAATAAATAATGTCTGGTCGTGGTAAAGGCGGTAAAGTTAAAGGAAAGGCAAAGTCCCGTTCAAATCGTGCTGGATTACAATTTCCAGTTGGAAGAATTCATCGTTTATTGCGTAAAGGAAATTATGCGGAACGTGTTGGTGCCGGTGCTCCCGTATATTTAGCCGCCGTTATGGAATATTTGGCCGCTGAAGTATTAGAATTGGCGGGTAATGCAGCAAGAGACAACAAGAAAACCAGAATCATACCACGTCATTTACAATTGGCAATCCGTAATGACGAAGAATTAAATAAATTATTATCTGGTGTTACAATTGCTCAAGGTGGTGTATTACCAAATATTCAAGCCGTTTTATTACCAAAGAAAACCGAGAAAAAGGCTTAAATTATAATATTATACGAGTATGTGTAATATATTATTTCATTTTTTTAAAACAACCGTCCTTTTCAGGACGACCATAAAATTTATATTTTATGAAAAGAATAAATTTATACATCACGAAACAAACTTTTTCATGTAAAATAAATAGTTTTTTTGTGTGTATATTGTGTAAACAAAAATTCACTAGATAGCGTTTCGTACTGTAAAAAGATCACACGGCAAATTTTTAATTTAAAATTCAAATCAAAAAATAATTTTTCGTTGTACAAAAATTCAATAGATATCGTTTGCGTACAGACGCTTTTTTATTTCAAGCATAAAATGTATTGTAATTCTTCTTAAATCCAACAGATAGCGTCCAAAACGGTTAGGAACTTTATTTAGATTTTTGACTGCACGAAAAACTTAATTTCGTTTCGACAAAATAATAAACATAACACGCATACATAAAATTAAAAGTCGTTTATTTTACGTTTTCCGTAGTAATCAAAATATATTCCATTTTTAAATTTTATTTATATGATGGTCCTGAAAAGGACCGTTTTTTTTTTGTTGATAATTTGATTAAGTTTTAATACACAAAATTAAATTTAAGCACGTTCACCACGGATACGTCTTGCCAATTGAATATCCTTTGGCATAATTGTAACACGTTTGGCGTGAATCGCGCATAAATTGGTATCTTCAAATAAACCAACTAAATATGCTTCACTTGCTTCTTGTAATGCCATTACAGCTGACGATTGGAAACGTAAATCAGTTTTAAAATCTTGAGCAATTTCACGTACTAAACGTTGGAATGGTAATTTACGGATCAATAATTCAGTTGACTTTTGATACCGACGAATCTCACGTAAAGCTACTGTACCGGGACGATAACGATGTGGTTTTTTAACTCCACCAGTTGCTGGGGCGCTTTTACGCGCAGCCTTTGTAGCTAATTGCTTACGGGGAGCTTTACCACCGGTTGATTTACGAGCAGTTTGCTTTGTTCTTGCCATGATTTTTCACACACAAACAACACTTTTACCACAATTAAAATTCACAAGAATAAAAAATTATGTTCAATTGAAAACACAAGTTAATAGTTAGATAACACACTTTTGTCTAAACGTAACTACTATTTACTATTTAATTATATTTTATTGCCAAGATTCATTTATACAGGTTTCTTTATAATATTTTTTTAATTAAGTGGTACTTAACAGAAATTTTAATATATTCTTTATCTAAGTATTATCTTAAAGCTAGGGTATTATTTAAGTTTTATTTTATTTTACGGTTATACATAGTTACTTAAGTTTCTATGCCCTTTGCGGCTTTGTGGTACATAGTTTTATGAGTTTGTGTTGATTATATATTTACAATGGGGGGGGGGGGTGCTATTTTACAGAGGATGTGTTTTTGCTAATATGCTTGACTGTTTAGAATTTGTGATTAAGACCTTATATGCTTCTGAGTTTGTTTGACATATTTACATTTTAGTTTTCAGGGGCGCATTTTAGATCCTATTCGCAATTCTGTATACATTTATTATTATTATTTTTGTTATTTTTTATTGGTTGATGTTATACACTAGGTGTTGTGTTGTTTGTTGTATGGCTTTGTGGTAGTGGATCAGCTGCTGGTTATTGTTATACAACTTGTTTTGATTATGCAGATGTTTTATATTGCATGGGACTGGATATTTGTTTTCTTCATCTGTGGTTAGTTCAAGTGTGTCCGCGCAGTTTTTTATTAGCGGGTTCATTGAGTTTACTGCCGTTTCGAAGTATTTGATGCAGTTGTTTATCATGTAGATGTCTATTCTTTTGATGTTTGCTTCCTTGTATAGGTTGGTGTTGTTGATATACAGATGTGAGTCAGGCTTTCGACTTAGGCCGGTAAAAAGATCACACGGCAAATTTTTAATTTAAAATTCAAATCAAAAAATAATTTTTCGTTGTACAAAAATTCAATAGATATCGTTTGCGTACAGACGCTTTTTTATTTCAAGCATAAAATGTATTGTAATTCTTCTTAAATCCAACAGATAGCGTCCAAAACGGTTAGGAACTTTATTTAGATTTTTGACTGCACGAAAAACTTAATTTCGTTTCGACAAAATAATAAACATAACACGCATACATAAAATTAAAAGTCGTTTATTTTACGTTTTCCGTAGTAATCAAAATATATTCCATTTTTAAATTTTATTTATATGATGGTCCTGAAAAGGACCGTTTTTTTTTTGTTGATAATTTGATTAAGTTTTAATACACAAAATTAAATTTAAGCACGTTCACCACGGATACGTCTTGCCAATTGAATATCCTTTGGCATAATTGTAACACGTTTGGCGTGAATCGCGCATAAATTGGTATCTTCAAATAAACCAACTAAATATGCTTCACTTGCTTCTTGTAATGCCATTACAGCTGACGATTGGAAACGTAAATCAGTTTTAAAATCTTGAGCAATTTCACGTACTAAACGTTGGAATGGTAATTTACGGATCAATAATTCAGTTGACTTTTGATACCGACGAATCTCACGTAAAGCTACTGTACCGGGACGATAACGATGTGGTTTTTTAACTCCACCAGTTGCTGGGGCGCTTTTACGCGCAGCCTTTGTAGCTAATTGCTTACGGGGAGCTTTACCACCGGTTGATTTACGAGCAGTTTGCTTTGTTCTTGCCATGATTTTTCACACACAAACAACACTTTTACCACAATTAAAATTCACAAGAATAAAAAATTATGTTCAATTGAAAACACAAGTTAATAGTTAGATAACACACTTTTGTCTAAACGTAACTACTATTTACTATTTAATTATATTTTATTGCCAAGATTCATTTATACAGGTTTCTTTATAATATTTTTTTAATTAAGTGGTACTTAACAGAAATTTTAATATATTCTTTATCTAAGTATTATCTTAAAGCTAGGGTATTATTTAAGTTTTATTTTATTTTACGGTTATACATAGTTACTTAAGTTTCTATGCCCTTTGCGGCTTTGTGGTACATAGTTTTATGAGTTTGTGTTGATTATATATTTACAATGGGGGGGGGGGTGCTATTTTACAGAGGATGTGTTTTTGCTAATATGCTTGACTGTTTAGAATTTGTGATTAAGACCTTATATGCTTCTGAGTTTGTTTGACATATTTACATTTTAGTTTTCAGGGGCGCATTTTAGATCCTATTCGCAATTCTGTATACATTTATTATTATTATTTTTGTTATTTTTTATTGGTTGATGTTATACACTAGGTGTTGTGTTGTTTGTTGTATGGCTTTGTGGTAGTGGATCAGCTGCTGGTTATTGTTATACAACTTGTTTTGATTATGCAGATGTTTTATATTGCATGGGACTGGATATTTGTTTTCTTCATCTGTGGTTAGTTCAAGTGTGTCCGCGCAGTTTTTTATTAGCGGGTTCATTGAGTTTACTGCCGTTTCGAAGTATTTGATGCAGTTGTTTATCATGTAGATGTCTATTCTTTTGATGTTTGCTTCCTTGTATAGGTTGGTGTTGTTGATATACAGATGTGAGTCAGGCTTTCGACTTAGGCCGGTACAAGCTCTTAGTATTTTCCTTTCGAAGAGGCGTAGTTTTTCCATTTGGCTTGATGATAGATCTGACCATACTGGAAACCCGTACGCCAATATTGGCCTTATTAGTTGTTTGTAACAAGTGAGTTTAATTTTCTTTTGTAAATTGTTCCTGTAGTGTAATATTCCTTTGATGCTGTTGAATGATATAATTGCTTTTTGAAGTATTGATTTTATGTGTTTATATGGTTTTAGGTTCTCCGTTAGTATTATCCCCAGATATTTGATTTCCTTTTTATTTATAATTGTTGTGTTGTTGTATAAAAGTTTTAGTTTTTTGCAGTCCTCCTTTTGTTTTTTTGTTAAAATTTTGGTGCCTTTGAATGTAATTGCCTCGCATTTTTCTGTATTTATTTTAATTTTCCATTTATTAAAATACGTGTTTAGCTGATCCAGGTATATGTTAAGATCATCTTCAGCTTTCCTTATGTTTTTTCTTGAGGCGTAGATGATGATGTCGTCAGCATATGTTAAAGATTTTATAGGATTTGGTAAGGAGTTGGGTGGTGTTGGTATGTCCGACGTGTATAGTGTATACAAGACTGGTCCAAGCAGTGATCCTTGGGGAACTCCTACTAGGATTTTGTATGTTTTGGACATGGAATTTTCTATTCTTACTTTGAATGATCTGTATGACAGGAAACTATGCAATGTTTTTATCAGATGTGGGTTGAATTTAAGTTTTATTAATTTAAAGATAAGCCCTTCAATCCATGTTGTGTCGAAGGCCTTTTCCACGTCCAGGAGGCAAGCTACCGTCGGTGTTTTCTGGTTTAGCTTAGTTGTTATGTCGGTTTTCAGGGCTACCGCGGCGTGTGTTGTGGAGTGCGAGGCGCGGAATCCGAATTGGTTTTTAGGTATGAGGTTATTTGCCTCGCAGTGGTTTTGAATTTTATCAAGGAGGAATTTTTCGTAAATTTTGCTGATGTTTGATAGGAGTGATATTTGTCTGTAGCTTGTCGGGAGATTGGGTGGTTTTCCTTTTTTTTGAACTGGAGCTATAATGGCAAGTTTCCAAATGTCCGGAAAATACCCTATGTTATAGCAATGGTTAATGATGGTTGTAAGAGTTTGGGTGAATTGCGATGACAATTTTTTTAGGGCAAAGTTAGGAATTTTGTCTTTTCCTGCGGATTTTTTATTATTTCTCGATTTTATATAAAATTTAATATCTGAAGGATCAGCTAGGCTTTCTGAGTAATTTCTGCTTTGGTGGTGTTCTTGTGCCGTTATTGGGTTTGATCTGGTCAATATCGTTATGGGATTGTTATGAATTTCAATGTATTTGTGGACTTGCTCGTTTATTAAGTTTGTAAACCAGGCTTGCCCAAGCGAGTTGTTTTGACTATGTATGTCCTCAAATACTTGCCCTAACAGATTGGCTTTCTCTGTAGGCTGGTCAGTACTATCGTTAGTTAAGGGGTTGATGAGATTAGGAATTTTATTATAGGTTTTCCTTTTTGTGATTTTGTTAATTTCTTTAAAGGTGTTGTGGTTTAGTTGAATGCTAGAGAGTTTGGTTTTCCAGTGATTATCGTAATGGATTTGAATAAGTTGTTTAATTATGGTGTTCGCATTTCTAATGTGTGATTTTATTGTGTGGGAGGTCGGGGTATATCTATTTCTGTGCAGTTGTCTTCGTAGGGTGTTTTTGAGTTTAATGATTCTAATTATATTAGGAGGGAGTGGAATTTGCGTACTATAATTCAATGTTGTCAGAGGGACATGATGTCGTAGAGTATCATCAATCATCTCTTGTAGACTTTCTAGTATGTGGTCAATTTCTGTTTTTCTCAGTATTCTGTCCGTTGGGATGTGTAGAGAGCCAAGTTTTGTGTTGAGATGTTCGTTAAGTTCTGTCCAGTTGACTGCACTATAATTTGGGATTTGTTTAGGTGGTTGTCTCGGTATTCTAAATCTCAGAGATATTTTTAGTTCTACTGCGCGGTGGTCTGATTCAAAGTCTATAGTTTTGAGGTTTGGGAAACTTTGTTGATCGTGGTGCACGGTTATGTTGTCTGAGACTATAAAGATGTCGAGGTAAGAGTTAGTGTCCGTTCTATAAAAGGTGGGAAGATCAGAACGCAAGAATTTTAGGCCCTGGGTAACGCAATTTACATTAAACCATCGAAATAATTTTTCTCCACTTTGATTGGGGGTCGCATTTCCCCAAAAGCTATGTTTGGCGTTTAGGTCTCCTCCTATAATGATTGATGAGTTGGGATGTGTGTTTAATTTAATAAGTTCTGTAAGATCATGTGTATGTATGGATGGAAAATTTGTATTCGGAGTGAAATAGACAGCGGCTATTAATAATTCGTGGTTATTAGAAGATATTTTGATAATAGTGGATTCTATAGACTGGATTGTGGGGGGCCTCGGTACTACGGTGTAGGAGATGTTATTTTTGATCAAAATTCCTGTTCCGCCACCATTATTTTGAGTTCTGTCATTTCTGATGAAGTTATAATTTCTAAAGTACAGCAGGTGTTTTGATTTTATTTTAGTTTCATTTAAGAGAATTATGTGTGGTTCTTCAGTGTTTAGGAAGAGTTCCAAATCGTGGCGCTTCTTTTTGCTAATTAGGGAATTCACATTTAATTGGATTATGGTGAGGGCTGAGTTATTGTTGTTAGCCATTCTGTGTTATCTTTGCAAAAAATTCGAATAATGTGATTTTCTTTTGGATTGGATCTTGGATGGCATTGAAGGAGGGTGTAAAATTATAGAATTCACGAAGTGTATCTGTGAAGTCTAGGCCAAACATGCTGTTGCATGTTTGGTCCCATGTAGAGGCTCCTGATTTGATACTTTTACTCTGTATTTGGGAATTATTTGAAATGCGCGGTTGTACTGTTTTTGAGTATGATCTGTGTGGGGTATAGTAGTTGTTGTACATTTGTCTTTTTTCTAACTGTTGTTCTTCTTGCTGTTTCCGTACTTGTTCTTTCCGTGCTTGGAGTTCCTGGTATTTAGGGCACTGACGATAATTAGCGGGGTGTCCGGTTTTATTGCAATTAATGCAGTAAGGTTCGGTTGTTCTGTCCGTTTTTGGGCATTGACCAGGTCCATGTTGTTCAATGCATTTTACACATCTGTATTGCATGTTACAATTGGAAGCTGCGTGTCCGTATCTTTGACAGTTCTTACATTGGATGGTTTCCGATCTAACAAGCCGTTCAAAGCTAACTGATTGGTGAAGAATGAATTTAATGTTTGTAAGCACTGACACGTCGGAATTAGGTTTAAGCTGTATAAGCCAGATATTAAGGTCACGGTTGTCTTTTAAGGATTTACGCGTATGGTACTTGGATATCTTTAAAATATGCTGACTCACCTGAAGATCTTCAAATGCTGCTGTTATGTCCCCTTCATCAAAGCTGCCGTCCACTCCTTTGAGCAAGATGGTTTCGTGCTTCATTTCTTTTGGAGTGTAAGTGTAGTATTGTTTATCCTCAGCCTTTACTGTCTCCATGGCTTTCAGAAAGCTACTTATATCCGCTGTAATGATGTGCGTAACGTTTTTGTTGATTTTTTTAATTGTAAACGAATTTTTCCCGATGGCTTCATTTAATTTATTTATTGTACTTTTAGTATTTATGTTATATGCCACTATCGGTGGCACCTTTTCTTTTTTTTTATTATTTATTTTTGGTTTTTCACCAACTTCACTTGCCACCACTGCGTCTGCTGTAGTTTTCTTTGATTCCTCAGTTGAAATTAAAGATGTCGGCGGACTATCTTTCACTGATTTTGGTTGTGGATTTGGTTCTGAATTTTTTTTCCTTTTTTTCCGTTGAATAGTGATGGTTGGATATTCGTCTTTTTCCTCGAGTAAACTTTGCTCTTCCTGCTCCAGATCCATTGTCACTTGATCATTAAGTTTTTTTCCATTTTCGTAGCTTTCTATTTTGTTTTCGAGTTCTTTGTTCTTGTTTACAAGAACCTCGATGTAGCTTCTTAATTCTCTAACATATGTCGTTAATTCTTGTACCTGGGTATTGTTGTCAACCCTATTTTCATGACTCCCCATTTTAACTTTTAATTTACAATTCGCTCTGTTATGTTTAGTTTTTTTTTTTTTTTTGTCTTTAGGTGATTTTATGGGCACTGTGGGCATAGCCCAAACACTGACTTCTTAGGAGAACACTCTAGAAGAATTTTTTTTTTTTTTCTCACAGTTTTCACTTCACAATTTACTTTTCTCGCTTCACTGTACACTTTTGTATTTTTTTTTTTTTTTTAATTTTAATTATTACTTTGACTTATTATTTAAACACACGTTAATAGTTAGGTAACACACTTTGTCAATGTCTGACTGATGACTGGCTAGTCTAGTCTAAACGTAACGCGAATTCACGGGCTTATTATATAGCATTTACCAAAAATACATACACATGCACACAATAAAAAATGTGAAAGAGGAACAGAAAATATAGTTGTTTACAGAAAATCGTATAGGATAAAACGAAAAGGTATAATACAAACATATATTGTTAAATAAAAAACGATTCAACGAATCAGAAAATTTATATTTATGTTTATGTAAAAAAAGAAGCCATCTTTTATTTAATTATTTTTCTTTTACGAAACGCATATAAACGGACGTGCTTTTCGTCAAAATTCATCATTTCAATTTTAATTTTTGTGTGTGATTGAAGTATAATTTTATTTGTGACATATTCTAAAAAATGACTGGTCGCGGTAAAGGTGGTAAAGGATTGGGAAAAGGAGGTGCAAAACGTCATCGTAAAGTTTTACGTGATAATATCCAAGGTATTACAAAACCGGCAATTCGTCGTTTAGCTCGCCGAGGTGGTGTTAAAAGAATTAGTGGTTTAATTTATGAAGAAACACGTGGTGTTTTAAAAGTATTTTTGGAAAATGTTATTCGTGATGCAGTAACATATACTGAACATGCTAAACGTAAAACTGTCACCGCTATGGATGTTGTATATGCATTAAAACGTCAAGGTCGTACTTTGTACGGTTTCGGAGGTTAAGTTAAATCTCATATACATAAAAAATCGCGTTATACGAACAAAAAACCGTCCTTTTCAGGACGAACATAAAATTACAATTTTATTAAAAGAATAAATTTATATATATATATATATTGGTATTGTTTAATTCGTCTAAAATGTTTTGTGCGTAAACATATGTATGTATGTAGCGCGCAGTATATGATGTGTGGTAAAATAGTACACAATGAAAATCGTAAAATGCTCACGTACACAAAAAAAAATTGAAATATTAATAAAATACAACGTCAGCGTCTATATAGAAATTTTTTTTGTTAAGGAATTGTAGAAAATTATAACAGATGTCAGCTGGTACGTATTGTAAGTAACAATACGTATGAAATTTTTCCGACGAAAAAATCGGATACGGATAAATACTTACTACTCAAATTACTCGTACACTACATGAAAATTATATAAATTGATTAAAAAATACGTTTTCATAAAAATAATGTTGTTTTCCATTTTACATACATATAAAATTTATCCGACGACAATTTATATTGTCAACGATGACAAATCGAGTAAATTTATTCGAATTTTGATATACTTTACTTACTTGTCAAATCGCCCGAACATACGGGTGTAATGAAAACTATATAAATTGATTATAAATTCGAAATTGCGTTTGCGCGTACTCGATTTCATAAAACTGATGTTCCTTTTTTAAATACTTATGTATTTGATGGTCCTGATAAGGACCGATTTATGTACACTACGATTGAGTATATACACGCGCTTTTTTCATTCTTGCATAAATAAGGAAATTATTTATTTATTTTTTAGCTGCCGCCTTTTTAGGAGCGGCCTTTTTAGGTTTTGGGGTTTTTGGTTTTTTAACCGCGTCAGCTTTTGGCTTAGTTGGCTTCTGTTTTGGAGCCGATTTTACACCAGTTTTCTTAGCACTTTTCGCTGATGCGGCAGCTACTTTCTTTTTATCGCTCGCTGGTTTTTTTGTTGCCGCTTTCTTAGCACCAGCAGCGCTTGCCTTCTTAGCCACAGATTTTGGTTTTTTGTCGCCGCCTGCTTTTTTTGGTGTCGCTTTCTTTGATGAAGCGGCCGCTTTAGGTTTCTCACCACCAGATTTTTTCGGGGCTTTCGGTTTTAATGCAGCTGATATTTTAAATGAACCAGACGCACCTTTACCTTTAGTTTGCACCAATTGACCGCTTGTAACAGCTCCTTTTAAATATTTTTTAATAAATGGTGATAATTTATCTGCATCAATTTTATAAGTTGCCGAAATATATTTTTTAATCGCCTGTAATGATGAGCCGCCCCGTTCTTTTAAAGCTTTAATCGCACTTTGTACCATTTCAGACGTTGGTGGATGGTTTGGTTTAGTTTTTGGTTTTTTTACGCCGCCGCTAGCTGCTGCTTTTGTTTTCTTAATTTTTGGTGATTTTGCTGCTGGAGTGGTTGCTGCAGGAGCCTCACTTGAAATTACGGTTTCGACATCAGCCATTTTTAATAGAATTTTTTTTTAATTATTCACTCTTTACACAGAAGTCACTTTACTTTACAATAACAGGAATTGTAATTAGCACAAGAAAAAACACTTTATTAACACACTGAGATTTAACGTTAAAAGTTAACACTTTATTTTAGCTTTTATATGAAAATTTTTCATATATTACGTATATTAAATAAAACGTATTGCATGCAGGAAGTAAATACTACCTAGCGGTAGTATAATTTTGTTGACATTTATATTTTTTGATTTCATTTTATCAAATAATTTCAATCATTGTAATTAATTTTTTATAAATATTTTATATTGATATGATCAAATATGTTACTAACTTAGAATTGAAATCATACAATTTATAATAAACTAATTATTTTACATATTTTTATCAATTTTTTTACAAAATTATATAGAAATTTTTCATCTTTTTCCTATAAAAATCAAAAATTTTTATATAAATATAAAAAATTATAATAAAATAGATTATGATACATATAATTTGATTATAATACTATATATTTATTATATAATTTAATTAAAATAATAAATGTTTATAATATTTTTTAAAAATTATATTCCAACATAAAATATGTTCATACAAAACGTCAAAATATTTTGTGTTCCGCCATTATTCACATACGAGTATTTTTATACGTACGTTCTCAATACAAGACGCACATTCGAAAGTTGTTTTATATACATATTTTTATATTTCATTAAATATATACGAGTATATATAATATAATATTATATGAATAATTATTATAACAATTTATTAAAATTAATTTATATTAAGGCGCACAAAAAAAAAATTCATTTTTTCCGAATTGTGTTTATGCTATAAGAAATTTATAGAAGCAAACAAATACAAATGAAGTATGTTTTATTTTGCACAGATGGCACTATACAATGGAAACAAATAATAATTCGCGTAATTGTTTTGCATACAATTAATTACTATGAAAATAATATAAAATTTGTTATTTATATCGTTACACATGATGATTAAAGTATGCATGTATTTCGTTCCAATTATTATAATTTCTAAAGTAAATTAAATACAAATTTTCGTTAATAGCGTGCCGCCATGTTTATTTTATTATCACGCAGATTAATTTTTTTCAATAATCATTTGTTTTTGTGTCTCCGCTGAAAAATTTAGTTCAATTATAAAAATATAGATGGGAGGCCAATAATCATTTTCTAATATTTTAACGTCATCATACGTGTTAAATATTTAAAATTTAATTTTTACATATGCATGTGTGGGTGCTGCGGGACGCTGCATTTTTGGATTCGGTGTATACATATGCATGTAAATGGGTTTATATATATGTATAAATATATATGTGTATATATATATATATATAAATATATATATCTATATATATATATATCTATATATATAAATATATATATATATATAAATATATATATATATATATATATATATATATATATATATATATATATATATAAATTTATATATATATATATATATATATAAATATATATATATATATATATATATATATATATATATATATATATATATACGCATGTACATAACGAGAGTATATTTGTATGTGTTCATTTGCAACGCTACAATTTTTTATTTTTGGTAGCGTGGTGCGTCATAATTTTTGGATTTTTTTATTTTTGTTGTAAACGTAATAAAATATAATATTCATTTTATAAAATTAATAATTTGTGGCCCTGAAAAGGACCGTTTTGTTTAAAACTATATATATATATATATATATAATTCGATGAACTACTCAACCATAGATATATATATATATATATATATATAACATCCACCATATTAAAAAACACACGGGACACAAATTTATTTTGAGCTTGTATATTTAGTTACGGCTTTTGTTCCTTCACTTACAGCGTGCTTAGCTAATTCACCGGGTAACAATAAACGTACGGCTGTTTGAATTTCCCGTGATGTAATCGTCGAACGTTTATTATAATGAGCTAAACGCGACGCTTCCGATGCAATTCTTTCAAAAATATCATTAACAAATGAATTCATGATGCTCATGGCTTTTGATGAAATACCAGTATCGGGATGTACTTGTTTCAATACTTTATAAATGTAAATGGCATAACTTTCCTTTCGGCGTTTTACGTTTGCTTTTTTTATCTCCCTTGGAAATATTTTTTTGAGCTTTTCCGGCTTTCTTAGCTGCTTTTCCGCTTGTTTTTGGTGGCATTTTTCACACACTTTATTATTGTTTGTTACAATACACACAATTAAACGATTTAGATGAAACTGTTGAAATGGTCAGAATTTGGTACGCATTTTATTGTGAAAATTTCATAAAAAAATAAAATAGTTAAGCTCCGCCTTTTTGTTTCGTATAATCGTATATATATTTTACAAATATAGAAAATGTGCCTATATAAAGAGCGTCAATTTAATAGATGCATAAATTTATACTTACTGACTGTGTGTTACGAGTGTTTGAGTGAAAACAGAAAACAAAAGAATCAATAAATAATGTCTGGTCGTGGTAAAGGCGGTAAAGTTAAAGGAAAGGCAAAGTCCCGTTCAAATCGTGCTGGATTACAATTTCCAGTTGGAAGAATTCATCGTTTATTGCGTAAAGGAAATTATGCGGAACGTGTTGGTGCCGGTGCTCCCGTATATTTAGCCGCCGTTATGGAATATTTGGCCGCTGAAGTATTAGAATTGGCGGGTAATGCAGCAAGAGACAACAAGAAAACCAGAATCATACCACGTCATTTACAATTGGCAATCCGTAATGACGAAGAATTAAATAAATTATTATCTGGTGTTACAATTGCTCAAGGTGGTGTATTACCAAATATTCAAGCCGTTTTATTACCAAAGAAAACCGAGAAAAAGGCTTAAATTATAATATTATACGAGTATGTGTAATATATTATTTCATTTTTTTAAAACAACCGTCCTTTTCAGGACGACCATAAAATTTATATTTTATGAAAAGAATAAATTTATACATCACGAAACAAACTTTTTCATGTAAAATAAATAGTTTTTTTGTGTGTATATTGTGTAAACAAAAATTCACTAGATAGCGTTTCGTACTGTAAAAAGATCACGATGTGTCGACGGCAAATTTTTAATTTAAAATTCAAATCAAAAAATAATTTTTCGTTGTACAAAAATTCAATAGATATTGTTTGCGTACTGCGAACACAGACAGCTTTTTTATTTCAAGCATAAAATGTAATGTAAATCTTCTTAAATCCAACAGATAGCGTCCAAAACGGTTAGGAACTTTATTTAGATTTTTGACTGCACGAAAAACTTAATTTCGTTTCGACAAAATAATAAACATAACACGCATACATAAAATTAAAAGTCGTTTATTTTACGTTTTCCGTAGTAATCAAAATATATTCCATTTTTAAATTTTATTTATATGATGGTCCTGAAAAGGACCGTTTTTTTTGTAACACGTTTGGCGTGAATCGCGCATAAATTGGTATCTTCAAATAAACCAACTAAATATGCTTCACTTGCTTCTTGTAATGCCATTACAGCTGACGATTGGAAACGTAAATCAGTTTTAAAATCTTGAGCAATTTCACGTACTAAACGTTGGAATGGTAATTTACGGATCAATAATTCAGTTGTGACTTTTGATACCGACGAATCTCACGTAAAGCTACTGTACCGGGACGATAACGATGTGGTTTTTTAACTCCACCAGTTGCTGGGGCGCTTTTACGCGCAGCCTTTGTAGCTAATTGCTTACGGGGAGCTTTACCACCGGTTGATTTACGAGCAGTTTGCTTTGTTCTTGCCATGATTTTTCACACACAAACAACACTTTTACCACAATTAAAATTCACAAGAATAAAAAATTATGTTCAATTGAAAACACAAGTTAATAGTTAGATAACACACTTTTATATAAACGTAACGCGAATTCACGGGCTTATTATATAGCATTTACCAAAAATACATACACATGCACACAATAAAAAATGTGAAAGAGGAACAGAAAATATAGTTGTTTACAGAAAATCGTATAGGATAAAACGAAAAGGTATAATACAAACATATATTGTTAAATAAAAAACGATTCAACGAATCAGAAAATTTATATTTATGTTTATGTAAAAAAAGAAGCCATCTTTTATTTAATTATTTTTCTTTTACGAAACGCATATAAACGGACGTGCTTTTCGTCAAAATTCATCATTTCAATTTTAATTTTTGTGTGTGATTGAAGTATAATTTTATTTGTGACATATTCTAAAAAATGACTGGTCGCGGTAAAGGTGGTAAAGGATTGGGAAAAGGAGGTGCAAAACGTCATCGTAAAGTTTTACGTGATAATATCCAAGGTATTACAAAACCGGCAATTCGTCGTTTAGCTCGCCGAGGTGGTGTTAAAAGAATTAGTGGTTTAATTTATGAAGAAACACGTGGTGTTTTAAAAGTATTTTTGGAAAATGTTATTCGTGATGCAGTAACATACTGAACATGCTAAACGTAAAACTGTCACCGCTATGGATGTTGTATATGCATTAAAACGTCAAGGTCGTACTTTGTACGGTTTCGGAGGTTAAGTTAAATCTCATATACATAAAAAATCGCGTTATACGAACAAAAAACCGTCCTTTTCAGGACGAACATAAAATTACAATTTTATTAAAAGAATAAATTTATATATATATATATATTGGTATTGTTTAATTCGTCTAAAATGTTTTGTGCGTAAACATATGTATGTATGTAGCGCGCAGTATGATGTGTGGTAAAATAGTACACAATGAAAATCGTAAAATGCTCACGTACACAAAAAAAAATTGAAATATTAATAAAATACAACGTCAGCGTCTATATAGAAATTTTTTTTGTTAAGGAATTGTAGAAAATTATAACAGATGTCAGCTGGTACGTATTGTAAGTAACAATACGTATGAAATTTTTCCGACGAAAAAATCGGATACGGATAAATACTTACTACTCAAATTACTCGTACACTACATGAAAATTATATAAATTGATTAAAAAATACGTTTTCATAAAAATAATGTTGTTTTCCATTTTACATACATATAAAATTTATCCGACGACAATTTATATTGTCAACGATGACAAATCGAGTAAATTTATTCGAATTTTGATATACTTTACTTACTTGTCAAATCGCCCGAACATACGGGTGTAATGAAAACTATATAAATTGATTATAAATTCGAAATTGCGTTTGCGCGTACTCGATTTCATAAAAATGATGTTCCTTTTTTAAATACTTATGTATTTGATGGTCCTGATAAGGACCGATTTATGTACACTACGATTGAGTATATACACGCGCTTTTTTCATTCTTGCATAAATAAGGAAATTATTTATTTATTTTTTAGCTGCCGCCTTTTTAGGAGCGGCCTTTTTAGGTTTTGGGGTTTTTGGTTTTTTAACCGCGTCAGCTTTTGGCTTAGTTGGCTTCTGTTTTGGAGCCGATTTTACACCAGTTTTCTTAGCACTTTTCGCTGATGCGGCAGCTACTTTCTTTTTATCGCTCGCTGGTTTTTTTGTTGCCGCTTTCTTAGCACCAGCAGCGCTTGCCTTCTTAGCCACAGATTTTGGTTTTTTGTCGCCGCCTGCTTTTTTTGGTGTCGCTTTCTTTGATGAAGCGGCCGCTTTAGGTTTCTCACCACCAGATTTTTTCGGGGCTTTCGGTTTTAATGCAGCTGATATTTTAAATGAACCAAACGCACCTTTACCTTTAGTTTGCACCAATTGACCGCTTGTAACAGCTCCTTTTAAATATTTTTTAATAAATGGTGATAATTTATCTGCATCAATTTTATAAGTTGCCGAAATATATTTTTTAATCGCCTGTAATGATGAGCCGCCCCGTTCTTTTAAAGCTTTAATCGCACTTTGTACCATTTCAGACGTTGGTGGATGGTTTGGTTTAGTTTTTGGTTTTTTTACGCCGCCGCTAGCTGCTGCTTTTGTTTTCTTAATTTTTGGTGATTTTGCTGCTGGAGTGGTTGCTGCAGGAGCCTCACTTGAAATTGCGGTTTCGACATCAGCCATTTTTAATAGAATTTTTTTTTAATTATTCACTCTTTACACAGAAGTCACTTTACTTTACAATAACAGGAATTGTAATTAGCACAAGAAAAAACACTTTATTAACACACTGAGATTTAACGTTAAAAGTTAACACTTTATTTTAGCTTTTATATGAAAATTTTTCATATATTACGTATATTAAATAAAACGTATTGCATGCAGGAAGTAAATACTACCTAGCGGTAGTATAATTTTGTTGACATTTATATTTTTTGATTTCATTTTATCAAATAATTTCAATCATTGTAATTAATTTTTTATAAATATTTTATATTGATATGATCAAATATGTTACTAACTTAGAATTGAAATCATACAATTTATAATAAACTAATTATTTTACATATTTTTATCAATTTTTTTACAAAATTATATAGAAATTTTTCATCTTTTTCCTATAAAAATCAAAAATTTTTATATAAATATAAAAAATTATAATAAAATAGATTATGATACATATAATTTGATTATAATACTATATATTTATTATATAATTTAATTAAAATAATAAATGTTTATAATATTTTTTAAAAATTATATTCCAACATAAAATATGTTCATACAAAACGTCAAAATATTTTGTGTTCCGCCATTATTCACATACGAGTATTTTTATACGTACGTTCTCAATACAAGACGCACATTCGAAAGTTGTTTTATATACATATTTTTATATTTCATTAAATATATACGAGTATATATAATATAATATTATATGAATAATTATTATAACAATTTATTAAAATTAATTTATATTAAGGCGCACAAAAAAAAAATTCATTTTTTCCGAATTGTGTTTATGCTATAAGAAATTTATAGAAGCAAACAAATACAAATGAAGTATGTTTTATTTTGCACAGATGGCACTATACAATGGAAACAAATAATAATTCGCGTAATTGTTTTGCATACAATTAATTACTATGAAAATAATATAAAATTTGTTATTTATATCGTTACACATGATGATTAAAGTATGCATGTATTTCGTTCCAATTATTATAATTTCTAAAGTAAATTAAATACAAATTTTCGTTAATAGCGTGCCGCCATGTTTATTTTATTATCACGCAGATTAATTTTTTTCAATAATCATTTGTTTTTGTGTCTCCGCTGAAAAATTTAGTTCAATTATAAAAATATAGATGGGAGGCCAATAATCATTTTCTAATATTTTAACGTCATCATACGTGTTAAATATTTAAAATTTAATTTTTACATATGCATGTGTGGGTGCTGCGGGACGCTGCATTTTTGGATTCGGTGTATACATATGCATGTAAATGGGTTTATATATATGTATAAATATATATGTGTATATATATATATATATAAATATATATATCTATATATATATATATCTATATATATAAATATATATATATATATAAATATATATATATATATATATATATATATATATATATATATATATATATATATAAATTTATATATATATATATATATATATAAATATATATATATATATATATATATATATATATATATATATATATACGCATGTACATAACGAGAGTATATTTGTATGTGTTCATTTGCAACGCTACAATTTTTTATTTTTGGTAGCGTGGTGCGTCATAATTTTTGGATTTTTTTATTTTTGTTGTAAACGTAATAAAATATAATATTCATTTTATAAAATTAATAATTTGTGGCCCTGAAAAGGACCGTTTTGTTTAAAACTATATATATATATATATATATAATTCGATGAACTACTCAACCATAGATATATATATATATATATATATATAACATCCACCATATTAAAAAACACACGGGACACAAATTTATTTTGAGCTTGTATATTTAGTTACGGCTTTTGTTCCTTCACTTACAGCGTGCTTAGCTAATTCACCGGGTAACAATAAACGTACGGCTGTTTGAATTTCCCGTGATGTAATCGTCGAACGTTTATTATAATGAGCTAAACGCGACGCTTCCGATGCAATTCTTTCAAAAATATCATTAACAAATGAATTCATGATGCTCATGGCTTTTGATGAAATACCAGTATCGGGATGTACTTGTTTCAATACTTTATAAATGTAAATGGCATAACTTTCCTTTCGGCGTTTTACGTTTGCTTTTTTTATCTCCCTTGGAAATATTTTTTTGAGCTTTTCCGGCTTTCTTAGCTGCTTTTCCGCTTGTTTTTGGTGGCATTTTTCACACACTTTATTATTGTTTGTTACAATACACACAATTAAACGATTTAGATGAAACTGTTGAAATGGTCAGAATTTGGTACGCATTTTATTGTGAAAATTTCATAAAAAAATAAAATAGTTAAGCTCCGCCTTTTTGTTTCGTATAATCGTATATATATTTTACAAATATAGAAAATGTGCCTATATAAAGAGCGTCAATTTAATAGATGCATAAATTTATACTTACTGACTGTGTGTTACGAGTGTTTGAGTGAAAACAGAAAACAAAAGAATCAATAAATAATGTCTGGTCGTGGTAAAGGCGGTAAAGTTAAAGGAAAGGCAAAGTCCCGTTCAAATCGTGCTGGATTACAATTTCCAGTTGGAAGAATTCATCGTTTATTGTGTAAAGGAAATTATGCGGAACGTGTTGGTGCCGGTGCTCCCGTATATTTAGCCGCCGTTATGGAATATTTGGCCGCTGAAGTATTAGAATTGGCGGGTAATGCAGCAAGAGACAACAAGAAAACCAGAATCATACCACGTCATTTACAATTGGCAATCCGTAATGACGAAGAATTAAATAAATTATTATCTGGTGTTACAATTGCTCAAGGTGGTGTATTACCAAATATTCAAGCCGTTTTATTACCAAAGAAAACCGAGAAAAAGGCTTAAATTATAATATTATACGAGTATGTGTAATATATTATTTCATTTTTTTAAAACAACCGTCCTTTTCAGGACGACCATAAAATTTATATTTTATGAAAAGAATAAATTTATACATCACGAAACAAACTTTTTCATGTAAAATAAATAGTTTTTTTGTGTGTATATTGTGTAAACAAAAATTCACTAGATAGCGTTTCGTACTGTAAAAAGATCACGATGTGTCGACGGCAAATTTTTAATTTAAAATTCAAATCAAAAAATAATTTTTCGTTGTACAAAAATTCAATAGATATTGTTTGCGTACTGCGAACACAGACAGCTTTTTTATTTCAAGCATAAAATGTAATGTAAATCTTCTTAAATCCAACAGATAGCGTCCAAAACGGTTAGGAACTTTATTTAGATTTTTGACTGCACGAAAAACTTAATTTCGTTTCGACAAAATAATAAACATAACACGCATACATAAAATTAAAAGTCGTTTATTTTACGTTTTCCGTAGTAATCAAAATATATTCCATTTTTAAATTTTATTTATATGATGGTCCTGAAAAGGACCGTTTTTTTTGTAACACGTTTGGCGTGAATCGCGCATAAATTGGTATCTTCAAATAAACCAACTAAATATGCTTCACTTGCTTCTTGTAATGCCATTACAGCTGACGATTGGAAACGTAAATCAGTTTTAAAATCTTGAGCAATTTCACGTACTAAACGTTGGAATGGTAATTTACGGATCAATAATTCAGTTGTGACTTTTGATACCGACGAATCTCACGTAAAGCTACTGTACCGGGACGATAACGATGTGGTTTTTTAACTCCACCAGTTGCTGGGGCGCTTTTACGCGCAGCCTTTGTAGCTAATTGCTTACGGGGAGCTTTACCACCGGTTGATTTACGAGCAGTTTGCTTTGTTCTTGCCATGATTTTTCACACACAAACAACACTTTTACCACAATTAAAATTCACAAGAATAAAAAATTATGTTCAATTGAAAACACAAGTTAATAGTTAGATAACACACTTTTGTCTAAACGTAACGCGAATTCACGGGCTTATTATATAGCATTTACCAAAAATACATACACATGCACACAATAAAAAATGTGAAAGAGGAACAGAAAATATAGTTGTTTACAGAAAATCGTATAGGATAAAACGAAAAGGTATAATACAAACATATATTGTTAAATAAAAAACGATTCAACGAATCAGAAAATTTATATTTATGTTTATGTAAAAAAAGAAGCCATCTTTTATTTAATTATTTTTCTTTTACGAAACGCATATAAACGGACGTGCTTTTCGTCAAAATTCATCATTTCAATTTTAATTTTTGTGTGTGATTGAAGTATAATTTTATTTGTGACATATTCTAAAAAATGACTGGTCGCGGTAAAGGTGGTAAAGGATTGGGAAAAGGAGGTGCAAAACGTCATCGTAAAGTTTTACGTGATAATATCCAAGGTATTACAAAACCGGCAATTCGTCGTTTAGCTCGCCGAGGTGGTGTTAAAAGAATTAGTGGTTTAATTTATGAAGAAACACGTGGTGTTTTAAAAGTATTTTTGGAAAATGTTATTCGTGATGCAGTAACATACTGAACATGCTAAACGTAAAACTGTCACCGCTATGGATGTTGTATATGCATTAAAACGTCAAGGTCGTACTTTGTACGGTTTCGGAGGTTAAGTTAAATCTCATATACATAAAAAATCGCGTTATACGAACAAAAAACCGTCCTTTTCAGGACGAACATAAAATTACAATTTTATTAAAAGAATAAATTTATATATATATATATATTGGTATTGTTTAATTCGTCTAAAATGTTTTGTGCGTAAACATATGTATGTATGTAGCGCGCAGTATGATGTGTGGTAAAATAGTACACAATGAAAATCGTAAAATGCTCACGTACACAAAAAAAAATTGAAATATTAATAAAATACAACGTCAGCGTCTATATAGAAATTTTTTTTGTTAAGGAATTGTAGAAAATTATAACAGATGTCAGCTGGTACGTATTGTAAGTAACAATACGTATGAAATTTTTCCGACGAAAAAATCGGATACGGATAAATACTTACTACTCAAATTACTCGTACACTACATGAAAATTATATAAATTGATTAAAAAATACGTTTTCATAAAAATAATGTTGTTTTCCATTTTACATACATATAAAATTTATCCGACGACAATTTATATTGTCAACGATGACAAATCGAGTAAATTTATTCGAATTTTGATATACTTTACTTACTTGTCAAATCGCCCGAACATACGGGTGTAATGAAAACTATATAAATTGATTATAAATTCGAAATTGCGTTTGCGCGTACTCGATTTCATAAAAATGATGTTCCTTTTTTAAATACTTATGTATTTGATGGTCCTGATAAGGACCGATTTATGTACACTACGATTGAGTATATACACGCGCTTTTTTCATTCTTGCATAAATAAGGAAATTATTTATTTATTTTTTAGCTGCCGCCTTTTTAGGAGCGGCCTTTTTAGGTTTTGGGGTTTTTGGTTTTTTAACCGCGTCAGCTTTTGGCTTAGTTGGCTTCTGTTTTGGAGCCGATTTTACACCAGTTTTCTTAGCACTTTTCGCTGATGCGGCAGCTACTTTCTTTTTATCGCTCGCTGGTTTTTTTGTTGCCGCTTTCTTAGCACCAGCAGCGCTTGCCTTCTTAGCCACAGATTTTGGTTTTTTGTCGCCGCCTGCTTTTTTTGGTGTCGCTTTCTTTGATGAAGCGGCCGCTTTAGGTTTCTCACCACCAGATTTTTTCGGGGCTTTCGGTTTTAATGCAGCTGATATTTTAAATGAACCAAACGCACCTTTACCTTTAGTTTGCACCAATTGACCGCTTGTAACAGCTCCTTTTAAATATTTTTTAATAAATGGTGATAATTTATCTGCATCAATTTTATAAGTTGCCGAAATATATTTTTTAATCGCCTGTAATGATGAGCCGCCCCGTTCTTTTAAAGCTTTAATCGCACTTTGTACCATTTCAGACGTTGGTGGATGGTTTGGTTTAGTTTTTGGTTTTTTTACGCCGCCGCTAGCTGCTGCTTTTGTTTTCTTAATTTTTGGTGATTTTGCTGCTGGAGTGGTTGCTGCAGGAGCCTCACTTGAAATTGCGGTTTCGACATCAGCCATTTTTAATAGAATTTTTTTTTAATTATTCACTCTTTACACAGAAGTCACTTTACTTTACAATAACAGGAATTGTAATTAGCACAAGAAAAAACACTTTATTAACACACTGAGATTTAACGTTAAAAGTTAACACTTTATTTTAGCTTTTATATGAAAATTTTTCATATATTACGTATATTAAATAAAACGTATTGCATGCAGGAAGTAAATACTACCTAGCGGTAGTATAATTTTGTTGACATTTATATTTTTTGATTTCATTTTATCAAATAATTTCAATCATTGTAATTAATTTTTTATAAATATTTTATATTGATATGATCAAATATGTTACTAACTTAGAATTGAAATCATACAATTTATAATAAACTAATTATTTTACATATTTTTATCAATTTTTTTACAAAATTATATAGAAATTTTTCATCTTTTTCCTATAAAAATCAAAAATTTTTATATAAATATAAAAAATTATAATAAAATAGATTATGATACATATAATTTGATTATAATACTATATATTTATTATATAATTTAATTAAAATAATAAATGTTTATAATATTTTTTAAAAATTATATTCCAACATAAAATATGTTCATACAAAACGTCAAAATATTTTGTGTTCCGCCATTATTCACATACGAGTATTTTTATACGTACGTTCTCAATACAAGACGCACATTCGAAAGTTGTTTTATATACATATTTTTATATTTCATTAAATATATACGAGTATATATAATATAATATTATATGAATAATTATTATAACAATTTATTAAAATTAATTTATATTAAGGCGCACAAAAAAAAAATTCATTTTTTCCGAATTGTGTTTATGCTATAAGAAATTTATAGAAGCAAACAAATACAAATGAAGTATGTTTTATTTTGCACAGATGGCACTATACAATGGAAACAAATAATAATTCGCGTAATTGTTTTGCATACAATTAATTACTATGAAAATAATATAAAATTTGTTATTTATATCGTTACACATGATGATTAAAGTATGCATGTATTTCGTTCCAATTATTATAATTTCTAAAGTAAATTAAATACAAATTTTCGTTAATAGCGTGCCGCCATGTTTATTTTATTATCACGCAGATTAATTTTTTTCAATAATCATTTGTTTTTGTGTCTCCGCTGAAAAATTTAGTTCAATTATAAAAATATAGATGGGAGGCCAATAATCATTTTCTAATATTTTAACGTCATCATACGTGTTAAATATTTAAAATTTAATTTTTACATATGCATGTGTGGGTGCTGCGGGACGCTGCATTTTTGGATTCGGTGTATACATATGCATGTAAATGGGTTTATATATATGTATAAATATATATGTGTATATATATATATATATAAATATATATATCTATATATATATATATATCTATATATATAAATATATATATATATATAAATATATATATATATATATATATATATATATATATATATATATATATATATATATAAATTTATATATATATATATATATATATAAATATATATATATATCTATATATATATATATATATATATATATATATACGCATGTACATAACGAGAGTATATTTGTATGTGTTCATTTGCAACGCTACAATTTTTTATTTTTGGTAGCGTGGTGCGTCATAATTTTTGGATTTTTTTATTTTTGTTGTAAACGTAATAAAATATAATATTCATTTTATAAAATTAATAATTTGTGGCCCTGAAAAGGACCGTTTTGTTTAAAACTATATATATATATATATATAATTCGATGAACTACTCAACCATAGATATATATATATATATATATATATATATATATATAACATCCACCATATTAAAAAACACACGGGACACAAATTTATTTTGAGCTTGTATATTTAGTTACGGCTTTTGTTCCTTCACTTACAGCGTGCTTAGCTAATTCACCGGGTAACAATAAACGTACGGCTGTTTGAATTTCCCGTGATGTAATCGTCGAACGTTTATTATAATGAGCTAAACGCGACGCTTCCGATGCAATTCTTTCAAAAATATCATTAACAAATGAATTCATGATGCTCATGGCTTTTGATGAAATACCAGTATCGGGATGTACTTGTTTCAATACTTTATAAATGTAAATGGCATAACTTTCCTTTCGGCGTTTTACGTTTGCTTTTTTTATCTCCCTTGGAAATATTTTTTTGAGCTTTTCCGGCTTTCTTAGCTGCTTTTCCGCTTGTTTTTGGTGGCATTTTTCACACACTTTATTATTGTTTGTTACAATACACACAATTAAACGATTTAGATGAAACTGTTGAAATGGTCAGAATTTGGTACGCATTTTATTGTGAAAATTTCATAAAAAAATAAAATAGTTAAGCTCCGCCTTTTTGTTTCGTATAATCGTATATATATTTTACAAATATAGAAAATGTGCCTATATAAAGAGCGTCAATTTAATAGATGCATAAATTTATACTTACTGACTGTGTGTTACGAGTGTTTGAGTGAAAACAGAAAACAAAAGAATCAATAAATAATGTCTGGTCGTGGTAAAGGCGGTAAAGTTAAAGGAAAGGCAAAGTCCCGTTCAAATCGTGCTGGATTACAATTTCCAGTTGGAAGAATTCATCGTTTATTGCGTAAAGGAAATTATGCGGAACGTGTTGGTGCCGGTGCTCCCGTATATTTAGCCGCCGTTATGGAATATTTGGCCGCTGAAGTATTAGAATTGGCGGGTAATGCAGCAAGAGACAACAAGAAAACCAGAATCATACCACGTCATTTACAATTGGCAATCCGTAATGACGAAGAATTAAATAAATTATTATCTGGTGTTACAATTGCTCAAGGTGGTGTATTACCAAATATTCAAGCCGTTTTATTACCAAAGAAAACCGAGAAAAAGGCTTAAATTATAATATTATACGAGTATGTGTAATATATTATTTCATTTTTTTAAAACAACCGTCCTTTTCAGGACGACCATAAAATTTATATTTTATGAAAAGAATAAATTTATACATCACGAAACAAACTTTTTCATGTAAAATAAATAGTTTTTTTGTGTGTATATTGTGTAAACAAAAATTCACTAGATAGCGTTTCGTACTGTAAAAAGATCACGATGTGTCGACGGCAAATTTTTAATTTAAAATTCAAATCAAAAAATAATTTTTCGTTGTACAAAAATTCAATAGATATTGTTTGCGTACTGCGAACACAGACAGCTTTTTTATTTCAAGCATAAAATGTAATGTAATTCTTCTTAAATCCAACAGATAGCGTCCAAAACGGTTAGGAACTTTATTTAGATTTTTGACTGCACGAAAAACTTAATTTCGTTTCGACAAAATAATAAACATAACACGCATACATAAAATTAAAAGTCGTTTATTTTACGTTTTCCGTAGTAATCAAAATATATTCCATTTTTAAATTTTATTTATATGATGGTCCTGAAAAGGACCGTTTTTTTTTTGTTGATAATTTGATTCAGTTTTAATACACAAAATTAAATTTAAGCACGTTCACCACGGATACGTCTTGCCAATTGAATATCCTTTGGCATAATTGTAACACGTTTGGCGTGAATCGCGCATAAATTGGTATCTTCAAATAAACCAACTAAATATGCTTCACTTGCTTCTTGTAATGCCATTACAGCTGACGATTGGAAACGTAAATCAGTTTTAAAATCTTGAGCAATTTCACGTACTAAACGTTGGAATGGTAATTTACGGATCAATAATTCAGTTGACTTTTGATACCGACGAATCTCACGTAAAGCTACTGTACCGGGACGATAACGATGTGGTTTTTTAACTCCACCAGTTGCTGGGGCGCTTTTACGCGCAGCCTTTGTAGCTAATTGCTTACGGGGAGCTTTACCACCGGTTGATTTACGAGCAGTTTGCTTTGTTCTTGCCATGATTTTTCACACACAAACAACACTTTTACCACAATTAAAATTCACAAGAATAAAAAATTATGTTCAATTGAAAACACAAGTTAATAGTTAGATAACACACTTTTGTCTAAACGTAACGCGAATTCACGGGCTTATTATATAGCATTTACCAAAAATACATACACATGCACACAATAAAAAATGTGAAAGAGGAACAGAAAATATAGTTGTTTACAGAAAATCGTATAGGATAAAACGAAAAGGTATAATACAAACATATATTGTTAAATAAAAAACGATTCAACGAATCAGAAAATTTATATTTATGTTTATGTAAAAAAAGAAGCCATCTTTTATTTAATTATTTTTCTTTTACGAAACGCATATAAACGGACGTGCTTTTCGTCAAAATTCAATAATTCATCATTTCAATTTTAATTTTTGTGTGTGATTGAAGTATAATTTTATTTGTGACATATTCTAAAAAATGACTGGTCGCGGTAAAGGTGGTAAAGGATTGGGAAAAGGAGGTGCAAAACGTCATCGTAAAGTTTTACGTGATAATATCCAAGGTATTACAAAACCGGCAATTCGTCGTTTAGCTCGCCGAGGTGGTGTTAAAAGAATTAGTGGTTTAATTTATGAAGAAACACGTGGTGTTTTAAAAGTATTTTTGGAAAATGTTATTCGTGATGCAGTAACATATACTGAACATGCTAAACGTAAAACTGTCACCGCTATGGATGTTGTATATGCATTAAAACGTCAAGGTCGTACTTTGTACGGTTTCGGAGGTTAAGTTAAATCTCATATACATAAAAAATCGCGTTATACGAACAAAAAACCGTCCTTTTCAGGACGAACATAAAATTACAATTTTATTAAAAGAATAAATTTATATATATATATATTGGTATTGTTTAATTCGTCTAAAATGTTTTGTGCGTAAACATATGTATGTATGTAGCGCGCAGTATATGATGTGTGGTAAAATAGTACACAATGAAAATCGTAAAATGCTCACGTACACAAAAAAAAACTGAAATATTAATAAAATACAACGTCAGCGTCTATATAGAAATTTTTTTTGTTAAGGAATTGTAGAAAATTATAACAGATGTCAGCTGGTACGTATTGTAAGTAACAATACGTATGACATTTTTACGACAAAAAAATCGGATACGGATAAATACTTACTACTCAAATTACTCGTACACTACATGAAAATTATATAAATTGATTAAAAAATACGTTTTCATAAAAATAATGTTGTTTTCCATTTTACATACATATAAAATTTATCCGACGACAATTTATATTGTCAACGATGACAAATCGAGTAAATTTATTCGAATTTTGATATACTTTACTTACTTGTCAAATCGCCCGAACATACGGGTGTAATGAAAACTATATAAATTGATTATAAATTCGAAATTGCGTTTGCGCGTACTCGATTTCATAAAAATGATGTTCCTTTTTTAAATACTTATGTATTTGATGGTCCTGATAAGGACCGATTTATGTACACTACGATTGAGTATATACACGCGCTTTTTTCATTCTTGCATAAATAAGGAAATTATTTATTTATTTTTTAGCTGCCGCCTTTTTAGGAGCGGCCTTTTTAGGTTTTGGGGTTTTTGGTTTTTTAACCGCGTCAGCTTTTGGCTTAGTTGGCTTCTGTTTTGGAGCCGATTTTACACCAGTTTTCTTAGCACTTTTCGCTGATGCGGCAGCTACTTTCTTTTTATCGCTCGCTGGTTTTTTTGTTGCCGCTTTCTTAGCACCAGCAGCGCTTGCCTTCTTAGCCACAGATTTTGGTTTTTTGTCGCCGCCTGCTTTTTTTGGTGTCGCTTTCTTTGATGAAGCGGCCGCTTTAGGTTTCTCACCACCAGATTTTTTCGGGGCTTTCGGTTTTAATGCAGCTGATATTTTAAATGAACCAGACGCACCTTTACCTTTAGTTTGCACCAATTGACCGCTTGTAACAGCTCCTTTTAAATATTTTTTAATAAATGGTGATAATTTATCTGCATCAATTTTATAAGTTGCCGAAATATATTTTTTAATCGTCTGTAATGATGAGCCGCCCCGTTCTTTTAAAGCTTTAATCGCACTTTGTACCATTTCAGACGTTGGTGGATGGTTTGGTTTAGTTTTTGGTTTTTTTACGCCGCCGCTAGCTGCTGCTTTTGTTTTCTTAATTTTTGGTGATTTTGCTGCTGGAGTGGTTGCTGCAGGAGCCTCACTTGAAATTGCGGTTTCGACATCAGCCATTTTTAATAGAATTTTTTTTTAATTATTCACTCTTTACACAGAAGTCACTTTACTTTACAATAACAGGAATTGTAATTAGCACAAGAAAAAACACTTTATTAACACACTGAGATTTAACGTTAAAAGTTAACACTTTATTTTAGCTTTTATATGAAAATTTTTCATATATTACGTATATTAAATAAAACGTATTGCATGCAGGAAGTAAATACTACCTAGCGGTAGTATAATTTTGTTGACATTTATATTTTTTGATTTCATTTTATCAAAAAATTTCAATCATTGTAATTAATTTTTTATAAATATTTTATATTGATATGATCAAATATGTTACTAACTTAGAATTGAAATCATACAATTTATAATAAACTGATTATTTTACATATTTTTATCAATTTTTTTACAAAATTATATAGAAATTTTTCATCTTTTTCCTATAAAAATCAAAAATTTTTATATAAATATAAAAAATTATAATAAAATAGATTATGATACATATAATTTGATTATAATACTATATATTTATTATATAATTTAATTAAAATAATAAATGTTTATAATATTTTTTAAAAATTATATTCCAACATAAAATATGTTCATACAAAACGTCAAAATATTTTGTGTTCCGCCATTATTCACATACGAGTATTTTTATACGTACGTTCTCAATACAAGACGCACATTCGAAAGTTGTTTTATATACATATTTTTATATTTCATTAAATATATACGAGTATATATAATATAATATTATATGAATAATTATTATAACAATTTATTAAAATTAATTTATATTAAGGCGCACAAAAAAAAAATTCATTTTTTCCGAATTGTGTTTATGCTATAAGAAATTTATAGAAGCAAACAAATACAAATGAAGTATGTTTTATTTTGCACAGATGGCACTATACAATGGAAACAAATAATAATTCGCGTAATTGTTTTGCATACAATTAATTACTATGAAAATAATATAAAATTTGTTATTTATATCGTTACACATGATGATTAAAGTATGCATGTATTTCGTTCCAATTATTATAATTTCTAAAGTAAATTAAATACAAATTTTCGTTAATAGCGTGCCGCCATGTTTATTTTATTATCACGCAGATTAATTTTTTTCAATAATCATTTGTTTTTGTGTCTCCGCTGAAAAATTTAGTTCAATTATAAAAATATAGATGGGAGGCCAATAATCATTTTCTAATATTTTAACGTCATCATACGTGTTAAATATTTAAAATTTAATTTTTACATATGCATGTGTGGGTGCTGCGGGACGCTGCATTTTTGGATTCGGTGTATACATATGCATGTAAATGGGTTTATATATATGTATAAATATATATGTGTATATATATATATATATATAAATATATATATCTATATATATATATATCTATATATATAAATATATATATATATATAAATATATATATATATATATATATATATATATATATATATATATATATAAATTTATATATATATATATATATATATATAAATATATATATATATATCTATATATATATATATATATATATATATATACGCATGTACATAACGAGAGTATATTTGTATGTGTTCATTTGCAACGCTACAATTTTTTATTTTTGGTAGCGTGGTGCGTCATAATTTTTGGATTTTTTTATTTTTGTTGTAAACGTAATAAAATATAATATTCATTTTATAAAATTAATAATTTGTGGCCCTGAAAAGGACCGTTTTGTTTAAAACTATATATATATATATATATAATTCGATGAACTACTCAACCATAGATATATATATATATATATATATATAACATCCACCATATTAAAAAACACACGGGACACAAATTTATTTTGAGCTTGTATATTTAGTTACGGCTTTTGTTCCTTCACTTACAGCGTGCTTAGCTAATTCACCGGGTAACACTAAACGTACGGCTGTTTGAATTTCCCGTGATGTAATCGTCGAACGTTTATTATAATGAGCTAAACGCGACGCTTCCGATGCAATTCTTTCAAAAATATCATTAACAAATGAATTCATGATGCTCATGGCTTTTGATGAAATACCAGTATCGGGATGTACTTGTTTCAATACTTTATAAATGTAAATGGCATAACTTTCCTTTCGGCGTTTTACGTTTGCTTTTTTTATCTCCCTTGGAAATATTTTTTTGAGCTTTTCCGGCTTTCTTAGCTGCTTTTCCGCTTGTTTTTGGTGGCATTTTTCACACACTTTATTATTGTTTGTTACAATACACACAATTAAACGATTTAGATGAAACTGTTGAAATGGTCAGAATTTGGTACGCATTTTATTGTGAAAATTTCATAAAAAAATAAAATAGTTAAGCTCCGCCTTTTTGTTTCGTATAATCGTATATATATTTTACAAATATAGAAAATGTGCCTATATAAAGAGCGTCAATTTAATAGATGCATAAATTTATACTTACTGACTGTGTGTTACGAGTGTTTGAGTGAAAACAGAAAACAAAAGAATCAATAAATAATGTCTGGTCGTGGTAAAGGCGGTAAAGTTAAAGGAAAGGCAAAGTCCCGTTCAAATCGTGCTGGATTACAATTTCCAGTTGGAAGAATTCATCGTTTATTGCGTAAAGGAAATTATGCGGAACGTGTTGGTGCCGGTGCTCCCGTATATTTAGCCGCCGTTATGGAATATTTGGCCGCTGAAGTATTAGAATTGGCGGGTAATGCAGCAAGAGACAACAAGAAAACCAGAATCATACCACGTCATTTACAATTGGCAATCCGTAATGACGAAGAATTAAATAAATTATTATCTGGTGTTACAATTGCTCAAGGTGGTGTATTACCAAATATTCAAGCCGTTTTATTACCAAAGAAAACCGAGAAAAAGGCTTAAATTATAATATTATACGAGTATGTGTAATATATTATTTCATTTTTTTAAAACAACCGTCCTTTTCAGGACGACCATAAAATTTATATTTTATGAAAAGAATAAATTTATACATCACGAAACAAACTTTTTCATGTAAAATAAATAGTTTTTTTGTGTGTATATTGTGTAAACAAAAATTCACTAGATAGCGTTTCGTACTGTAAAAAGATCACGATGTGTCGACGGCAAATTTTTAATTTAAAATTCAAATCAAAAAATAATTTTTCGTTGTACAAAAATTCAATAGATATCGTTTGCGTACTGCGAACACAGACAGCTTTTTTATTTCAAGCATAAAATGTAATGTAATTCTTCTTAAATCCAACAGATAGCGTCCAAAACGGTTAGGAACTTTATTTAGATTTTTGACTGCACGAAAAACTTAATTTCGTTTCGACAAAATAATAAACATAACACGCATACATAAAATTAAAAGTCGTTTATTTTACGTTTTCCGTAGTAATCAAAATATATTCCATTTTTAAATTTTATTTATATGATGGTCCTGAAAAGGACCGTTTTTTTTTTGTTGATAATTTGATTAAGTTTTAATACACAAAATTAAATTTAAGCACGTTCACCACGGATACGTCTTGCCAATTGAATATCCTTTGGCATAATTGTAACACGTTTGGCGTGAATCGCGCATAAATTGGTATCTTCAAATAAACCAACTAAATATGCTTCACTTGCTTCTTGTAATGCCATTACAGCTGACGATTGGAAACGTAAATCAGTTTTAAAATCTTGAGCAATTTCACGTACTAAACGTTGGAATGGTAATTTACGGATCAATAATTCAGTTGACTTTTGATACCGACGAATCTCACGTAAAGCTACTGTACCGGGACGATAACGATGTGGTTTTTTAACTCCACCAGTTGCTGGGGCGCTTTTACGCGCAGCCTTTGTAGCTAATTGCTTACGGGGAGCTTTACCACCGGTTGATTTACGAGCAGTTTGCTTTGTTCTTGCCATGATTTTTCACACACAAACAACACTTTTACCACAATTAAAATTCACAAGAATAAAAAATTATGTTCAATTGAAAACACAAGTTAATAGTTAGATAACACACTTTTGTCTAAACGTAACGCGTTTTTTTTTTTTTTTTTTTTATATTTCAAAATTTATTTACATTTGCCTTAATACTAATACATTGATTTCTTAGCCTAGAGTCTTAGCCGCAGCTTTCTCGTCTAATTTTCTTTTTGAATGTGATTTTTTTTTTTTTTTTTTTTTTTTTTTTTTTTTTGGTTATTTTTATTTTATGATTTATTCATATACATTATTTTGGCTTAACCTAATTACCTTAAAACATAATTGTCTTGTGGTTCATGCATACGTACAAACCGGTATCTGTATGCATGCACCTTCCGACATTTGTTTGAGTTTTATTTGTAGTTATGTTTGTTTATTACTTTACTGTGCCAGGTAAGCTTAGTGACTGCCCCTGGAGTTCCAGGTCCCACGGATAGAGAATATTGCGGAGGAACGAAGTCCTAGAGCGTAGCGTTTTTTCTACAAATCTCGCTTGGAGACGTCGGGCGTGGTCTTGAATTTTTTCAATCCTTGCACGGGACTCCAGCTCGGAATTGCGAGTGCATTTGTAGTTTGGTGGTTTGGGCCAATCGTCGAACACAAATCGCAGAGCGTTTGCCTGGATAGAGGAAAGACTTTTCCACTGAGTTTTGGTCATGTCTCCCATCCATACAGGCATCGCGTAAGTTAGGACGGGCCTTATATACGCTTTGTATAGCCTTAATTTATTTTTGGAAGAGAGAGGGCTGCTTCTGTTTAGGAATCTGTAGAGTTGTTGCCGAGCGGCGAAGGCTTTTTTCTTGATGTATTTGATTTGCGGATTTTGGGAGAGTTTCTTATCAAGAACGACTCCTAGATATTTTACTTGAGATTTGGGTTCCAGAATGCTACCTTCGAAGAGAATGGGTTCTGCTTTAGGAGCCTTAGAATATTTATTTTGGTGGAAGTGGATGATTTCGGTTTTACCGTGATTTATTTTGATGTTCCATTTTCTTGCGTAGTTAGAATACCGGCTGAGGTATTCTGAAAGGCGAGAGGTAGACTTTCTAGCACTGACAGAAGAGGTGAAAATGGTGGTATCATCAGCGTAGATTTGAATCTTGGTTTCTTTGTTGTTTGATTTTGGTATGTCGTGATAGTAGAAACAGAAGAGGTGTGGTCCTAGGACCGACCCTTGTGCGACTCCCGCAAGCACTGTTTTGATGGTGGATGAATAGTTGTTCAGGTGAACGTAGAATTTTCGGCCTCTGAGGTAAGAGTAGATCAGCTTGATAAGGTAGTAAGGGATACCGCGATTGATTAATTTGTAAATTAGACCATTGTGCCAAACTGTGTCGAAGGCTTTTTCTATATCTAGGAAAGCCGCAATTGTCGATCGTCCAAACCGTTTGGAGTTTTTAACTGTATTTTTAAGCCTCATGACAGCTTGAGTGGTGCAGTGCCCGGGACGAAATCCGAACTGCTCCTCAGGGATGTATGGTTTAATTAAGGGAAGTAATCTGCTAAGAATGGCTATTTCTGCTACTTTGCTTAATCCGTTTAGGAGTGTTATAGGTCGGGTGTTCTCAGTTTTATTTGACGGTTTACCTGGTTTAGGTATAGGGACAACTTTGCCTATTTTCCAACAATCTGGGAAGTGGCCTGTTCTGAATATTGCATTAAGGAGATCTGTGTATTGACTGATTGCTTTCTCAGGTAGGTTTCTCAGTACAGCGTTGGGTATGTCATCGTCCCCGGGGGCTTTTCTTTTATTTAGGTGCTTCAATATATCAGCAATTTCTTCTACTTTGACTGGTGAGATGATTGGATTGACTGGTGGTGCCGCTATGAAACTGGTTACTGTAGAATCCACGAATTGGGAAAAGTGGGGGTCTTTTAAGACTTCATTCTGTGAATGAACTTTCTCGAAGTGGGACGCAACGTGTTCTACAATCTGCTGTGGATCAATGATTGGGTGTGGATGATGAGCGATCTGGCTGATCTGATTGTTCGATTTGCCGTTGAGCTTTCGAATCTCATTGAATATTTCTGGGGAGTTATCAGGTATTCTTTTCAGTCTAGTTTTGAAATCTTTGTTCTTTAGTTGTTGAAACCAGAACGAAATTAATTTGGATAGGAAATTTATTTCGGATTTTACCATGGATCCGGGATATCTGTAGTGAAGTCGGTTCATGTGATTCCGTTTTTTTATGAGACGTTGCAGTTCGGATGGGAGTTGAGCTTTGTCTTTAACTTTAGAGATTGGTATGGTGTTTTTGATGGAGTGCTGGATCGTTTTTGAAAAGTTGGAAGCGCATGCTTCGATCTGGTTTGTAGTGGTCATAGGAGGATTTGTAGGGAGATTTTGATGCATATGGACTTTAAATGTTTCCCAGTTTGCTAAGGAATAATTTCTAAATATTGTTGGTGGGCTAGCTGTGACTTTCACTGGGATTTCGAAAGTTACTGGTAGGTGATCGGAGCAGAATTCATGCAGCACCTGTGGCTGCTCTGAAAGGATTATATTCTTGGTGAGAACTAGATCAAGTACTGAGGAGGCTTTTGGAAATGTGGGCTCGTCAGGAGCATTTAGTAACAGATTTGATTCCATGCAGATTTTTTGGAGATCCTCTCCATTCTTGTTGTTTGAGCGGCAATTCCACAAGGTGTGCCTGGAGTTGAAGTCTCCCGCCACTATAGTCTTATTGCTACTGTTAGTGAGATATTTGATGTTGTTCTTATTAATTTTTCTGACATATATGGAACAGGCTGTAATGAAATCTTTGGGGGTTCCAATGTTTATTAGCGTTGCCTCAGTTTCGTCAGAGATGAACGCTCGAGCCTTGAAATGTGGAATGCTTTCCTGTATTAGGATAGCAGTTCCTCCTGACCCAGCCGTGCGACCATCCTGCCTAGCTGTGACATAGCCGGGGAACTTTAATCTATGCCGTTCGTTAAGGTGCGTTTCTGATAAAAATACTAAGTGGGGTTGATGGCGAGACATCAGATACTCCAGTTCACCTCGTCGAGCCGTAGAGACTAGGCTATTGACATTTAGAGAAATACATAGAAGTTGTTCCTTCATATGACGTTGGATAAGGTGGTTAAAAATCTCATAAAGGCTAGGCGTTTTTCGGCGGCGTTAGTCTGAGGGATGTTATCGTATTCTGTGAAGAATTTGTCGCACTTCTCCTTGAGATCGAAGAGGTTGGACCCAAACAGCTCCGTGCATTCCTGCATTAGGCGATTTACGCTATTGCTGGAAGGCGATGGAGTGGGAATGGCTTGAATAGCTTTCGCGTATGGAACTCCGTCTCTCCGAAGTCCGAGTCCTGAAGGGAATCGGGCTTGATCTGGTTTACGGGGGGCAGTTCTAATTAAATACTTTTCTCTTACCTGGCACTTGCTGTAGTTTGCCGGATGCTGCTCCCCACAGTTGACACACATTGCTGGTTTCTCGTCCCTGTTGGTGTTGGAGCACATTCCTTCGCCATGGCTTTCTGTGCATTTTATGCATCGGAAGATACGACCGCAGTTTGATGAGGTGTGGCCGAATCTCTGGCAATTCCGACATTGTGTTACCTGGGCTCGACCTCTTTTCTTTTCCCAGCTGACACTATAGTACGACATATTTCTTATTGCCAACAGCTTCTCAGTTGGCATGTCCTTTTCCACTATGACTTGGAAAAGCGGCATCGGCACGTATGTCAAGGTACCGTTAGCAGCTTTCCGTTTGAAGGTCATAAGAGATACTTTTGCCTCGATTTGATGTTGTTCTTTGAGGGTTGCTTCAATTTCGCTCGGTGGGAGAGATGAATGTGCTCCACGCATAACATACGCAACTCTTTTGTCGTCAGGATGCGTGTAGGTGTGATATTCGATGTTTTCTTCTTTGTCGATCTCCTGCCTGATTTTTGACCAATCCTCTTTATTTGTGGTGGCTACTGATATCGAGTTTCCACCGCATTTGAAGGTGGCGCGACCTCCGGCTACCGTAATAATGTGTTTTGTTGTTTCATGCACTTTTTCGGATGCCACGTTATGCAGAACAATTGGTGGCGGGCGTTTGGGTCTGATCGTAGGTTTCGGTATGTTGGCATCGATGGTTGATGATGAAATGTCTGCCATACTGCTTTCGAAGGTTATTGCCACCTCGTCAGAGTTTTTCGGTTTCTTGGCAGTTCTCTCGGTAGCTACCGTGTCAAGAACGATACTTTCCTCCTCGCCAGAATCATGACCTCGCTTGGTCGAAGCGGTTGGGCCGGATACATGTTGTACGGTTACTTTCGGCTGTGTTTCTACTGGCGGGGTTGGCACTTCTTGCAATATACCTCCCGTTTCGTTTCTTGCAAGCATAGTTTTCAGTGCCGACGCTATTTGCAGCATCTGCTCGTGTAGGGTGTTTATGCGAATTTCAAGTGCTGCTACCTTGCACTTGCGAGATTTTTTTGTTTTTGTTGTAGTCATTTTTGACTCACTTGCAATTAACTTTTGTTTCTATTTTTACTTTTTTCAACTTTATTGCACTCACAATAACTTTATTAATTTTAACTTCACTTCACTTTTATTTGGTCTTTTGTTGCTTTTTTTTGTTTTGAAAAAAACAGATTTATGTGGTATAAAAACAACAGCAGATGGTCGCAATGAGAATAAAACACAAGTTTAATAATATTTTTTTGAGCTTTTCCGGCTTTCTTAGCTGCTTTTCCGCTTGTTTTTGGTGGCATTTTTCACACACTTTATTATTGTTTGTTACAATACACACAATTAAACGATTTAGATGAAACTGTTGAAATGGTCAGAATTTGGTACGCATTTTATTGTGAAAATTTCATAAAAAAATAAAATAGTTAAGCTCCGCCTTTTTGTTTCGTATAATCGTATATATATTTTACAAATATAGAAAATGTGCCTATATAAAGAGCGTCAATTTAATAGATGCATAAATTTATACTTACTGACTGTGTGTTACGAGTGTTTGAGTGAAAACAGAAAACAAAAGAATCAATAAATAATGTCTGGTCGTGGTAAAGGCGGTAAAGTTAAAGGAAAGGCAAAGTCCCGTTCAAATCGTGCTGGATTACAATTTCCAGTTGGAAGAATTCATCGTTTATTGCGTAAAGGAAATTATGCGGAACGTGTTGGTGCCGGTGCTCCCGTATATTTAGCCGCCGTTATGGAATATTTGGCCGCTGAAGTATTAGAATTGGCGGGTAATGCAGCAAGAGACAACAAGAAAACCAGAATCATACCACGTCATTTACAATTGGCAATCCGTAATGACGAAGAATTAAATAAATTATTATCTGGTGTTACAATTGCTCAAGGTGGTGTATTACCAAATATTCAAGCCGTTTTATTACCAAAGAAAACCGAGAAAAAGGCTTAAATTATAATATTATACGAGTATGTGTAATATATTATTTCATTTTTTTAAAACAACCGTCCTTTTCAGGACGACCATAAAATTTATATTTTATGAAAAGAATAAATTTATACATCACGAAACAAACTTTTTCATGTAAAATAAATAGTTTTTTTGTGTGTATATTGTGTAAACAAAAATTCACTAGATAGCGTTTCGTACTGTAAAAAGATCACGATGTGTCGACGGCAAATTTTTAATTTAAAATTCAAATCAAAAAATAATTTTTCGTTGTACAAAAATTCAATAGATATTGTTTGCGTACTGCGAACACAGACAGCTTTTTTATTTCAAGCATAAAATGTAATGTAATTCTTCTTAAATCCAACAGATAGCGTCCAAAACGGTTAGGAACTTTATTTAGATTTTTGACTGCACGAAAAACTTAATTTCGTTTCGACAAAATAATAAACATAACACGCATACATAAAATTAAAAGTCGTTTATTTTACGTTTTCCGTAGTAATCAAAATATATTCCATTTTTAAATTTTATTTATATGATGGTCCTGAAAAGGACCGTTTTTTTTTTGTTGATAATTTGATTAAGTTTTAATACACAAAATTAAATTTAAGCACGTTCACCACGGATACGTCTTGCCAATTGAATATCCTTTGGCATAATTGTAACACGTTTGGCGTGAATCGCGCATAAATTGGTATCTTCAAATAAACCAACTAAATATGCTTCACTTGCTTCTTGTAATGCCATTACAGCTGACGATTGGAAACGTAAATCAGTTTTAAAATCTTGAGCAATTTCACGTACTAAACGTTGGAATGGTAATTTACGGATCAATAATTCAGTTGACTTTTGATACCGACGAATCTCACGTAAAGCTACTGTACCGGGACGATAACGATGTGGTTTTTTAACTCCACCAGTTGCTGGGGCGCTTTTACGCGCAGCCTTTGTAGCTAATTGCTTACGGGGAGCTTTACCACCGGTTGATTTACGAGCAGTTTGCTTTGTTCTTGCCATGATTTTTCACACACAAACAACACTTTTACCACAATTAAAATTCACAAGAATAAAAAATTATGTTCAATTGAAAACACAAGTTAATAGTTAGATAACACACTTTTGTCTAAACGTAACGCGAATTCACGGGCTTATTATATAGCATTTACCAAAAATACATACACATGCACACAATAAAAAATGTGAAAGAGGAACAGAAAATACAGTTGTTTACAGAAAATCGTATAGGATAAAACGAAAAGGTATAATACAAACATATATTGTTAAATAAAAAACGATTCAACGAATCAGAAAATTTATATTTATGTTTATGTAAAAAAAGAAGCCATCTTTTATTTAATTATTTTTCTTTTACGAAACGCATATAAACGGACGTGCTTTTAACTATTTTATTTTTTTATGAAATTTTCACAATAAAATGCGTACCAAATTCTGACCATTTCAACAGTTTCATCTAAATCGTTTAATTGTGTGTATTGTAACAAACAATAATAAAGTGTGTGAAAAATGCCACCAAAAACAAGCGGAAAAGCAGCTAAGAAAGCCGGAAAAGCTCAAAAAAATATTATTAAACTTGTGTTTTATTCTCATTGCGACCATCTGCTGTTGTTTTTATACCACATAAATCTGTTTTTTTCAAAACAAAAAAAAGCAACAAAAGACCAAATAAAAGTGAAGTGAAGTTAAAATTAATAAAGTTATTGTGAGTGCAATAAAGTTGAAAAAAGTAAAAATAGAAACAAAAGTTAATTGCAAGTGAGTCAAAAATGACTACAACAAAAACAAAAAAATCTCGCAAGTGCAAGGTAGCAGCACTTGAAATTCGCATAAACACCCTACACGAGCAGATGCTGCAAATAACGTCGGCACTGAAAACTATGCTTGCAAGAAACGAAACGGGAGGTATATTGCAAGAAGTGCCAACCCCGCCAGTAGAAACACAGCCGAAAGTAACCGTACAACATGTATCCGGCCCAACCGCTTCGACCAAGCGAGGTCATGATTCTGGCGAGGAGGAAAGTATCGTTCTTGACACGGTAGCTACCGAGAGAACTGCCAAGAAACCGAAAAACTCTGACGAGGTGGCAATAACCTTCGAAAGCAGTATGGCAGACATTTCATCATCAACCATCGATGCCAACATACCGAAACCTACGATCAGACCCAAACGCCCGCCACCAATTGTTCTGCATAACGTGGCATCCGAAAAAGTGCATGAAACAACAAAACACATTATTACGGTAGCCGGAGGTCGCGCCACCTTCAAATGCGGTGGAAACTCGATATCAGTAGCCACCACAAATAAAGAGGATTGGTCAAAAATCAGGCAGGAGATCGACAAAGAAGAAAACATCGAATATCACACCTACACGCATCCTGACGACAAAAGAGTTGCGTATGTTATGCGTGGAGCACATTCATCTCTCCCACCGAGCGAAATTGAAGCAACCCTCAAAGAACAACATCAAATCGAGGCAAAAGTATCTCTTATGACCTTCAAACGGAAAGCTGCTAACGGTACCTTGACATACGTGCCGATGCCGCTTTTCCAAGTCATAGTGGAAAAGGACATGCCAACTGAGAAGCTGTTGGCAATAAGAAATATGTCGTACTATAGTGTCAGCTGGGAAAAGAAAAGAGGTCGAGCCCAGGTAACACAATGTCGGAATTGCCAGAGATTCGGCCACACCTCATCAAACTGCGGTCGTATCTTCCGATGCATAAAATGCACAGAAAGCCATGGCGAAGGAATGTGCTCCAACACCAACAGGGACGAGAAACCAGCAATGTGTGTCAACTGTGGGGAGCAGCATCCGGCAAACTACAGCAAGTGCCAGGTAAGAGAAAAGTATTTAATTAGAACTGCCCCCCGTAAACCAGATCAAGCCCGATTCCCTTCAGGACTCGGACTTCGGAGAGACGGAGTTCCATACGCGAAAGCTATTCAAGCCATTCCCACTCCATCGCCTTCCAGCAATAGCGTAAATCGCCTAATGCAGGAATGCACGGAGCTGTTTGGGTCCAACCTCTTCGATCTCAAGGAGAAGTGCGACAAATTCTTCACAGAATACGATAACATCCCTCAGACTAACGCCGCCGAAAAACGCCTAGCCTTTATGAGATTTTTAACCACCTTATCCAACGTCATATGAAGGAACAACTTCTATGTATTTCTCTAAATGTCAATAGCCTAGTCTCTACGGCTCGACGAGGTGAACTGGAGTATCTGATGTCTCGCCATCAACCCCACTTAGTATTTTTATCAGAAACGCACCTTAACGAACGGCATAGATTAAAGTTCCCCGGCTATGTCACAGCTAGGCAGGATGGTCGCACGGCTGGGTCAGGAGGAACTGCTATCCTAATACAGGAAAGCATTCCACATTTCAAGGCTCGAGCGTTCATCTCTGACGAAACTGAGGCAACGCTAATAAACATTGGAACCCCCAAAGATTTCATTACAGCCTGTTCCATATATGTCAGAAAAATTAATAAGAACAACATCAAATATCTCACTAACAGTAGCAATAAGACTATAGTGGCGGGAGACTTCAACTCCAGGCACACCTTGTGGAATTGCCGCTCAAACAACAAGAATGGAGAGGATCTCCAAAAAATCTGCATGGAATCAAATCTGTTACTAAATGCTCCTGACGAGCCCACATTTCCAAAAGCCTCCTCAGTACTTGATCTAGTTCTCACCAAGAATATAATCCTTTCAGAGCAGCCACAGGTGCTGCATGAATTCTGCTCCGATCACCTACCAGTAACTTTCGAAATCCCAGTGAAAGTCACAGCTAGCCCACCAACAATATTTAGAAATTATTCCTTAGCAAACTGGGAAACATTTAAAGTCCATATGCATCAAAATCTCCCTACAAATCCTCCTATGACCACTACAAACCAGATCGAAGCATGCGCTTCCAACTTTTCAAAAACGATCCAGCACTCCATCAAAAACACCATACCAATCTCTAAAGTTAAAGACAAAGCTCAACTCCCATCCGAACTGCAACGTCTCATAAAAAAACGGAATCACATGAACCGACTTCACTACAGATATCCCGGATCCATGGTAAAATCCGAAATAAATTTCCTATCCAAATTAATTTCGTTCTGGTTTCAACAACTAAAGAACAAAGATTTCAAAACTAGACTGAAAGGAATACCTGATAACTCCCCAGAAATATTCAATGAGATTCGAAAGCTCAACGGCAAATCGAACAATCAGATCAGCCAGATCGCTCATCATCCACACCCAATCATTGATCCACAGCAGATTGTAGAACACGTTGCGTCCCACTTCGAGAAAGTTCATTCACAGAATGAAGTCTTAAAAGACCCCCACTTTTCCCAATTCGTGGATTCTACAGTAACCAGTTTCATAGCGGCACCACCAGTCAATCCAATCATCTCACCAGTCAAAGTAGAAGAAATTGCTGATATATTGAAGCACCTAAATAAAAGAAAAGCCCCCGGGGACGATGACATACCCAACGCTGTACTGAGAAACCTACCTGAGAAAGCAATCAGTCAATACACAGATCTCCTTAATGCAATATTCAGAACAGGCCACTTCCCAGATTGTTGGAAAATAGGCAAAGTTGTCCCTATACCTAAACCAGGTAAACCGTCAAATAAAACTGAGAACACCCGACCTATAACACTCCTAAACGGATTAAGCAAAGTAGCAGAAATAGCCATTCTTAGCAGATTACTTCCCTTAATTAAACCATACATCCCTGAGGAGCAGTTCGGATTTCGTCCCGGGCACTGCACCACTCAAGCTGTCATGAGGCTTAAAAATACAGTTAAAAACTCCAAACGGTTTGGACGATCGACAATTGCGGCTTTCCTAGATATAGAAAAAGCCTTCGACACAGTTTGGCACAATGGTCTAATTTACAAATTAATCAATCGCGGTATCCCTTACTACCTTATCAAGCTGATCTACTCTTACCTCAGAGGCCGAAAATTCTACGTTCACCTGAACAACTATTCATCCACCATCAAAACAGTGCTTGCGGGAGTCGCACAAGGGTCGGTCCTAGGACCACACCTCTTCTGTTTCTACTATCACGACATACCAAAATCAAACAACAAAGAAACCAAGATTCAAATCTACGCTGATGATACCACCATTTTCACCTCTTCTGTCAGTGCTAGAAAGTCTACCTCTCGCCTTTCAGAATACCTCAGCCGGTATTCTAACTACGCAAGAAAATGGAACATCAAAATAAATCACGGTAAAACCGAAATCATCCACTTCCACCAAAATAAATATTCTAAGGCTCCTAAAGCAGAACCCATTCTCTTCGAAGGTAGCATTCTGGAACCCAAATCTCAAGTAAAATATCTAGGAGTCGTTCTTGATAAGAAACTCTCCCAAAATCCGCAAATCAAATACATCAAGAAAAAAGCCTTCGCCGCTCGGCAACAACTCTACAGATTCCTAAACAGAAGCAGCCCTCTCTCTTCCAAAAATAAATTAAGGCTATACAAAGCGTATATAAGGCCCGTCCTAACTTACGCGATGCCTGTATGGATGGGAGACATGACCAAAACTCAGTGGAAAAATCTTTCCTCTATCCAGGCAAACGCTCTGCGATTTGTGTTCGACGATTGGCCCAAACCACCAAACTACAAATGCACTCGCAATTCCGAGCTGGAGTCCCGTGCAAGGATTGAAAAAATTCAAGACCACGCCCGACGTCTCCAAGCGAGATTTGTAGAAAAAACGCTACGCTCTAGGACTTCGTTCCTCCGCAATATTCTCTATCCGTGGGACCTGGAACTCCAGGGGCAGTCACTAAGCTTACCTGGCACAGTAAAGTAATAAACAAACATAACTACAAATAAAACTCAAACAAATGTCGGAAGGTGCATGCATACAGATACCGGTTTGTACGTATGCATGAACCACAAGACAATTATGTTTTAAGGTAATTAGGTTAAGCCAAAATAATGTATATGAATAAATCATAAAATAAAAATAACCAAAAAAAAAAAAAAAAAAAAAAAAAAAAAAAAAAAAAAATCACATTCAAAAAGAAAATTAGACGAGAAAGCTGCGGCTAAGACTCTAGGCTAAGAAATCAATGTATTAGTATTAAGGCAAATGTAAATAAATTTTGAAATATATAAAAAACGTCAAAATTCATCATTTCAATTTTAATTTTTGTGTGTGATTGAAGTATAATTTTATTTGTGACATATTCTAAAAAATGACTGGTCGCGGTAAAGGTGGTAAAGGATTGGGAAAAGGAGGTGCAAAACGTCATCGTAAAGTTTTACGTGATAATATCCAAGGTATTACAAAACCGGCAATTCGTCGTTTAGTTCGCCGAGGTGGTGTTAAAAGAATTAGTGGTTTAATTTATGAAGAAACACGTGGTGTTTTAAAAGTATTTTTGGAAAATGTTATTCGTGATGCAGTAACATATACTGAACATGCTAAACGTAAAACTGTCACCGCTATGGATGTTGTATATGCATTAAAACGTCAAGGTCGTACTTTGTACGGTTTCGGAGGTTAAGTTAAATCTCATACATAAAAAATCGCGTTATACGAACAAAAAACCGTCCTTTTCAGGACGAACATAAAATTACAATTTTATTAAAAGAATAAATTTATATATATATATATATATTGGTATTGTTTAATTCGTCTAAAATGTTTTGTGCGTAAACATATGTATGTATGTAGCGCGCAGTATATGATGTGTGGTAAAATAGTACACAATGAAAATCGTAAAATGCTCACGTACACAAAAAAAAATTGAAATATTAATAAAATACAACGTCAGCGTCTATATAGAAATTTTTTTTGTTAAGGAATTGTAGAAAATTATAACAGATGTCAGCTGGTACGTATTGTAAGTAACAATACGTATGAAATTTTTCCGACGAAAAAATCGGATACGGATAAATACTTACTACTCAAATTACTCGTACACTACATGAAAATTATATAAATTGATTAAAAAATACGTTTTCATAAAAATAATGTTGTTTTCCATTTTACATACATATAAAATTTATCCGACGACAATTTATATTGTCAACGATGACAAATCGAGTAAATTTATTCGAATTTTGATATACTTTACTTACTTGTCAAATCGCCCGAACATACGGGTGTAATGAAAACTATATAAATTGATTATAAATTCGAAATTGCGTTTGCGCGTACTCGATTTCATAAAAATGATGTTCCTTTTTTAAATACTTATGTATTTGATGGTCCTGATAAGGACCGATTTATGTACACTACGATTGAGTATATACACGCGCTTTTTTCATTCTTGCATAAATAAGGAAATTATTTATTTATTTTTTAGCTGCCGCCTTTTTAGGAGCGGCCTTTTTAGGTTTTGGGGTTTTTGGTTTTTTAACCGCGTCAGCTTTTGGCTTAGTTGGCTTCTGTTTTGGAGCCGATTTTACACCAGTTTTCTTAGCACTTTTCGCTGATGCGGCAGCTACTTTCTTTTTATCGCTCGCTGGTTTTTTTGTTGCCGCTTTCTTAGCACCAGCAGCGCTTGCCTTCTTAGCCACAGATTTTGGTTTTTTGTCGCCGCCTGCTTTTTTTGGTGTCGCTTTCTTTGATGAAGCGGCCGCTTTAGGTTTCTCACCACCAGATTTTTTCGGGGCTTTCGGTTTTAATGCAGCTGATATTTTAAATGAACCAGACGCACCTTTACCTTTAGTTTGCACCAATTGACCGCTTGTAACAGCTCCTTTTAAATATTTTTTAATAAATGGTGATAATTTATCTGCATCAATTTTATAAGTTGCCGAAATATATTTTTTAATCGCCTGTAATGATGAGCCGCCCCGTTCTTTTAAAGCTTTAATCGCACTTTGTACCATTTCAGACGTTGGTGGATGGTTTGGTTTAGTTTTTGGTTTTTTTACGCCGCCGCTAGCTGCTGCTTTTGTTTTCTTAATTTTTGGTGATTTTGCTGCTGGAGTGGTTGCTGCAGGAGCCTCACTTGAAATTGCGGTTTCGACATCAGCCATTTTTAATAGAATTTTTTTTTAATTATTCACTCTTTACAGAAGTCACTTTACTTTACAATAACAGGAATTGTAATTAGCACAAGAAAAAACACTTTATTAACACACTGAGATTTAACGTTAAAAGTTAACACTTTATTTTAGCTTTTATATGAAAATTTTTCATATATTACGTATATTAAATAAAACGTATTGCATGCAGGAAGTAAATACTACCTAGCGGTAGTATAATTTTGTTGACATTTATATTTTTTGATTTCATTTTATCAAATAATTTCAATCATTGTAATTAATTTTTTATAAATATTTTATATTGATATGATCAAATATGTTACTAACTTAGAATTGAAATCATACAATTTATAATAAACTAATTATTTTACATATTTTTATCAATTTTTTTACAAAATTATATAGAAATTTTTCATCTTTTTCCTATAAAAATCAAAAATTTTTATATAAATATAAAAAATTATAATAAAATAGATTATGATACATATAATTTGATTATAATACTATATATTTATTATATAATTTAATTAAAATAATAAATGTTTATAATATTTTTTAAAAATTATATTCCAACATAAAATATGTTCATACAAAACGTCAAAATATTTTGTGTTCCGCCATTATTCACATACGAGTATTTTTATACGTACGTTCTCAATACAAGACGCACATTCGAAAGTTGTTTTATATACATATTTTTATATTTCATTAAATATATACGAGTATATATAATATAATATTATATGAATAATTATTATAACAATTTATTAAAATTAATTTATATTAAGGCGCACAAAAAAAAAATTCATTTTTTCCGAATTGTGTTTATGCTATAAGAAATTTATAGAAGCAAACAAATACAAATGAAGTATGTTTTATTTTGCACAGATGGCACTATACAATGGAAACAAATAATAATTCGCGTAATTGTTTTGCATACAATTAATTACTATGAAAATAATATAAAATTTGTTATTTATATCGTTACACATGATGATTAAAGTATGCATGTATTTCGTTCCAATTATTATAATTTCTAAAGTAAATTAAATACAAATTTTCGTTAATAGCGTGCCGCCATGTTTATTTTATTATCACGCAGATTAATTTTTTTCAATAATCATTTGTTTTTGTGACTCCGCTGAAAAATTTAGTTCAATTAAATATAAAAATATAGATGGGAGGCCAATAATCATTTTCTAATATTTTAACGTCATCATACGTGTTAAATATTTAAAATTTAATTTTTACATATGCATGTGTGGGTGCTGCGGGACGCTGCATTTTTGGATTCGGTGTATACATATGCATGTAAATGGGTTTATATATATGTATAAATATATATGTGTATATATATATATATAAATATATATATATATATATATATATATATATATATATATATATATAAATTTATATATATATATATATATATATATATATATATATATATATATATATATATATATATATATATATATATATATAAGTTAAGATCACAAACCTGATCACGTTGCACAAACGTGCCCAACATCTCACATTTCATGCGAACGCATTTTTGTGACGTTCCCATAAAACCACTGTGAAATATGAAGTTGCATATCCAACAAAATGTAAACGACCTAAATGGAAATTTCCATTTATGTCTCAAAAGTGCATAGCATATAAGTCAGCAAATTGTAAAGTATAAATATAAGTAGTTAATAAGTTAAAGCGTGTAATCTTAATATAGAAAATAAAGTACGTGGTTGTATAACCACCAAAAATATATTTTTTTAGTTTTCGCGAATTAAAATATATTAACTGGCGCCCGAGCAGGGACCGATTATTGTAAACGTGAGTGAAAAGTGTATGTGTAATAATAAGTGAAAAAACCGGAAAAAGTTGAAAATAATAAATGAGTGAATAATTATAAAACTTAACAGTTAGTCGCGTATAAAAAATTCATTGAAGATAATAGAGAAGTGAAAATAATAAGTGCATATAAAAATTCGTTGAAAATAATAAATAAGTGAATAATAACGAAACTTACAAGCTAGTTGCATATAAAAATTTCGTGACCTCGATAAGTAATAAAATTAAAGCATAACATAGTGGAAACCCACGAAATAAATAATAATAATAATAAGTAAATCAACTCAAAAAGTACGGTTATACAAAAAAAAAACATACCACGAGAAATATAGCGCAATTTATATTTCTCAAATCCAATATAAAAAAATTCAATCACGAGCAAAAAGTCGCAAAGTAACGACTTAAAAAATCGTGAAGATCAATCAAAGGAAGATACGGGAAACGAGGCCCCGAAGTAACCAGAACCAAGGGTAAAACGGAGTTTGGATTGGACAAACAGCCGCCCGTGCAGTTTGATTGAGAGACGACGACTCGGTCCCCACACGTTTAGGACATTTTTCACCGGGTTAACGTGTGTTCATCATCTATATTAAGGTTCACCGACAAGAGATGTTTGTCCTGCATCTTATAATACTGCTGTAAGTAGTACACATTTTTTTTTTATTATTTTATTAAATTCAAAAATTATTAAATCGAAATATTTAAGAAAACCAAAGAAAAAAAAAGAGGAAAATAAATAAGTTAAAAGTTAAAGAAATTTAAGTGATAAAGTAAAGGAAATTAATTTTTATTAAATTCAAAAATTATTAAATCGAAATATTTAAGAAAACCAAGAAAAAAAAGGAAAATAAATAAGTTAAAAGTTAAAGAAATTTAAGTGATAAAGTAAAGTAAATTAATTAAAATAAAGGAAAATTTAAAGTTACATATTTATTATTATTTAAATTGATTAATTTAAAAACGATACATGAATATTGAAAAAACAATAAAATTATCTATAAAGCAAAAAAAAAAAAAGATAAGATAAACGATAAAGAAAATAGGATTTATTCGATCATTAAAGAAAATTTTTGAAAATCTATTTAATTATAAAATAGAAAATTAAAATAGATATATTTAAATATAGCTATCTTTTTATTTTTTTAATAAACGTAAAAAGGGTTTAAATTTATTTAATTATAAAAACGACATTTTTTAATTAATTTAATAATTAAATTAGAACTGATTCTCGTAAAGCAAATTAAAAATTTATCTATTCCTTAAAGAAAGTTCTGTGCGAATTCGATCTATTTTGTTTTGATCTCACCCTTCATAAAAATCAAATTCAAAATGTCACCTCCAACTCCCCCAACCAATTTCACGTTACGTACTTCCCAACTAACGCCATCAACCTCCAGCGATAGCGCGACTCAAAATAATAATCCTTTAGATCTCGCCAGTCTGTCGGCACAAATCACTCAGATAGTCAGAGAAGTTTTGACCAGAGATGGTCCACAAATCATATCTAGGATAGTTAACCCCAACTCTGATACAAGAGACGATGTTGATCAGACAATTGACACAGCTATGGATAGAAATTTGGGTGACTTAGACCGAATACCGGATATAGTAAAAAGTCTTAGGGAATTCTCCGGAACCTCGGGAGAATTCAGTTCATGGAAGAAGAGCGTCGATAGGATACTGCAGATCTATGAACATTTAAAGGGTACGCCGAAGTATTACGGAATACTGAGCATAGTGAGGAATAAAATAGTAGGGCATGCAGATATTGTTCTGGAATCGTACAATACCCCTTTAAATTGGGCAAAGATGTCCAAATGTCTAACTCTGCATTACGCAGACAAAAGGGATTTGGGAACCCTTGAGTACCAAATGACCAGCCTGGTGCAAGGAAACACCACGATATCCGAATTCTACCAAGTAGTCTATCAGCACCTTTCACTCATACTGAATAAACTATCAAGCATAGAAATGAGCAACGAGTCAATGAACAACATGACTCAAGCATATAGGGATAAGGCTCTAGACACCTTTGTCAGAGGACTGAAAGGCGACCTTCCCCGTTTACTCAGCATCAGGGAACCTATAGACTTACCACAAGCATTACATCTATGCTTGAAGCTTCAGAATGTAGACTTTAGATCGCAATACGCGCACAGCAGTCACCACAGCTTGCAGAGGAGACCCATTCTTCCTCCTGCCCTTCCTAAGAGGAATATGGTACCAGGTCCGCACTTCAGACAACCATATAATCAAACATTCTATCCTCAATTGCTACACTACCCACGCGGAGTACAAAATCCATTCACTACACCTTTTCAACAATTCAATGGACCAATCACTCAACAACCAATGGGATTTCACAGACCATTCCCACCAGTTCAAAGAACATTCCAAAAGCCTGAGCCGATGGAGGTAGATCGTAGCATGCGATCTAACCGCATAAATTATAATAATCAACAACAAAATTCTCGCTTCCCACAGAAACGTAATTACACGAATCCGTCACGACAATCTCACCCGCCAAATAAATTCCAACGGGTTTACCACATGGAACAAAATACTAACGAAACAGACGTAACTGACGAGAACAACGTACCTGACGAAACGAACGTAGCCGTACAAGAACAAGAGTATACCGAAAATGACGATCACAATGAGCAGTCTCTCAGCGATTACTTGGAGACAATCGATAATGCAACTTACGAACGGACCGAAGAACTGGATGATATCTATTTTTTAGGTTAAATCGCTCTTCGCTCCCCTTTTATGAACTTAAACTTAGGAACGGAGAGACATTAAAATTTTTAATAGACACTGGATCTAACAAAAATTATATTCAAACTAAACATATTAGAAACCCTATACCAAATGAAAAACCCTTCATGGCTAACTCCGTTGGAGGTAGCGTTAAAATAACACACCATTCCTATGTAAATTTATTCGGACCAAATACAAATAAACTTAAATTTTACATTCTTCCAAGTCTCAAATCATTTACTGGTATAATTGGAAATGACTCACTAAGAGAAATTAAAGCCATAATACACACCGACGAAAGCCACATGACCATTTTTCCCAATATTAAGATTCCGTTAAAACAACATAATTCGGAATCCGTTAATCACATTAAACTTAGAATAGAACATTTGGATAAAGAACAAAAATCAAGACTACAAAATATAATAGGTAAATGTCCCAAGCTGTTTGCTGATCCGGACAAAAAACTTACCTATACATCCACAGTCAAAGGGGAAATTCGAACTACTACGGATACTCCAGTCTATTCAAGAGCCTACCCCTATCCTATGGCTTTGAAAGACGAAGTTGAAAAACAAGTCAAAGAACTGTTAAACGAGGGAATTATAAGACCTTCACGGTCTCCCTACAACTCCCCAGTTTGGATCGTCCCAAAAAAGGACGATGCATCCGGTGAGAAAAAATATCGGATGGTAATAGATTACCGAAAACTAAATACTATTACCATCCCCGACAGATATCCAATACCGGAAATAAATGAAGTTCTTTCAAATTTGGGAAAAAATAAGTTTTTCACCACAATAGATCTCAAGAGTGGTTTCCACCAAATCCCACTCAGAAATTCTGATATAGAGAAAACAGCTTTCTCTATAAATAATGGGAAATATGAATTTGTCCGGTTACCATTTGGGCTCAAAAATGCGCCATCCATATTTCAAAGAACTTTGGATGACATTTTAAGGCAGCATATAGCCAAACGATGCTACGTCTATATTGACGACATCATTATCTTTGGTGAAAATCAAGAAGAACACTTTCAAAACTTGGAACTAGTATTCAAAACCTTAGAAGCTGCCAATATGAAGGTGCAGCTAGATAAGTGTGAATTTCTTCAAAAAGAAGTGGAATTTTTAGGATTTATTGTCGGGACAAACGGGATAAGACCAAACCCGAAGAAAATTAGTGCTATATTAAACCTTTCTCCACCAGAAAATCTTAAAGACCTAAGATCATTTCTGGGTATGTCAGGGTATTATCGCCGCTTCATCAAAGATTATGCAAAGCTGGCGAAACCCCTAACATCCCTTTTAAGGGGGGAAGACGGACGAGTGTCCAAAAAGGTTTCAAAAAACAAACTGATTCGTCTTGATAGAGACGCGTTATGCGCATTTGAAAAATTAAAAACCACACTTGTTTCCGAAGAAGTATTGTTAGTCCACCCAAATTTCGCCAAGGACTTTGAACTGACTACGGATGCTTCCGATTATGCGATTGGAGCAGTACTAATGCAAGAGAATAGACCAATAACTTTTATTTCAAGAACATTGAGTAAGACAGAAGAAAATTATGCCACCAACGAAAAAGAAATGCTGGCAATCATCTGGCCACTCAACTCTCTGAGGAATTTTTTGTATGGCTCACGCAAAGTGAAGATATTCACAGACCACCAGCCTCTAACGTATGCTCTCAGTAACAAAAATACGAATAGCAAAATGAAGCGTTGGAAAGCTATTCTCGAGGAGTACAATTACGAAATAGCATATAAACCAGGGAAATCGAATGTGGTAGCTGATTCACTCTCGAGACTACCAAATCCAGAGGAGATAAACGCATTAACGTCTACTCAACATAGCGACGATAGCTCCTCCCATAATTTGATCCCAATTGTAGAGGCTCCAATTAATGTTTTTCGTAATCAACTGGTGTTACGACTAGATGAATTCGAAACTAGTTATCAAATTAAAACCTTTTTTTCGTCTTGCTACACAAGACACATTTTTACACAGCCCAGCTTCACTGAACGTGAAATCACGAATATTTTCAAAAGGTATTTGAATCCATCTATCGTCAATGGACTCCACACTCCAGAAGTACTTATGGGTAAAATCCAGGAAATTTACACACTCCACTTCAATAGCTATAAAATCCGATCTACACGGAATATAGTAGAAGATCTTGAAGATGAGGGCCAACAAGAACAAATAATTTTAACCGAACACAAACGGGCTCATCGTAACCCCTTCGAAAATCGCATGCAGATTATTCGAAAATATTATTTTCCGAGAATGGCCTCAAAAATTACAAGTGTAGTAAAACTTTGCACAATATGTAAGGAAAATAAATATGATCGACATCCAAACAACCAAGAGATCCATAATACTCCCATACCAGAATACCCCGGTCATACCATACATTTAGATATTTTCTCAACCGAGAAATATCTAGTCCTAACAGCGATCGACAAATTCACCAAGTTCACGCAGGCAAAAATCATCGAATCACGAGCAGTGGAACATATCAAAAAACCTCTTCAAGATATTCTATTTTACTTCTGTGTTCCAGTGGCCGTTGTCGTAATAGATAATGAAAAGTCACTTACTTCGGCTTCAATTATTTCTATGATGAGCGATGACATGCATATCAAAGTATTCGTTACGCCACCTTACAAAAGCGAGGTAAATGGGCAAATAGAAAGGTTCCACTCCACATTAATCGAAATTATGAGATGTCTAAAAGCAGAAGGTCCACCTCGTTCATTTGAACAACTATTAGAACGAGCTGTTAATGAGTATAATCATACGATTCATTCCACTACCGGAAAAAAACCTGTGGAACTATTTTTTGGTCGTATACCCAACCTAGATCCCGAACAACTTGAACGTGCTCGGCTGAGCAATATAGATAGGTTAAAAGTTAAACAAGAAAAGGATCTAAAACAACACAATAAAAAGAGGAAACCGGTAAAACAATATTTGCCAGGCGAGGTTATTTACGTCAAATATAATAAAAGGTTAGGTTCCAAACTTACCATCCGTTATGTTAAAGAGACAGTCAAAGAAAACAAAAACACAACGGTTATCACAGAAGCTGGACGAGTAGTTCATAAAAGCAATATTCGTAACTAGTAACCCTAATCACAAAATCTATATTTTCAGATACATTCACTACCCCACAAAGGCCGAAATTCAAATATTAGACTTTACGAACTCATTGGTAATATCAGTACACACTGGACAGGCAAAACTACAGACAGGCACTTTTAAAATTATACATACAATTGACATAGACGAATATGAAAACGTAACATCCGGAATCCTTAACCTTATCAATACAAACGGTTGTACAAACCATCACCTTTTCCCATACATATCATACGAACTAGATCAAATTCGAAACTTGCTCGAAAATCTAAAGCCGCGAAAAACCAAAAGGTCGCTTAATTTTATCGGGAGTGCATGGAAGTGGATCGCGGGAAACCCCGACCACGAAGATTTCATCACCATTAAGCAGAAGACAAATAGCGTTTTGGAAAACAATAACAGACAGGTTGTCATAAATAATTTGCTTACGGAACGATTAAATAACCTAACAATTGTCAATAATGAGATAAATAAAATCCTAAAGAATAATGAAACCATTAGTAATAAGATTATATTAGATGTAGAATATAAGTTAAAAATTCTAAAAGAAGATTTGATAAACATAAACTATGCGATACATTGGGCAAAATTGGGCATGGTAAATTCATTAATATTATCGAAACAAGAGATAAAATTAGCTATAAGTACTTTTAAGAAAGAGAATTTACCATTTAATTCAATTGAAGAAGCATTAAATTTTTCGGAAATCAAGATTATTACAAATCACAATACTATATTATATATCGTAAATATTCCTATAACAAATCAAGATATTTTTCAGAAAATTATTCTAAGACCAGTAAAAAAAAATAAAGTAACAACGGAAATATTATACGATAATATTCTAAAAAAAGATAACGAAATTCTTGCCCTAAAAGAAAATTGTAAAACTTTTAATTTTATATCCATTTGTAATTCAAACAATGTTATAAATTTATCAAATACAACTTGTATACCAAATATTTTTAGAAGCACACCAGCGGATTGCAATATCATAAACAACCAACATATTCCAACTGTTGAAGAAATCACACCAGGAATGATCCTCCTGAATAATTTTAATGGATCAATTTTAGTGGACACACTACCACACAATTTAAATGGTACCTTTCTAATAAAATTTCATGGCGTATCGGTAAAAATTAATGAAAAATTATTCATTTCACAAGAAGTGACCCATTTCCAAGCATTACCAGCAATTCTACACCCACTCCCAAAAGAAAAAGAAATCAAGAAAATTTTATCCCTAGAAATGATGGAGGAACTCCATATCAACAATACTGACGCAATAGAAATGTTGCAGTCAGAATCTAAGTCCAACCGATTTATAATTCATGGATTCGCATTTCCAGTAAGCGTAGTCATAATAGCAATAGCCCTCAAATCTTTGAAGGGAATCGTTCCCAAATACATTAAAGCTTTTAAAGAAAAACAAGATCAGGCCTCTAAAGATACCACGAAAATCGAAATCAACGTTGAATCTTCTAATAACCCAAAAATTCAGGATCCAAAATCAAAAACCGATATAATTGAAACTCGGCAAGCCGAATCCTCCAAAACGTCAAATCCTAACTTTAACAACATACCATATTTTTGATCGATTGCGGACAATCGAATTTAAGTAGGGAAGAGTTAAGATCACAAACCTGATCACGTTGCACAAACGTGCCCAACATCTCACATTTCATGCGAACGCATTTTTGTGACGTTCCCATAAAACCACTGTGAAATATGAAGTTGCATATCCAACAAAATGTAAACGACCTAAATGGAAATTTCCATTTATGTCTCAAAAGTGCATAGCATATAAGTCAGCAAATTGTAAAGTATAAATATAAGTAGTTAATAAGTTAAAGCGTGTAATCTTAATATAGAAAATAAAGTACGTGGTTGTATAACCACCAAAAATATATTTTTTTAGTTTTCGCGAATTAAAATATATTAACTTATATATATATATGTATATATATATATATATATATACGCATGTACATAACGAGAGTATATTTGTATGTGTTCATTTGCAACGCTACAATTTTTTATTTTTGGTAGCGTGGTGCGTCATAATTTTTGGATTTTTTTATTTTTGTTGTAAACGTAATAAAATATAATATTCATTTTATAAAATTAATAATTTGTGGCCCTGAAAAGGACCGTTTTGTTTAAAACTATATATATATATATATATAATTCGATGAACGACTCAACCATAGATATATATATATATATATATATATAACATCCACCATATTAAAAAACACACGGGACACAAATTTATTTTGAGCTTGTATATTTAGTTACGGCTTTTGTTCCTTCACTTACAGCGTGCTTAGCTAATTCACCGGGTAACAATAAACGTACGGCTGTTTGAATTTCCCGTGATGTAATCGTCGAACGTTTATTATAATGAGCTAAACGCGACGCTTCCGATGCAATTCTTTCAAAAATATCATTAACAAATGAATTCATGATGCTCATGGCTTTTGATGAAATACCAGTATCGGGATGTACTTGTTTCAATACTTTATAAATGTAAATGGCATAACTTTCCTTTCGGCGTTTACGTTTGCTTTTTTTATCTCCCTTGGAACTATTTTTTTGAGCTTTTCCGGCTTTCTTAGCTGCTTTTCCGCTTGTTTTTGGTGGCATTTTTCACACACTTTATTATTGTTTGTTACAATACACACAATTAAACGATTTAGATGAAACTGTTGAAATGGTCAGAATTTGGTACGCATTTTATTGTGAAAATTTCATAAAAAAATAAAATAGTTAAGCTCCGCCTTTTTGTTTCGTATAATCGTATATATATTTACAAATATAGAAAATGTGCCTATATAAAGAGCGTCAATTTAATAGATGCATAAATTTATACTTACTGACTGTGTGTTACGAGTGTTTGAGTGAAAACAGAAAACAAAAGAATCAATAAATAATGTCTGGTCGTGGTAAAGGCGGTAAAGTTAAAGGAAAGGCAAAGTCCCGTTCAAATCGTGCTGGATTACAATTTCCAGTTGGAAGAATTCATCGTTTATTGCGTAAAGGAAATTATGCGGAACGTGTTGGTGCCGGTGCTCCCGTATATTTAGCCGCCGTTATGGAATATTTGGCCGCTGAAGTATTAGAATTGGCGGGTAATGCAGCAAGAGACAACAAGAAAACCAGAATCATACCACGTCATTTACAATTGGCAATCCGTAATGACGAAGAATTAAATAAATTATTATCTGGTGTTACAATTGCTCAAGGTGGTGTATTACCAAATATTCAAGCCGTTTTATTACCAAAGAAAACCGAGAAAAAGGCTTAAATTATAATATTATACGAGTATGTGTAATATATTATTTCATTTTTTTAAAACAACCCTCCTTTTCAGGACGACCATAAAATTTATATTTTATGAAAAGAATAAATTTATACATCACGAAACAAACTTTTTCATGTAAAATAAATAGTTTTTTTGTGTGTATATTGTGTAAACAAAAATTCACTAGATAGCGTTTCGTACTGTAAAAAGATCACGATGTGTCGACGGCAAATTTTTAATTTAAAATTCAAATCAAAAAATAATTTTTCGTTGTACAAAAATTCAATAGATATCGTTTGCGTACTGCGAACACAGACAGCTTTTTTATTTCAAGCATAAAATGTAATGTAATTCTTCTTAAATCCAACAGATAGCGTCCAAAACGGTTAGGAACTTTATTTAGATTTTTGACTGCACGAAAAACTTAATTTCGTTTCGACAAAATAATAAACATAACACGCATACATAAAATTAAAAGTCGTTTATTTTACGTTTTCCGTAGTAATCAAAATATATTCCATTTTTAAATTTTATTTATATGATGGTCCTGAAAAGGACCGTTTTTTTTTTGTTGATAATTTGATTAAGTTTTAATACACAAAATTAAATTTAAGCACGTTCACCACGGATACGTCTTGCCAATTGAATATCCTTTGGCATAATTGTAACACGTTTGGCGTGAATCGCGCATAAATTGGTATCTTCAAATAAACCAACTAAATATGCTTCACTTGCTTCTTGTAATGCCATTACAGCTGACGATTGGAAACGTAAATCAGTTTTAAAATCTTGAGCAATTTCACGTACTAAACGTTGGAATGGTAATTTACGGATCAATAATTCAGTTGACTTTTGATACCGACGAATCTCACGTAAAGCTACTGTACCGGGACGATAACGATGTGGTTTTTTAACTCCACCAGTTGCTGGGGCGCTTTTACGCGCAGCCTTTGTAGCTAATTGCTTACGGGGAGCTTTACCACCGGTTGATTTACGAGCAGTTTGCTTTGTTCTTGCCATGATTTTTCACACACAAACAACACTTTTACCACAATTAAAATTCACAAGAATAAAAAATTATGTTCAATTGAAAACACTAGTGATGTTCGAACTAATTCTAACCAGATACTTTTAACCTGATACTCAAATAGTTCGAAATATCAATTGAGTACTTTCGAAAGTATCAGGTAGTATTGAACTCAATTTTTTAAATGTATATATTAGTTGACGAGAATGAGTTGACTATATAATAAAATAATATGTATACGTATTTGTATTATTTGATTTTAGAAGAAGGAAACGAACCAAATACATGCTAACTAAATGAGCAACATGCGATTGATATTGATATTTTTGAACGTTTCGATACTTTCGATACTTTTGAACGTTTCGATACTTTCGATATTGATAATTATTAAATCTGACCGAATTGATATTTTTTTTAGTATTGATACTTATGAAAAAATGAAGTTCGATGATAAATTGTTTTTTTACCGGGAATTTTTTGTTTTTATTTTTATAAATATAAATCTAATTATGGAATTAATTTAAAACTAAATATGAATGCAAACATTGTCTTATTAGTTATTAATATTAATTTTGTCTTATTAATCTACTTGTTTTAAATTTCGGAAATTTGTGGTTGATTGGTACATATTATATTTCCGATCAAAAATATCAATTGGTTAAAAGTATCTGGTTAAAAGTATCAGGTTAATTGCTCAAACGAATCAATTGATATTGATACTCAAAAGTATCAAATAAACCCATCACTAGAAAACACAAGTTAATAGTTAGATAACACACTTTTGTCTAAACGTAACGCGAATTCACGGGCTTATTATATAGCATTTACCAAAAATACATACACATGCACACAATAAAAAATGTGAAAGAGGAACAGAAAATATAGTTGTTTACAGAAAATCGTATAGGATAAAACGAAAAGGTATAATACAAACATATATTGTTAAATAAAAAACGATTCAACGAATCAGAAAATTTATATTTATGTTTATGTAAAAAAAGAAGCCATCTTTTATTTAATTATTTTTCTTTTACGAAACGCATATAAACGGACGTGCTTTTCGTCAAAATTCATCATTTCAATTTTAATTTTTGTGTGTGATTGAAGTATAATTTTATTTGTGACATATTCTAAAAAATGACTGGTCGCGGTAAAGGTGGTAAAGGATTGGGAAAAGGAGGTGCAAAACGTCATCGTAAAGTTTTACGTGATAATATCCAAGGTATTACAAAACCGGCAATTCGTCGTTTAGCTCGCCGAGGTGGTGTTAAAAGAATTAGTGGTTTAATTTATGAAGAAACACGTGGTGTTTTAAAAGTATTTTTGGAAAATGTTATTCGTGATGCAGTAACATATACTGAACATGCTAAACGTAAAACTGTCACCGCTATGGATGTTGTATATGCATTAAAACGTCAAGGTCGTACTTTGTACGGTTTCGGAGGTTAAGTTAAATCTCATATACATAAAAAATCGCGTTATACGAACAAAAAACCGTCCTTTTCAGGACGAACATAAAATTACAATTTTATTAAAAGAATAAATTTATATATATATATATATTGGTATTGTTTAATTCGTCTAAAATGTTTTGTGCGTAAACATATGTATGTATGTAGCGCGCAGTATATGATGTGTGGTAAAATAGTACACAATGAAAATCGTAAAATGCTCACGTACACAAAAAAAAATTGAAATATTAATAAAATACAACGTCAGCGTCTATATAGAAATTTTTTTTGTTAAGGAATTGTAGAAAATTATAACAGATGTCAGCTGGTACGTATTGTAAGTAACAATACGTATGAAATTTTTCCGACGAAAAAATCGGATACGGATAAATACTTACTACTCAAATTACTCGTACACTACATGAAAATTATATAAATTGATTAAAAAATACGTTTTCATAAAAATAATGTTGTTTTCCATTTTACATACATATAAAATTTATCCGACGACAATTTATATTGTCAACGATGACAAATCGAGTAAATTTATTCGAATTTTGATATACTTTACTTACTTGTCAAATCGCCCGAACATACGGGTGTAATGAAAACTATATAAATTGATTATAAATTCGAAATTGCGTTTGCGCGTACTCGATTTCATAAAAATGATGTTCCTTTTTTAAATACTTATGTATTTGATGGTCCTGATAAGGACCGATTTATGTACACTACGATTGAGTATATACACGCGCTTTTTTCATTCTTGCATAAATAAGGAAATTATTTATTTATTTTTTAGCTGCCGCCTTTTTAGGAGCGGCCTTTTTAGGTTTTGGGGTTTTTGGTTTTTTAACCGCGTCAGCTTTTGGCTTAGTTGGCTTCTGTTTTGGAGCCGATTTTACACCAGTTTTCTTAGCACTTTTCGCTGATGCGGCAGCTACTTTCTTTTTATCGCTCGCTGGTTTTTTTGTTGCCGCTTTCTTAGCACCAGCAGCGCTTGCCTTCTTAGCCACAGATTTTGGTTTTTTGTCGCCGCCTGCTTTTTTTGGTGTCGCTTTCTTTGATGAAGCGGCCGCTTTAGGTTTCTCACCACCAGATTTTTTCGGGGCTTTCGGTTTTAATGCAGCTGATATTTTAAATGAACCAGACGCACCTTTACCTTTAGTTTGCACCAATTGACCGCTTGTAACAGCTCCTTTTAAATATTTTTTAATAAATGGTGATAATTTATCTGCATCAATTTTATAAGTTGCCGAAATATATTTTTTAATCGCCTGTAATGATGAGCCGCCCCGTTCTTTTAAAGCTTTAATCGCACTTTGTACCATTTCAGACGTTGGTGGATGGTTTCGTTTAGTTTTTGGTTTTTTTACGCCGCCGCTAGCTGCTGCTTTTGTTTTCTTAATTTTTGGTGATTTTGCTGCTGGAGTGGTTGCTGCAGGAGCCTCACTTGAAATTGCGGTTTCGACATCAGCCATTTTTAATAGAATTTTTTTTTAATTATTCACTCTTTACACAGAAGTCACTTTACTTTACAATAACAGGAATTGTAATTAGCACAAGAAAAAACACTTTATTAACACACTGAGATTTAACGTTAAAAGTTAACACTTTATTTTAGCTTTTATATGAAAATTTTTCATATATTACGTATATTAAATAAAACGTATTGCATGCAGGAAGTAAATACTACCTAGCGGTAGTATAATTTTGTTGACATTTATATTTTTTGATTTCATTTTATCAAATAATTTCAATCATTGTAATTAATTTTTTATAAATATTTTATATTGATATGATCAAATATGTTACTAACTTAGAATTGAAATCATACAATTTATAATAAACTAATTATTTTACATATTTTTATCAATTTTTTTACAAAATTATATAGAAATTTTTCATCTTTTTCCTATAAAAATCAAAAATTTTTATATAAATATAAAAAATTATAATAAAATAGATTATGATACATATAATTTGATTATAATACTATATATTTATTATATAATTTAATTAAAATAATAAATGTTTATAATATTTTTTAAAAATTATATTCCAACATAAAATATGTTCATACAAAACGTCAAAATATTTTGTGTTCCGCCATTATTCACATACGAGTATTTTTATACGTACGTTCTCAATACAAGACGCACATTCGAAAGTTGTTTTATATACATATTTTTATATTTCATTAAATATATACGAGTATATATAATATAATATTATATGAATAATTATTATAACAATTTATTAAAATTAATTTATATTAAGGCGCACAAAAAAAAAATTCATTTTTTCCGAATTGTGTTTATGCTATAAGAAATTTATAGAAGCAAACAAATACAAATGAAGTATGTTTTATTTTGCACAGATGGCACTATACAATGGAAACAAATAATAATTCGCGTAATTGTTTTGCATACAATTAATTACTATGAAAATAATATAAAATTTGTTATTTATATCGTTACACATGATGATTAAAGTATGCATGTATTTCGTTCCAATTATTATAATTTCTAAAGTAAATTAAATACAAATTTTCGTTAATAGCGTGCCGCCATGTTTATTTTATTATCACGCAGATTAATTTTTTTCAATAATCATTTGTTTTTGTGTCTCCGCTGAAAAATTTAGTTCAATTATAAAAATATAGATGGGAGGCCAATAATCATTTTCTAATATTTTAACGTCATCATACGTGTTAAATATTTAAAATTTAATTTTTACATATGCATGTGTGGGTGCTGCGGGACGCTGCATTTTTGGATTCGGTGTATACATATGCATGTAAATGGGTTTATATATATGTATAAATATATATGTGTATATATATATATATATAAATATATATATATATATATATATATATATATATATATATAAATATATATATATATATATATAAATATATATATATATATATATATATATATATATATATATATATATATATATATATATATATATATACGCATGTACATAACGAGAGTATATTTGTATGTGTTCATTTGCAACGCTACAATTTTTTATTTTTGGTAGCGTGGTGCGTCATAATTTTTGAATTTTTTTATTTTTGTTGTAAACGTAATAAAATATAATATTCATTTTATAAAATTAATAATTTGTGGCCCTGAAAAGGACCGTTTTGTTTAAAACTATATATATATATATATATATAATTCGATGAACGACTCAACCATAGATATATATATATATATATATATAACATCCACCATATTAAAAAACACACGGGACACAAATTTATTTTGAGCTTGTATATTTAGTTACGGCTTTTGTTCCTTCACTTACAGCGTGCTTAGCTAATTCACCGGGTAACAATAAACGTACGGCTGTTTGAATTTCCCGTGATGTAATCGTCGAACGTTTATTATAATGAGCTAAACGCGACGCTTCCGATGCAATTCTTTCAAAAATATCATTAACAAATGAATTCATGATGCTCATGGCTTTTGATGAAATACCAGTATCGGGATGTACTTGTTTCAATACTTTATAAATGTAAATGGCATAACTTTCCTTTCGGCGTTTACGTTTGCTTTTTTTATCTCCCTTGGAAATATTTTTTTGAGCTTTTCCCGCTTTCTTAGCTGCTTTTCCGCTTGTTTTTGGTGGCATTTTTCACACACTTTATTATTGTTTGTTACAATACACACAATTAAACGATTTAGATGAAACTGTTGAAATGGTCAGAATTTGGTACGCATTTTATTGTGAAAATTTCATAAAAAAATAAAATAGTTAAGCTCCGCCTTTTTGTTTCGTATAATCGTATATATATTTTACAAATATAAAAATGTGCCTATATAAAGAGCGTCAATTTAATAGATGCATAAATTTATACTTACTGACTGTGTGTTACGAGTGTTTGAGCGAAAACAGAAAACAAAAAAATCAATAAATAATGTCTGGTCGTGGTAAAGGCGGTAAAGTTAAAGGAAAGGCAAAGTCCCGTTCAAATCGTGCTGGATTACAATTTCCAGTTGGAAGAATTCATCGTTTATTGCGTAAAGGAAATTATGCGGAACGTGTTGGTGCCGGTGCTCCCGTATATTTAGCCGCCGTTATGGAATATTTGGCCGCTGAAGTATTAGAATTGGCGGGTAATGCAGCAAGAGACAACAAGAAAACCAGAATCATACCACGTCATTTACAATTGGCAATCCGTAATGACGAAGAATTAAATAAATTATTATCTGGTGTTACAATTGCTCAAGGTGGTGTATTACCAAATATTCAAGCCGTTTTATTACCAAAGAAAACCGAGAAAAAGGCTTAAATTATAATATTATACGAGTATGTGTAATATATTATTTCATTTTTTTAAAACAACCGTCCTTTTCAGGACGACCATAAAATTTATATTTTATGAAAAGAATAAATTTATACATCACGAAACAAACTTTTTCATGTAAAATAAATAGTTTTTTGTGTGTATATGTGTAGTGTACACAAAAATTCAATAGATAGCGTTTCGTACTGTAAAAAGATCACGATGTGTCGACGGCAAATTTTTAATTTAAAATTCAAATCAAAATATAATTTTTCGTTGTACAAAAATTCAATAGATATCGTTTGCGTACAGACGCTTTTTTATTTCAAGCATAAAATGTATTGTAATTCTTCTTAAATCCAACAGATAGCGTCCAAAACGGTTAGGAACTTTATTTAGATTTTTGACTGCACGAAAAACTTAATTTCGTTTCGACAAAATAATAAACATAACACGCATACATAAAATTAAAAGTCGTTTATTTTACGTTTTCCGTAGTAATCAAAATATATTCCATTTTTTAAATTTTATTTATATGATGGTCCTGAAAAGGACCGTTTTTTTTTTGTTGATAATTTGATTAAGTTTTAATACACAAAATTAAATTTAAGCACGTTCACCACGGATACGTCTTGCCAATTGAATATCCTTTGGCATAATTGTAACACGTTTGGCGTGAATCGCGCATAAATTGGTATCTTCAAATAAACCAACTAAATATGCTTCACTTGCTTCTTGTAATGCCATTACAGCTGACGATTGGAAACGTAAATCAGTTTTAAAATCTTGAGCAATTTCACGTACTAAACGTTGGAATGGTAATTTACGGATCAATAATTCAGTTGACTTTTGATACCGACGAATCTCACGTAAAGCTACTGTACCGGGACGATAACGATGTGGTTTTTTAACTCCACCAGTTGCTGGGGCGCTTTTACGCGCAGCCTTTGTAGCTAATTGCTTACGGGGAGCTTTACCACCGGTTGATTTACGAGCAGTTTGCTTTGTTCTTGCCATGATTTTTCACACACAAACAACACTTTTACCACAATTAAAATTCACAAGAATAAAAAATTATGTTCAATTGAAAACACAAGTTAATAGTTAGATAACACACTTTTGTCTAAACGTAACGCGAATTCACGGGCTTATTATATAGCATTTACCAAAAATACATACACATGCACACAATAAAAAATGTGAAAGAGGAACAGAAAATATAGTTGTTTACAGAAAATCGTATAGGATAAAACGAAAAGGTATAATACAAACATATATTGTTAAATAAAAAACGATTCAACGAATCAGAAAATGTATATTTATGTTTATGTAAAAAAAGAAGCCATCTTTTATTTAATTATTTTTCTTTTACGAAACGCATATAAACGGACGTGCTTTTCGTCAAAATTCATAATCTGCATGGAATCAAATCTGTTACTAAATGCTCCTGACGAGCCCACATTTCCAAAAGCCTCCTCAGTACTTGATCTAGTTCTCACCAAGAATATAATCCTGTCAGAGCAGCCACAGGTGCTGCATGAATTCTGCTCCGATCACCTACCAGTAACTTTCGAAATCCCAGTGAAAGTCACAGCTAGCCCACCAACAATATTTAGAAATTATTCCTTAGCAAACTGGGAAACATTTAAAGTCCATATGCATCAAAATCTCCCTACAAATCCTCCTATGACCACTACAAACCAGATCGAAGCATGCGCTTCCAACTTTTCAAAAATGATCCAGCACTCCATCAAAAACACCATACCAATCTCTAAAGTTAAAGACAAAGCTCAACTCCCATCCGAACTGCAACGTCTCATAAAAAAACGGAATCACATGAACCGACTTCACTACAGATATCCCGGATCCATGGTAAAATCCGAAATAAATTTCCTATCCAAATTAATTTCGTTCTGGTTTCAACAACTAAAGAACAAAGATTTCAAAACTAGACTGGAAAGAATACCTGATAACTCCCCAGAAATATTCAATGAGATTCGAAAGCTCAACGGCAAATCGAACAATCAGATCAGCCAGATCGCTCATCATCCACACCCATTCATTGATCCACAGCAGATTGTAGAACACGTTGCGTCCCACTTCGAGAAAGTTCATTCACAGAATGAAGTCTTAAAAGACCCCCACTTTTCCCAATTCGTGGATTCTACAGTAACCAGTTTCATAGCGGCACCACCAGTCAATCCAATCATCTCACCAGTCAAAGTAGAAGAAATTGCTGATATATTGAAGCACCTAAATAAAAGAAAAGCCCCCGGGGACGATGACATACCCAACGCTGTACTGAGAAACCTACCTGAGAAAGCAATCAGTCAATACACAGATCTCCTTAATGCAATATTCAGAACAGGCCACTTCCCAGATTGTTGGAAAATAGGCAAAGTTGTCCCTATACCTAAACCAGGTAAACCGTCAAATAAAACTGAGAACACCCGACCTATAACACTCCTAAACGGATTAAGCAAAGTAGCAGAAATAGCCATTCTTAGCAGATTACTTCCCTTAATTAAACCATACATCCCTGAGGAGCAGTTCGGATTTCGTCCCGGGCACTGCACCACTCAAGCTGTCATGAGGCTTAAAAATACAGTTAAAAACTCCAAACGGTTTGGACGATCGACAATTGCGGCTTTCCTAGATATAGAAAAAGCCTTCGACACAGTTTGGCACAATGGTCTAATTTACAAATTAATCAATCGCGGTATCCCTTACTACCTTATCAAGCTGATCTACTCTTACCTCAGAGGCCGAAAATTCTACGTTCACCTGAACAACTATTCATCCACCATCAAAACAGTGCTTGCGGGAGTCGCACAAGGGTCGGTCCTAGGACCACACCTCTTCTGTTTCTACTATCACGACATACCAAAATCAAACAACAAAGAAACCAAGATTCAAATCTACGCTGATGATACCACCATTTTCACCTCTTCTGTCAGTGCTAGAAAGTCTACCTCTCGCCTTTCAGAATACCTCAGCCGGTATTCTAACTACGCAAGAAAATGGAACATCAAAATAAATCACGGTAAAACCGAAATCATCCACTTCCACCAAAATAAATATTCTAAGGCTCCTAAAGCAGAACCCATTCTCTTCGAAGGTAGCATTCTGGAACCCAAATCTCAAGTAAAATATCTAGGAGTCGTTCTTGATAAGAAACTCTCCCAAAATCCGCAAATCAAATACATCAAGAAAAAAGCCTTCGCCGCTCGGCAACAACTCTACAGATTCCTAAACAGAAGCAGCCCTCTCTCTTCCAAAAATAAATTAAGGCTATACAAAGCGTATATAAGGCCCGTCCTAACTTACGCGATGCCTGTATGGATGGGAGACATGACCAAAACTCAGTGGAAAAGTCTTTCCTCTATCCAGGCAAACGCTCTGCGATTTGTGTTCGACGATTGGCCCAAACCACCAAACTACAAATGCACTCGCAATTCCGAGCTGGAGTCCCGTGCAAGGATTGAAAAAATTCAAGACCACGCCCGACGTCTCCAAGCGAGATTTGTAGAAAAAACGCTACGCTCTAGGACTTCGTTCCTCCGCAATATTCTCTATCCGTGGGACCTGGAACTCCAGGGGCAGTCACTAAGCTTACCTGGCACAGTAAAGTAATAAACAAACATAACTACAAATAAAACTCAAACAAATGTCGGAAGGTGCATGCATACAGATACCGGTTTGTACGTATGCATGAACCACAAGACAATTATGTTTTAAGGTAATTAGGTTAAGCCAAAATAATGTATATGAATAAATCATAAAATAAAAATAACCAAAAAAAAAAAAAAAAAAAAAAAAAAAAAAAAAAAAAAAAAATCACATTCAAAAAGAAAATTAGACGAGAAAGCTGCGGCTAAGACTCTAGGCTAAGAAATCAATGTATTAGTATTAAGGCAAATGTAAATAAATTTTGAAATATAAAAAAAAAAAAAAAAAACGTCAAAATTCATCATTTCAATTTTAATTTTTGTGTGTGATTGAAGTATAATTTTATTTGTGACATATTCTAAAAAATGACTGGTCGCGGTAAAGGTGGTAAAGGATTGGGAAAAGGAGGTGCAAAACGTCATCGTAAAGTTTTACGTGATAATATCCAAGGTATTACAAAACCGGCAATTCGTCGTTTAGCTCGCCGAGGTGGTGTTAAAAGAATTAGTGGTTTAATTTATGAAGAAACACGTGGTGTTTTAAAAGTATTTTTGGAAAATGTTATTCGTGATGCAGTAACATATACTGAACATGCTAAACGTAAAACTGTCACCGCTATGGATGTTGTATATGCATTAAAACGTCAAGGTCGTACTTTGTACGGTTTCGGAGGTTAAGTTAAATCTCATATACATAAAAAATCGCGTTATACGAACAAAAAACCGTCCTTTTCAGGACGAACATAAAATTACAATTTTATTAAAAGAATAAATTTATATATATATATATATTGGTATTGTTTAATTCGTCTAAAATGTTTTGTGCGTAAACATATGTATGTATGTAGCGCGCAGTATATGATGTGTGGTAAAATAGTACACAATGAAAATCGTAAAATGCTCACGTACACAAAAAAAAACTGAAATATTAATAAAATACAACGTCAGCGTTTATATAGAAATTTTTTTTGTTAAGGAATTGTAGAAAATTATAACAGATGTCAGCTGGTACGTATTGTAAGTAACAATACGTATGACATTTTTACGACAAAAAAATCGGATACGGATAAATACTTACTACTCAAATTACTCGTACACTACATGAAAATTATATAAATTGATTAAAAAATACGTTTTCATAAAAATAATGTTGTTTTCCATTTTACATACATATAAAATTTATCCGACGACAATTTATATTGTCAACGATGACAAATCGAGTAAATTTATTCGAATTTTGATATACTTTACTTACTTGTCAAATCGCCCGAACATACGGGTGTAATGAAAACTATATAAATTGATTATAAATTCGAAATTGCGTTTGCGCGTACTCGATTTCATAAAAATGATGTTCCTTTTTTAAATACTTATGTATTTGATGGTCCTGATAAGGACCGATTTATGTACACTACGATTGAGTATATACACGCGCTTTTTTCATTCTTGCATAAATAAGGAAATTATTTATTTATTTTTTAGCTGCCGCCTTTTTAGGAGCGGCCTTTTTAGGTTTTGGGGTTTTTGGTTTTTTAACCGCGTCAGCTTTTGGCTTAGTTGGCTTCTGTTTTGGAGCCGATTTTACACCAGTTTTCTTAGCACTTTTCGCTGATGCGGCAGCTACTTTCTTTTTATCGCTCGCTGGTTTTTTTGTTGCCGCTTTCTTAGCACCAGCAGCGCTTGCCTTCTTAGCCACAGATTTTGGTTTTTTGTCGCCGCCTGCTTTTTTTGGTGTCGCTTTCTTTGATGAAGCGGCCGCTTTAGGTTTCTCACCACCAGATTTTTTCGGGGCTTTCGGTTTTAATGCAGCTGATATTTTAAATGAACCAGACGCACCTTTACCTTTAGTTTGCACCAATTGACCGCTTGTAACAGCTCCTTTTAAATATTTTTTAATAAATGGTGATAATTTATCTGCATCAATTTTATAAGTTGCCGAAATATATTTTTTAATCGCCTGTAATGATGAGCCGCCCCGTTCTTTTAAAGCTTTAATCGCACTTTGTACCATTTCAGACGTTGGTGGATGGTTTGGTTTAGTTTTTGGTTTTTTTACGCCGCCGCTAGCTGCTGCTTTTGTTTTCTTAATTTTTGGTGATTTTGCTGCTGGAGTGGTTGCTGCAGGAGCCTCACTTGAAATTGCGGTTTCGACATCAGCCATTTTTAATAGAATTTTTTTTTAATTATTCACTCTTTACACAGAAGTCACTTTACTTTACAATAACAGGAATTGTAATTAGCACAAGAAAAAACACTTTATTAACACACTGAGATTTAACGTTAAAAGTTAACACTTTATTTTAGCTTTTATATGAAAATTTTTCATATATTACGTATATTAAATAAAACGTATTGCATGCAGGAAGTAAATACTACCTAGCGGTAGTATAATTTTGTTGACATTTATATTTTTTGATTTCATTTTATCAAATAATTTCAATCATTGTAATTAATTTTTTATAAATATTTTATATTGATATGATCAAATATGTTACTAACTTAGAATTGAAATCATACAATTTATAATAAACTAATTATTTTACATATTTTTATCAATTTTTTTACAAAATTATATAGAAATTTTTCATCTTTTTCCTATAAAAATCAAAAATTTTTATATAAATATAAAAAATTATAATAAAATAGATTATGATACATATAATTTGATTATAATACTATATATTTATTATATAATTTAATTAAAATAATAAATGTTTATAATATTTTTTAAAAATTATATTCCAACATAAAATATGTTCATACAAAACGTCAAAATATTTTGTGTTCCGCCATTATTCACATACGAGTATTTTTATACGTACGTTCTCAATACAAGACGCACATTCGAAAGTTGTTTTATATACATATTTTTATATTTCATTAAATATATACGAGTATATATAATATAATATTATATGAATAATTATTATAACAATTTATTAAAATTAATTTATATTAAGGCGCACAAAAAAAAAATTCATTTTTTCCGAATTGTGTTTATGCTATAAGAAATTTATAGAAGCAAACAAATACAAATGAAGTATGTTTTATTTTGCACAGATGGCACTATACAATGGAAACAAATAATAATTCGCGTAATTGTTTTGCATACAATTAATTACTATGAAAATAATATAAAATTTGTTATTTATATCGTTACACATGATGATTAAAGTATGCATGTATTTCGTTCCAATTATTATAATTTCTAAAGTAAATTAAATACAAATTTTCGTTAATAGCGTGCCGCCATGTTTATTTTATTATCACGCAGATTAATTTTTTTCAATAATCATTTGTTTTTGTGTCTCCGCTGAAAAATTTAGTTCAATTATAAAAATATAGATGGGAGGCCAATAATCATTTTCTAATATTTTAACGTCATCATACGTGTTAAATATTTAAAATTTAATTTTTACATATGCATGTGTGGGTGCTGCGGGACGCTGCATTTTTGGATTCGGTGTATACATATGCATGTAAATGGGTTTATATATATGTATAAATATATATGTGTATATATATATATATATAAATATATATATCTATATATATATATATCTATATATAAATATATATATATATATAAATATATATATATATATATATATATATATATATATATATATATAAATATATATATATATATATATAAATTTATATATATATATATATATATATATATATATATATATATATATATATATATATATATATATATATATAAATATATATATATATATATATATATATATATATATATATATATATATTTATATATATATATATATATATATATATATATATATATATATATATATATATATATATATATATATATATATACGCATGTAGATAACGAGAGTATATTTGTATGTGTTCATTTGCAACGCTACAATTTTTTATTTTTGGTAGCGTGGTGCGTCATAATTTTTGGATTTTTTTATTTTTGTTGTAAACGTAATAAAATATAATATTCATTTTATAAAATTAATAATTTGTGGCCCTGAAAAGGACCGTTTTGTTTAAAACTATATATATATATATATATAATTCGATGAACGACTCAACCATAGATATATATATATATATATATATATATATAACATCCACCATATTAAAAAACACACGGGACACAAATTTATTTTGAGCTTGTATATTTAGTTACGGCTTTTGTTCCTTCACTTACAGCGTGCTTAGCTAATTCACCGGGTAACAATAAACGTACGGCTGTTTGAATTTCCCGTGATGTAATCGTCGAACGTTTATTATAATGAGCTAAACGCGACGCTTCCGATGCAATTCTTTCAAAAATATCATTAACAAATGAATTCATGATGCTCATGGCTTTTGATGAAATACCAGTATCGGGATGTACTTGTTTCAATACTTTATAAATGTAAATGGCATAACTTTCCTTTCGGCGTTTACGTTTGCTTTTTTTATCTCCCTTGGAAATATTTTTTTGAGCTTTTCCCGCTTTCTTAGCTGCTTTTCCGCTTGTTTTTGGTGGCATTTTTCACACACTTTATTATTGTTTGTTACAATACACACAATTAAACGATTTAGATGAAACTGTTGAAATGGTCAGAATTTGGTACGCATTTTATTGTGAAAATTTCATAAAAAAATAAAATAGTTAAGCTCCGCCTTTTTGTTTCGTATAATCGTATATATATTTTACAAATATAGAAAATGTGCCTATATAAAGAGCGTCAATTTAATAGATGCATAAATTTATACTTACTGACTGTGTGTTACGAGTGTTTGAGCGAAAACAGAAAACAAAAAAATCAATAAATAATGTCTGGTCGTGGTAAAGGCGGTAAAGTTAAAGGAAAGGCAAAGTCCCGTTCAAATCGTGCTGGATTACAATTTCCAGTTGGAAGAATTCATCGTTTATTGCGTAAAGGAAATTATGCGGAACGTGTTGGTGCCGGTGCTCCCGTATATTTAGCCGCCGTTATGGAATATTTGGCCGCTGAAGTATTAGAATTGGCGGGTAATGCAGCAAGAGACAACAAGAAAACCAGAATCATACCACGTCATTTACAATTGGCAATCCGTAATGACGAAGAATTAAATAAATTATTATCTGGTGTTACAATTGCTCAAGGTGGTGTATTACCAAATATTCAAGCCGTTTTATTACCAAAGAAAACCGAGAAAAAGGCTTAAATTATAATATTATACGAGTATGTGTAATATATTATTTCATTTTTTTAAAACAACCGTCCTTTTCAGGACGACCATAAAATTTATATTTTATGAAAAGAATAAATTTATACATCACGAAACAAACTTTTTCATGTAAAATAAATAGTTTTTTGTGTGTATATGTGTAGTGTACACAAAAATTCAATAGATAGCGTTTCGTACTGTAAAAAGATCACGATGTGTCGACGGCAAATTTTTAATTTAAAATTCAAATCAAAATATAATTTTTCGTTGTACAAAAATTCAATAGATATCGTTTGCGTACAGACGCTTTTTTATTTCAAGCATAAAATGTATTGTAATTCTTCTTAAATCCAACAGATAGCGTCCAAAACGGTTAGGAACTTTATTTAGATTTTTGACTGCACGAAAAACTTAATTTCGTTTCGACAAAATAATAAACATAACACGCATACATAAAATTAAAAGTCGTTTATTTTACGTTTTCCGTAGTAATCAAAATATATTCCATTTTTTAAATTTTATTTATATGATGGTCCTGAAAAGGACCGTTTTTTTTTTTGTTGATAATTTGATTAAGTTTTAATACAAAAAATTAAATTTAAGCACGTTCACCACGGATACGTCTTGCCAATTGAATATCCTTTGGCATAATTGTAACACGTTTGGCGTGAATCGCGCATAAATTGGTATCTTCAAATAAACCAACTAAATATGCTTCACTTGCTTCTTGTAATGCCATTACAGCTGACGATTGGAAACGTAAATCAGTTTTAAAATCTTGAGCAATTTCACGTACTAAACGTTGGAATGGTAATTTACGGATCAATAATTCAGTTGACTTTTGATACCGACGAATCTCACGTAAAGCTACTGTACCGGGACGATAACGATGTGGTTTTTTAACTCCACCAGTTGCTGGGGCGCTTTTACGCGCAGCCTTTGTAGCTAATTGCTTACGGGGAGCTTTACTACCGGTTTTACTACCGGTTGATTTACGAGCAGTTTGCTTTGTTCTTGCCATGATTTTTCACACACAAACAACACTTTTACCACAATTAAAATTCACAAGAATAAAAAATTATGTTCAATTGAAAACACAAGTTAATAGTTAGATAACACACTTTTGTCTAAACGTAACGCGTTTTTTTTTTATATTTCAAAATTTATTTACATTTGCCTTAATACTAATACATTGATTTCTTAGCCTAGAGTCTTAGCCGCAGCTTTCTCGTCTAATTTTCTTTTTGAATGTGATTTTTTTTTTTTTTTTTTTTTTTTGGTTATTTTTATTTTATGATTTATTTATATACATTATTTTGGCTTAACCTAATTACCTTAAAACATAATTGTCTTGTGGTTCATGCATACGTACAAACCGGTATCTGTATGCATGCACCTTCCGACATTTGTTTGAGTTTTATTTGTAGTTATGTTTGTTTATTACTTTACTGTGCCAGGTAAGCTTAGTGACTGCCCCTGGAGTTCCAGGTCCCACGGATAGAGAATATTGCGGAGGAACGAAGTCCTAGAGCGTAGCGTTTTTTCTACAAATCTCGCTTGGAGACGTCGGGCGTGGTCTTGAATTTTTTCAATCCTTGCACGGGACTCCAGCTCGGAATTGCGAGTGCATTTGTAGTTTGGTGGTTTGGGCCAATCGTCGAACACAAATCGCAGAGCGTTTGCCTGGATAGAGGAAAGACTTTTCCACTGAGTTTTGGTCATGTCTCCCATCCATACAGGCATCGCGTAAGTTAGGACGGGCCTTATATACGCTTTGCATAGCCTTAATTTATTTTTGGAAGAGAGAGGGCTGCTTCTGTTTAGGAATCTGTAGAGTTGTTGCCGAGCGGCGAAGGCTTTTTTCTTGATGTATTTGATTTGCGGATTTTGGGAGAGTTTCTTATCAAGAACGACTCCTAGATATTTTACTTGAGATTTGGGTTCCAGAATGCTACCTTCGAAGAGAATGGGTTCTGCTTTAGGAGCCTTAGAATATTTATTTTGGTGGAAGTGGATGATTTCGGTTTTACCGTGATTTATTTTGATGTTCCATTTTCTTGCGTAGTTAGAATACCGGCTGAGGTATTCTGAAAGGCGAGAGGTAGACTTTCTAGCACTGACAGAAGAGGTGAAAATGGTGGTATCATCAGCGTAGATTTGAATCTTGGTTTCTTTGTTGTTTGATTTTGGTATGTCGTGATAGTAGAAACAGAAGAGGTGTGGTCCTAGGACCGACCCTTGTGCGACTCCCGCAAGCACTGTTTTGATGGTGGATGAATAGTTGTTCAGGTGAACGTAGAATTTTCGGCCTCTGAGGTAAGAGTAGATCAGCTTGATAAGGTAGTAAGGGATACCGCGATTGATTAATTTGTAAATTAGACCATTGTGCCAAACTGTGTCGAAGGCTTTTTCTATATCTAGGAAAGCCGCAATTGTCGATCGTCCAAACCGTTTGGAGTTTTTAACTGTATTTTTAAGCCTCATGACAGCTTGAGTGGTGCAGTGCCCGGGACGAAATCCGAACTGCTCCTCAGGGATGTATGGTTTAATTAAGGGAAGTAATCTGCTAAGAATGGCTATTTCTGCTACTTTGCTTAATCCGTTTAGGAGTGTTATAGGTCGGGTGTTCTCAGTTTTATTTGACGGTTTACCTGGTTTAGGTATAGGGACAACTTTGCCTATTTTCCAACAATCTGGGAAGTGGCCTGTTCTGAATATTGCATTAAGGAGATCTGTGTATTGACTGATTGCTTTCTCAGGTAGGTTTCTCAGTACAGCGTTGGGTATGTCATCGTCCCCGGGGGCTTTTCTTTTATTTAGGTGCTTCAATATATCAGCAATTTCTTCTACTTTGACTGGTGAGATGATTGGATTGACTGGTGGTGCCGCTATGAAACTGGTTACTGTAGAATCCACGAATTGGGAAAAGTGGGGGTCTTTTAAGACTTCATTCTGTGAATGAACTTTCTCGAAGTGGGACGCAACGTGTTCTACAATCTGCTGTGGATCAATGAATGGGTGTGGATGATGAGCGATCTGGCTGATCTGATTGTTCGATTTGCCGTTGAGCTTTCGAATCTCATTGAATATTTCTGGGGAGTTATCAGGTATTCTTTTCAGTCTAGTTTTGAAATCTTTGTTCTTTAGTTGTTGAAACCAGAACGAAATTAATTTGGATAGGAAATTTATTTCGGATTTTACCATGGATCCGGGATATCTGTAGTGAAGTCGGTTCATGTGATTCCGTTTTTTTATGAGACGTTGCAGTTCGGATGGGAGTTGAGCTTTGTCTTTAACTTTAGAGATTGGTATGGTGTTTTTGATGGAGTGCTGGATCGTTTTTGAAAAGTTGGAAGCGCATGCTTCGATCTGGTTTGTAGTGGTCATAGGAGGATTTGTAGGGAGATTTTGATGCATATGGACTTTAAATGTTTCCCAGTTTGCTAAGGAATAATTTCTAAATATTGTTGGTGGGCTAGCTGTGACTTTCACTGGGATTTCGAAAGTTACTGGTAGGTGATCGGAGCAGAATTCATGCAGCACCTGTGGCTGCTCTGAAAGGATTATATTCTTGGTGAGAACTAGATCAAGTACTGAGGAGGCTTTTGGAAATGTGGGCTCGTCAGGAGCATTTAGTAACAGATTTGATTCCATGCAGATTTTTTGGAGATCCTCTCCATTCTTGTTGTTTGAGCGGCAATTCCACAAGGTGTGCCTGGAGTTGAAGTCTCCCGCCACTATAGTCTTATTGCTACTGTTAGTGAGATATTTGATGTTGTTCTTATTAATTTTTCTGACATATATGGAACAGGCTGTAATGAAATCTTTGGGGGTTCCAATGTTTATTAGCGTTGCCTCAGTTTCATCAGAGATGAACGCTCGAGCCTTGAAATGTGGAATGCTTTCCTGTATTAGGATAGCAGTTCCTCCTGACCCAGCCGTGCGACCATCCTGCCTAGCTGTGACATAGCCGGGGAACTTTAATCTATGCCGTTCGTTAAGGTGCGTTTCTGATAAAAATACTAAGTGGGGTTGATGGCGAGACATCAGATACTCCAGTTCACCTCGTCGAGCCGTAGAGACTAGGCTATTGACATTTAGAGAAATACATAGAAGTTGTTCCTTCATATGACGTTGGATAAGGTGGTTAAAAATCTCATAAAGGCTAGGCGTTTTTCGGCGGCGTTAGTCTGAGGGATGTTATCGTATTCTGTGAAGAATTTGTCGCACTTCTCCTTGAGATCGAAGAGGTTGGACCCAAACAGCTCCGTGCATTCCTGCATTAGGCGATTTACGCTATTGCTGGAAGGCGATGGAGTGGGAATGGCTTGAATAGCTTTCGCGTATGGAACTCCGTCTCTCCGAAGTCCGAGTCCTGAAGGGAATCGGGCTTGATCTGGTTTACGGGGGGCAGTTCTAATTAAATACTTTTCTCTTACCTGGCACTTGCTGTAGTTTGCCGGATGCTGCTCCCCACAGTTGACACACATTGCTGGTTTCTCGTCCCTGTTGGTGTTGGAGCACATTCCTTCGCCATGGCTTTCTGTGCATTTTATGCATCGGAAGATACGACCGCAGTTTGATGAGGTGTGGCCGAATCTCTGGCAATTCCGACATTGTGTTACCTGGGCTCGACCTCTTTTCTTTTCCCAGCTGACACTATAGTACGACATATTTCTTATTGCCAACAGCTTCTCAGTTGGCATGTCCTTTTCCACTATGACTTGGAAAAGCGGCATCGGCACGTATGTCAAGGTACCGTTAGCAGCTTTCCGTTTGAAGGTCATAAGAGATACTTTTGCCTCGATTTGATGTTGTTCTTTGAGGGTTGCTTCAATTTCGCTCGGTGGGAGAGATGAATGTGCTCCACGCATAACATACGCAACTCTTTTGTCGTCAGGATGCGTGTAGGTGTGATATTCGATGTTTTCTTCTTTGTCGATCTCCTGCCTGATTTTTGACCAATCCTCTTTATTTGTGGTGGCTACTGATATCGAGTTTCCACCGCATTTGAAGGTGGCGCGACCTCCGGCTACCGTAATAATGTGTTTTGTTGTTTCATGCACTTTTTCGGATGCCACGTTATGCAGAACAATTGGTGGCGGGCGTTTGGGTCTGATCGTAGGTTTCGGTATGTTGGCATCGATGGTTGATGATGAAATGTCTGCCATACTGCTTTCGAAGGTTATTGCCACCTCGTCAGAGTTTTTCGGTTTCTTGGCAGTTCTCTCGGTAGCTACCGTGTCAAGAACGATACTTTCCTCCTCGCCAGAATCATGACCTCGCTTGGTCGAAGCGGTTGGGCCGGATACATGTTGTACGGTTACTTTCGGCTGTGTTTCTACTGGCGGGGTTGGCACTTCTTGCAATATACCTCCCGTTTCGTTTCTTGCAAGCATAGTTTTCAGTGCCGACGTTATTTGCAGCATCTGCTCGTGTAGAGTGTTTATGCGAATTTCAAGTGCTGCTACCTTGCACTTGCGAGATTTTTTTGTTTTTGTTGTAGTCATTTTTGACTCACTTGCAATTAACTTTTGTTTCTATTTTTACTTTTTTCAACTTTATTGCACTCACAATAACTTTATTAATTTTAACTTCACTTCACTTTTATTTGGTCTTTTGTTGCTTTTTTGTTTTGAAAAAAACAGATTTATGTGGTATAAAAACAACAGCAGATGGTCGCAATGAGAATAAAACACAAGTTGATGATCGCTACCTGACTTCTTCTCTATGAATAGACTAGGACTAATATGAGTATAAACGTAACGCGAATTCACGGGCTTATTATATAGCATTTACCAAAAATACATACACATGCACACAATAAAAAATGTGAAAGAGGAACAGAAAATATAGTTGTTTACAGAAAATCGTATAGGATAAAACGAAAAGGTATAATACAAACATATATTGTTAAATAAAAAACGATTCAACGAATCAGAAAATTTATATTTATGTTTATGTAAAAAAAGAAGCCATCTTTTATTTAATTATTTTTCTTTTACGAAACGCATATAAACGGACGTGCTTTTCGTCAAAATTCATCATTTCAATTTTAATTTTTGTGTGTGATTGAAGTATAATTTTATTTGTGACATATTCTAAAAAATGACTGGTCGCGGTAAAGGTGGTAAAGGATTGGGAAAAGGAGGTGCAAAACGTCATCGTAAAGTTTTACGTGATAATATCCAAGGTATTACAAAACCGGCAATTCGTCGTTTAGCTCGCCGAGGTGGTGTTAAAAGAATTAGTGGTTTAATTTATGAAGAAACACGTGGTGTTTTAAAAGTATTTTTGGAAAATGTTATTCGTGATGCAGTAACATATACTGAACATGCTAAACGTAAAACTGTCACCGCTATGGATGTTGTATATGCATTAAAACGTCAAGGTCGTACTTTGTACGGTTTCGGAGGTTAAGTTAAATCTCATATACATAAAAAATCGCGTTATACGAACAAAAAACCGTCCTTTTCAGGACGAACATAAAATTACAATTTTATTAAAAGAATAAATTTATATATATATATATTGGTATTGTTTAATTCGTCTAAAATGTTTTGTGCGTAAACATATGTATGTATGTAGCGCGCAGTATATGATGTGTGGTAAAATAGTACACAATGAAAATCGTAAAATGCTCACGTACACAAAAAAAAAAAAAACTGAAATATTAATAAAATACAACGTCAGCGTCTATATAGAAATTTTTTTTGTTAAGGAATTGTAGAAAATTATAACAGATGTCAGCTGGTACGTATTGTAAGTAACAATACGTATGACATTTTTACGACAAAAAAATCGGATACGGATAAATACTTACTACTCAAATTACTCGTACACTACATGAAAATTATATAAATTGATTAAAAAATACGTTTTCATAAAAATAATGTTGTTTTCCATTTTACATACATATAAAATTTATCCGACGACAATTTATATTGTCAACGATGACAAATCGAGTAAATTTATTCGAATTTTGATATACTTTACTTACTTGTCAAATCGCCCGAACATACGGGTGTAATGAAAACTATATAAATTGATTATAAATTCGAAATTGCGTTTGCGCGTACTCGATTTCATAAAAATGATGTTCCTTTTTTAAATACTTATGTATTTGATGGTCCTGATAAGGACCGATTTATGTACACTACGATTGAGTATATACACGCGCTTTTTTCATTCTTGCATAAATAAGGAAATTATTTATTTATTTTTTTAGCTGCCGCCTTTTTAGGAGCGGCCTTTTTAGGTTTTGGGGTTTTTGGTTTTTTAACCGCGTCAGCTTTTGGCTTAGTTGGCTTCTGTTTTGGAGCCGATTTTACACCAGTTTTCTTAGCACTTTTCGCTGATGCGGCAGCTACTTTCTTTTTATCGCTCGCTGGTTTTTTTTGTTGCCGCTTTCTTAGCACCAGCAGCGCTTGCCTTCTTAGCCACAGATTTTGGTTTTTTGTCGCCGCCTGCTTTTTTTGGTGTCGCTTTCTTTGATGAAGCGGCCGCTTTAGGTTTCTCACCACCAGATTTTTTCGGGGCTTTCGGTTTTAATGCAGCTGATATTTTAAATGAACCAGACGCACCTTTACCTTTAGTTTGCACCAATTGACCGCTTGTAACAGCTCCTTTTAAATATTTTTTAATAAATGGTGATAATTTATCTGCATCAATTTTATAAGTTGCCGAAATATATTTTTTAATCGCCTGTAATGATGAGCCGCCCCGTTCTTTTAAAGCTTTAATCGCACTTTGTACCATTTCAGACGTTGGTGGATGGTTTGGTTTAGTTTTTGGTTTTTTTACGCCGCCGCTAGCTGCTGCTTTTGTTTTCTTAATTTTTGGTGATTTTGCTGCTGGAGTGGTTGCTGCAGGAGCCTCACTTGAAATTGCGGTTTCGACATCAGCCATTTTTAATAGAATTTTTTTTTAATTATTCACTCTTTACACAGAAGTCACTTTACTTTACAATAACAGGAATTGTAATTAGCACAAGAAAAAACACTTTATTAACACACTGAGATTTAACGTTAAAAGTTAACACTTTATTTTAGCTTTTATATGAAAATTTTTCATATATTACGTATATTAAATAAAACGTATTGCATGCAGGAAGTAAATACTACCTAGCGGTAGTATAATTTTGTTGACATTTATATTTTTTGATTTCATTTTATCAAATAATTTCAATCATTGTAATTAATTTTTTATAAATATTTTATATTGATATGATCAAATATGTTACTAACTTAGAATTGAAATCATACAATTTATAATAAACTAATTATTTTACATATTTTTATCAATTTTTTTACAAAATTATATAGAAATTTTTCATCTTTTTCCTATAAAAATCAAAAATTTTTATATAAATATAAAAAATTATAATAAAATAGATTATGATACATATAATTTGATTATAATACTATATATTTATTATATAATTTAATTAAAATAATAAATGTTTATAATATTTTTTAAAAATTATATTCCAACATAAAATATGTTCATACAAAACGTCAAAATATTTTGTGTTCCGCCATTATTCACATACGAGTATTTTTATACGTACGTTCTCAATACAAGACGCACATTCGAAAGTTGTTTTATATACATATTTTTATATTTCATTAAATATATACGAGTATATATAATATAATATTATATGAATAATTATTATAACAATTTATTAAAATTAATTTATATTAAGGCGCACAAAAAAAAAATTCATTTTTTCCGAATTGTGTTTATGCTATAAGAAATTTATAGAAGCAAACAAATACAAATGAAGTATGTTTTATTTTGCACAGATGGCACTATACAATGGAAACAAATAATAATTCGCGTAATTGTTTTGCATACAATTAATTACTATGAAAATAATATAAAATTTGTTATTTATATCGTTACACATGATGATTAAAGTATGCATGTATTTCGTTCCAATTATTATAATTTCTAAAGTAAATTAAATACAAATTTTCGTTAATAGCGTGCCGCCATGTTTATTTTATTATCACGCAGATTAATTTTTTTCAATAATCATTTGTTTTTGTGTCTCCGCTGAAAAATTTAGTTCAATTATAAAAATATAGATGGGAGGCCAATAATCATTTTCTAATATTTTAACGTCATCATACGTGTTAAATATTTAAAATTTAATTTTTACATATGCATGTGTGGGTGCTGCGGGACGCTGCATTTTTGGATTCGGTGTATACATATGCATGTAAATGGGTTTATATATATGTATAAATATATATGTGTATATATATATATATAAATATATATATCTATATATATATATATCTATATATAAATATATATATATATATAAATATATATATATATATATATATATATATATATATATATAAATATATATATATATATATAAATTTATATATATATATATATATATATATATATATATATATATATATATATAATATATATATATATATATATATATATATATATATATATATATATATATATATATATATATATATATATATATATATATATATATATATATATATATACGCATGTAGATAACGAGAGTATATTTGTATGTGTTCATTTGCAACGCTACAATTTTTTATTTTTGGTAGCGTGGTGCGTCATAATTTTTGGATTTTTTTATTTTTGTTGTAAACGTAATAAAATATAATATTCATTTTATAAAATTAATAATTTGTGGCCCTGAAAAGGACCGTTTTGTTTAAACTATATATATATATATATATATAATTCGATGAACGACTCAACCATAGATATATATATATATATATATATACCATCCACCATATTAAAAAACACACGGGACACAAATTTATTTTGAGCTTGTATATTTAGTTACGGCTTTTGTTCCTTCACTTACAGCGTGCTTAGCTAATTCACCGGGTAACAATAAACGTACGGCTGTTTGAATTTCCCGTGATGTAATCGTCGAACGTTTATTATAATGAGCTAAACGCGACGCTTCCGATGCAATTCTTTCAAAAATATCATTAACAAATGAATTCATGATGCTCATGGCTTTTGATGAAATACCAGTATCGGGATGTACTTGTTTCAATACTTTATAAATGTAAATGGCATAACTTTCCTTTCGGCGTTTACGTTTGCTTTTTTTATCTCCCTTGGAAATATTTTTTTGAGCTTTTCCCGCTTTCTTAGCTGCTTTTCCGCTTGTTTTTGGTGGCATTTTTCACACACTTTATTATTGTTTGTTACAATACACACAATTAAACGATTTAGATGAAACTGTTGAAATGGTCAGAATTTGGTACGCATTTTATTGTGAAAATTTCATAAAAAAATAAAATAGTTAAGCTCCGCCTATTTGTTTCGTATAATCGTATATATATTTTACAAATATAGAAAATGTGCCTATATAAAGAGCGTCAATTTAATAGATGCATAAATTTATACTTACTGACTGTGTGTTACGAGTGTTTGAGCGAAAACAGAAAACAAAAAAATCAATAAATAATGTCTGGTCGTGGTAAAGGCGGTAAAGTTAAAGGAAAGGCAAAGTCCCGTTCAAATCGTGCTGGATTACAATTTCCAGTTGGAAGAATTCATCGTTTATTGCGTAAAGGAAATTATGCGGAACGTGTTGGTGCCGGTGCTCCCGTATATTTAGCCGCCGTTATGGAATATTTGGCCGCTGAAGTATTAGAATTGGCGGGTAATGCAGCAAGAGACAACAAGAAAACCAGAATCATACCACGTCATTTACAATTGGCAATCCGTAATGACGAAGAATTAAATAAATTATTATCTGGTGTTACAATTGCTCAAGGTGGTGTATTACCAAATATTCAAGCCGTTTTATTACCAAAGAAAACCGAGAAAAAGGCTTAAATTATAATATTATACGAGTATGTGTAATATATTATTTCATTTTTTTAAAACAACCGTCCTTTTCAGGACGACCATAAAATTTATATTTTATGAAAAGAATAAATTTATACATCACGAAACAAACTTTTTCATGTAAAATAAATAGTTTTTTTGTGTGTATATTGTGTAAACAAAAATTCACTAGATAGCGTTTCGTACTGTAAAAAGATCACGATGTGTCGACGGCAAATTTTTAATTTAAAATTCAAATCAAAAAATAATTTTTCGTTGTACAAAAATTCAATAGATATCGTTTGCGTACGGCGAACACAGACAGCTTTTTTATTTCAAGCATAATTCTTCTTAAATCCAATATATGTTTGTATTATACCTTTTCGTTTTATCCTATACGATTTTCTGTAAACAACTATATTTTCTGTTCCTCTTTCACATTTTTTATTGTGTGCATGTGTATGTATTTTTGGTAAATGCTATATAATAAGCCCGTGAATTCGCGTTACGTTTTTATAAAAAAAAAAAAGACTCAGAGAGAAGAAGTCAGGTAGCGATCATCAACTTGTGTTTTATTCTCATTGCGACCATCTGCTGTTGTTTTTATACCACATAAATCTGTTTTTTTCAAAACAAAAAAAGCAACAAAAGACCAAATAAAAGTGAAGTGAAGTTAAAATTAATAAAGTTATTGTGAGTGCAATAAAGTTGAAAAAAGTAAAAATAGAAACAAAAGTTAATTGCAAGTGAGTCAAAAATGACTACAACAAAAACAAAAAAATCTCGCAAGTGCAAGGTAGCAGCACTTGAAATTCGCATAAACACTCTACACGAGCAGATGCTGCAAATAACGTCGGCACTGAAAACTATGCTTGCAAGAAACGAAACGGGAGGTATATTGCAAGAAGTGCCAACCCCGCCAGTAGAAACACAGCCGAAAGTAACCGTACAACATGTATCCGGCCCAACCGCTTCGACCAAGCGAGGTCATGATTCTGGCGAGGAGGAAAGTATCGTTCTTGACACGGTAGCTACCGAGAGAACTGCCAAGAAACCGAAAAACTCTGACGAGGTGGAAATAACCCAATAACCTTCGAAAGCAGTATGGCAGACATTTCATCATCAACCATCGATGCCAACATACCGAAACCTACGATCAGACCCAAACGCCCGCCACCAATTGTTCTGCATAACGTGGCATCCGAAAAAGTGCATGAAACAACAAAACACATTATTACGGTAGCCGGAGGTCGCGCCACCTTCAAATGCGGTGGAAACTCGATATCAGTAGCCACCACAAATAAAGAGGATTGGTCAAAAATCAGGCAGGAGATCGACAAAGAAGAAAACATCGAATATCACACCTACACGCATCCTGACGACAAAAGAGTTGCGTATGTTATGCGTGGAGCACATTCATCTCTCCCACCGAGCGAAATTGAAGCAACCCTCAAAGAACAACATCAAATCGAGGCAAAAGTATCTCTTATGACCTTCAAACGGAAAGCTGCTAACGGTACCTTGACATACGTGCCGATGCCGCTTTTCCAAGTCATAGTGGAAAAGGACATGCCAACTGAGAAGCTGTTGGCAATAAGAAATATGTCGTACTATAGTGTCAGCTGGGAAAAGAAAAGAGGTCGAGCCCAGGTAACACAATGTCGGAATTGCCAGAGATTCGGCCACACCTCATCAAACTGCGGTCGTATCTTCCGATGCATAAAATGCACAGAAAGCCATGGCGAAGGAATGTGCTCCAACACCAACAGGGACGAGAAACCAGCAATGTGTGTCAACTGTGGGGAGCAGCATCCGGCAAACTACAGCAAGTGCCAGGTAAGAGAAAAGTATTTAATTAGAACTGCCCCCCGTAAACCAGATCAAGCCCGATTCCCTTCAGGACTCGGACTTCGGAGAGACGGAGTTCCATACGCGAAAGCTATTCAAGCCATTCCCACTCCATCGCCTTCCAGCAATAGCGTAAATCGCCTAATGCAGGAATGCACGGAGCTGTTTGGGTCCAACCTCTTCGATCTCAAGGAGAAGTGCGACAAATTCTTCACAGAATACGATAACATCCCTCAGACTAACGCCGCCGAAAAACGCCTAGCCTTTATGAGATTTTTAACCACCTTATCCAACGTCATATGAAGGAACAACTTCTATGTATTTCTCTAAATGTCAATAGCCTAGTCTCTACGGCTCGACGAGGTGAACTGGAGTATCTGATGTCTCGCCATCAACCCCACTTAGTATTTTTATCAGAAACGCACCTTAACGAACGGCATAGATTAAAGTTCCCCGGCTATGTCACAGCTAGGCAGGATGGTCGCACGGCTGGGTCAGGAGGAACTGCTATCCTAATACAGGAAAGCATTCCACATTTCAAGGCTCGAGCGTTCATCTCTGACGAAACTGAGGCAACGCTAATAAACATTGGAACCCCCAAAGATTTCATTACAGCCTGTTCCATATATGTCAGAAAAATTAATAAGAACAACATCAAATATCTCACTAACAATAGCAATAAGACTATAGTGGCGGGAGACTTCAACTCCAGGCACACCTTGTGGAATTGCCGCTCAAACAACAAGAATGGAGAGGATCTCCAAAAAATCTGCATGGAATCAAATCTGTTACTAAATGCTCCTGACGAGCCCACATTTCCAAAAGCCTCCTCAGTACTTGATCTAGTTCTCACCAAGAATATAATCCTTTCAGAGCAGCCACAGGTGCTGCATGAATTCTGCTCCGATCACCTACCAGTAACTTTCGAAATCCCAGTGAAAGTCACAGCTAGCCCACCAACAATATTTAGAAATTATTCCTTAGCAAACTGGGAAACATTTAAAGTCCATATGCATCAAAATCTCCCTACAAATCCTCCTATGACCACTACAAACCAGATCGAAGCATGCGCTTCCAACTTTTCAAAAACGATCCAGCACTCCATCAAAAACACCATACCAATCTCTAAAGCTAAAGACAAAGCTCAACTCCCATCCGAACTGCAACGTCTCATAAAAAAACGGAATCACATGAACCGACTTCACTACAGATATCCCGGATCCATGGTAAAATCCGAAATAAATTTCCTATCCAAATTAATTTCGTTCTGGTTTCAACAACTAAAGAACAAAGATTTCAAAACTAGACTGAAAAGAATACCTGATAACTCCCCAGAAATATTCAATGAGATTCGAAAGCTCAACGGCAAATCGAACAATCAGATCAGCCAGATCGCTCATCATCCACACCCAATCATTGATCCACAGCAGATTGTAGAACACGTTGCGTCCCACTTCGAGAAAGTTCATTCACAGAATGAAGTCTTAAAAGACCCCCACTTTTCCCAATTCGTGGATTCTACAGTAACCAGTTTCATAGCGGCACCACCAGTCAATCCAATCATCTCACCAGTCAAAGTAGAAGAAATTGCTGATATATTGAAGCACCTAAATAAAAGAAAAGCCCCCGGGGACGATGACATACCCAACGCTGTACTGAAAAACCTACCTGAGAAAGCAATCAGTCAATACACAGATCTCCTTAATGCAATATTCAGAACAGGCCACTTCCCAGATTGTTGGAAAATAGGCAAAGTTGTCCCTATACCTAAACCAGGTAAACCGTCAAATAAAACTGAGAACACCCGACCTATAACACTCCTAAACGGATTAAGCAAAGTAGCAGAAATAGCCATTCTTAGCAGATTACTTCCCTTAATTAAACCATACATCCCTGAGGAGCAGTTCGGATTTCGTCCCGGGCACTGCACCACTCAAGCTGTCATGAGGCTTAAAAATACAGTTAAAAACTCCAAACGGTTTGGACGATCGACAATTGCGGCTTTCCTAGATATAGAAAAAGCCTTCGACACAGTTTGGCACAATGGTCTAATTTACAAATTAATCAATCGCGGTATCCCTTACTACCTTATCAAGCTGATCTACTCTTACCTCAGAGGCCGAAAATTCTACGTTCACCTGAACAACTATTCATCCACCATCAAAACAGTGCTTGCGGGAGTCGCACAAGGGTCGGTCCTAGGACCACACCTCTTCTGTTTCTACTATCACGACATACCAAAATCAAACAACAAAGAAACCAAGATTCAAATCTACGCTGATGATACCACCATTTTCACCTCTTCTGTCAGTGCTAAAAAGTCTACCTCTCGCCTTTCAGAATACCTCAGCCGGTATTCTAACTACGCAAGAAAATGGAACATCAAAATAAATCACGGTAAAACCGAAATCATCCACTTCCACCAAAATAAATATTCTAAGGCTCCTAAAGCAGAACCCATTCTCTTCGAAGGTAGCATTCTGGAACCCAAATCTCAAGTAAAATATCTAGGAGTCGTTCTTGATAAGAAACTCTCCCAAAATCCGCAAATCAAATACATCAAGAAAAAAGCCTTCGCCGCTCGGCAACAACTCTACAGATTCCTAAACAGAAGCAGCCCTCTCTCTTCCAAAAATAAATTAAGGCTATACAAAGCGTATATAAGGCCCGTCCTAACTTACGCGATGCCTGTATGGATGGGAGACATGACCAAAACTCAGTGGAAAAGTCTTTCCTCTATCCAGGCAAACGCTCTGCGATTTGTGTTCGACGATTGGCCCAAACCACCAAACTACAAATGCACTCGCAATTCCGAGCTGGAGTCCCGTGCAAGGATTGAAAAAATTCAAGACCACGCCCGACGTCTCCAAGCGAGATTTGTAGAAAAAACGCTACGCTCTAGGACTTCGTTCCTCCGCAATATTCTCTATCCGTGGGACCTGGAACTCCAGGGGCAGTCACTAAGCTTACCTGGCACAGTAAAGTAATAAACAAACATAACTACAAATAAAACTCAAACAAATGTCGGAAGGTGCATGCATACAGATACCGGTTTGTACGTATGCATGAACCACAAGACAATTATGTTTTAAGGTAATTAGGTTAAGCCAAAATAATGTATATGAATAAATCATAAAATAAAAATAACCAAAAAAAAAAAAAAAAAAAAAAAAAAAAAAAAAAAAAAAAAAAAAAAAAAAAATCACATTCAAAAAGAAAATTAGACGAGAAAGCTGCGGCTAAGACTCTAGGCTAAGAAATCAATGTATTAGTATTAAGGCAAATGTAAATAAATTTTGAAATATAAAAAAAAAAAAAAAAAAACGTCAAAATTCATCATTTCAATTTTAATTTTTGTGTGTGATTGAAGTATAATTTTATTTGTGACATATTCTAAAAAATGACTGGTCGCGGTAAAGGTGGTAAAGGATTGGGAAAAGGAGGTGCAAAACGTCATCGTAAAGTTTTACGTGATAATATCCAAGGTATTACAAAACCGGCAATTCGTCGTTTAGCTCGCCGAGGTGGTGTTAAAAGAATTAGTGGTTTAATTTATGAAGAAACACGTGGTGTTTTAAAAGTATTTTTGGAAAATGTTATTCGTGATGCAGTAACATATACTGAACATGCTAAACGTAAAACTGTCACCGCTATGGATGTTGTATATGCATTAAAACGTCAAGGTCGTACTTTGTACGGTTTCGGAGGTTAAGTTAAATCTCATATACATAAAAAATCGCGTTATACGAACAAAAAACCGTCCTTTTCAGGACGAACATAAAATTACAATTTTATTAAAAGAATAAATTTATATATATATATATTGGTATTGTTTAATTCGTCTAAAATGTTTTGTGCGTAAACATATGTATGTATGTAGCGCGCAGTATATGATGTGTGGTAAAATAGTACACAATGAAAATCGTAAAATGCTCACGTACACAAAAAAAAACTGAAATATTAATAAAATACAACGTCAGCGTCTATATAGAAATTTTTTTTGTTAAGGAATTGTAGAAAATTATAACAGATGTCAGCTGGTACGTATTGTAAGTAACAATACGTATGACATTTTTACGACAAAAAAATCGGATACGGATAAATACTTACTACTCAAATTACTCGTACACTACATGAAAATTACATAAATTGATTAAAAAATACGTTTTCATAAAAATAATGTTGTTTTCCATTTTACATACATATAAAATTTATCCGACGACAATTTATATTGTCAACGATGACAAATCGAGTAAATTTATTCGAATTTTGATATACTTTACTTACTTGTCAAATCGCCCGAACATACGGGTGTAATGAAAACTATATAAATTGATTATAAATTCGAAATTGCGTTTGCGCGTACTCGATTTCATAAAAATGATGTTCCTTTTTTAAATACTTATGTATTTGATGGTCCTGATAAGGACCGATTTATGTACACTACGATTGAGTATATACACGCGCTTTTTTCATTCTTGCATAAATAAGGAAATTATTTATTTATTTTTTAGCTGCCGCCTTTTTAGGAGCGGCCATTTTAGGTTTTGGGGTTTTTGGTTTTTTAACCGCGCCAGCTTTTGGCTTAGTTGGCTTCTGTTTTGGAGCCGATTTTACACCAGTTTTCTTAGCACTTTTCGCTGATGCGGCAGCTACTTTCTTTTTATCGCTCGCTGGTTTTTTTGTTGCCGCTTTCTTAGCACCAGCAGCGCTTGCCTTCTTAGCCACAGATTTTGGTTTTTTGTCGCCGCCTGCTTTTTTTGGTGTCGCTTTCTTTGATGAAGCGGCCGCTTTAGGTTTCTCACCACCAGATTTTTTCGGGGCTTTCGGTTTTAATGCAGCTGATATTTTAAATGAACCAGACACACGTTTACCTTTAGTTTGCACCAATTGACCGCTTGTAACAGCTCCTTTTAAATATTTTTTAATAAATGGTGATAATTTATCTGCATCAATTTTATAAGTTGCCGAAATATATTTTTTAATCGCCTGTAATGATGAGCCGCCCCGTTCTTTTAAAGCTTTAATCGCACTTTGTACCATTTCAGACGTTGGTGGATGGTTTGGTTTAGTTTTTGGTTTTTTTACGCCGCCGCTAGCTGCTGCTTTTGTTTTCTTAATTTTTGGTGATTTTGCTGCTGGAGTGGTTGCTGCAGGAGCCTCACTTGAAATTGCGGTTTCGACATCAGCCATTTTTAATAGAATTTTTTTTTAATTATTCACTCTTTACACAGAAGTCACTTTACTTTACAATAACAGGAATTGTAATTAGCACAAGAAAAAACACTTTATTAACACACTGAGATTTAACGTTAAAAGTTAACACTTTATTTTAGCTTTTATATGAAAATTTTTCATATATTACGTATATTAAATAAAACGTATTGCATGCAGGAAGTAAATACTACCTAGCGGTAGTATAATTTTGTTGACATTTATATTTTTTGATTTCATTTTATCAAATAATTTCAATCATTGTAATTAATTTTTTATAAATATTTTATATTGATATGATCAAATATGTTACTAACTTAGAATTGAAATCATACAATTTATAATAAACTAATTATTTTACATATTTTTATCAATTTTTTTACAAAATTATATAGAAATTTTTCATCTTTTTCCTATAAAAATCAAAAATTTTTATATAAATATAAAAAATTATAATAAAATAGATTATGATACATATAATTTGATTATAATACTATATATTTATTATATAATTTAATTAAAATAATAAATGTTTATAATATTTTTTAAAAATTATATTCCAACATAAAATATGTTCATACAAAACGTCAAAATATTTTGTGTTCCGCCATTATTCACATACGAGTATTTTTATACGTACGTTCTCAATACAAGACGCACATTCGAAAGTTGTTTTATATACATATTTTTATATTTCATTAAATATATACGAGTATATATAATATAATATTATATGAATAATTATTATAACAATTTATTAAAATTAATTTATATTAAGGCGCACAAAAAAAAATTCATTTTTTCCGAATTGTGTTTATGCTATAAGAAATTTATAGAAGCAAACAAATACAAATGAAGTATGTTTTATTTTGCACAGATGGCACTATACAATGGAAACAAATAATAATTCGCGTAATTGTTTTGCATACAATTAATTACTATGAAAATAATATAAAATTTGTTATTTATATCGTTACACATGATGATTAAAGTATGCATGTATTTCGTTCCAATTATTATAATTTCTAAAGTAAATTAAATACAAATTTTCGTTAATAGCGTGCCGCCATGTTTATTTTATTATCACGCAGATTAATTTTTTTCAATAATCATTTGTTTTTGTGTCTCCGCTGAAAAATTTAGTTCAATTATAAAAATATAGATGGGAGGCCAATAATCATTTTCTAATATTTTAACGTCATCATACGTGTTAAATATTTAAAATTTAATTTTTACATATGCATGTGTGGGTGCTGCGGGACGCTGCATTTTTGGATTCGGTGTATACATATGCATGTAAATGGGTTTATATATATGTATAAATATATATGTGTATATATATATATATATATAAATATATATATCTATATATATATATATATCTATATATAAATATATATATATATATATAAATATATATATATATATATATATATATATATAAATATATATATATATATATAAATTTATATATATATATATATATATATATATATATATATATATATATATATATATATAAATATATATATATATATATATATATATATATATATATATATATATATATATATATATATATATATATATATATATATATATATATATATATATACGCATGTAGATAACGAGAGTATATTTGTATGTGTTCATTTGCAACGCTACAATTTTTTATTTTTGGTAGCGTGGTGCGTCATAATTTTTGGATTTTTTTATTTTTGTTGTAAACGTAATAAAATATAATATTCATTTTATAAAATTAATAATTTGTGGCCCTGAAAAGGACCGTTTTGTTTAAAACTATATATATATATATATATATAATTCGATGAACGACTCAACCATAGATATATATATATATATATATAACATCCACCATATTAAAAAACACACGGGACACAAATTTATTTTGAGCTTGTATATTTAGTTACGGCTTTTGTTCCTTCACTTACAGCGTGCTTAGCTAATTCACCGGGTAACAATAAACGTACGGCTGTTTGAATTTCCCGTGATGTAATCGTCGAACGTTTATTATAATGAGCTAAACGCGACGCTTCCGATGCAATTCTTTCAAAAATATCATTAACAAATGAATTCATGATGCTCATGGCTTTTGATGAAATACCAGTATCGGGATGTACTTGTTTCAATACTTTATAAATGTAAATGGCATAACTTTCCTTTCGGCGTTTACGTTTGCTTTTTTTATCTCCCTTGGAAATATTTTTTTGAGCTTTTCCGGCTTTCTTAGCTGCTTTTCCGCTTGTTTTTGGTGGCATTTTTCACACACTTTACCGCCTATTTGTTTCGTATAATCGTATATATATTTTACAAATATAGAAAATGTGCCTATATAAAGAGCGTCAATTTAATAGATGCATAAATTTATACTTACTGACTGTGTGTTACGAGTGTTTGAGCGAAAACAGAAAACAAAAAAATCAATAAATAATGTCTGGTCGTGGTAAAGGCGGTAAAGTTAAAGGAAAGGCAAAGTCCCGTTCAAATCGTGCTGGATTACAATTTCCAGTTGGAAGAATTCATCGTTTATTGCGTAAAGGAAATTATGCGGAACGTGTTGGTGCCGGTGCTCCCGTATATTTAGCCGCCGTTATGGAATATTTGGCCGCTGAAGTATTAGAATTGGCGGGTAATGCAGCAAGAGACAACAAGAAAACCAGAATCATACCACGTCATTTACAATTGGCAATCCGTAATGACGAAGAATTAAATAAATTATTATCTGGTGTTACAATTGCTCAAGGTGGTGTATTACCAAATATTCAAGCCGTTTTATTACCAAAGAAAACCGAGAAAAAGGCTTAAATTATAATATTATACGAGTATGTGTAATATATTATTTCATTTTTTTAAAACAACCGTCCTTTTCAGGACGACCATAAAATTTATATTTTATGAAAAGAATAAATTTATACATCACGAAACAAACTTTTTCATGTAAAATAAATAGTTTTTTTGTGTGTATATTGTGTAAACAAAAATTCACTAGATAGCGTTTCGTACTGTAAAAAGATCACGATGTGTCGACGGCAAATTTTTAATTTAAAATTCAAATCAAAAAATAATTTTTCGTTGTACAAAAATTCAATAGATATCGTTTGCGTACTGCGAACACAGACAGCTTTTTTATTTCAAGCATAATTCTTCTTAAATCCAATATATGTTTGTATTATACCTTTTCGTTTTATCCTATACGATTTTCTGTAAACAACTATATTTTCTGTTCCTCTTTCACATTTTTTATTGTGTGCATGTGTATGTATTTTTGGTAAATGCTATATAATAAGCCCGTGAATTCGCGTTACGTTTTTATAAAAAAAAAAAAGACTCAGAGAGAAGAAGTCAGGTAGCGATCATCAACTTGTGTTTTATTCTCATTGCGACCATCTGCTGTTGTTTTTATACCACATAAATCTGTTTTTTTTCAAAACAAAAAAAGCAACAAAAGACCAAATAAAAGTGAAGTGAAGTTAAAATTAATAAAGTTATTGTGAGTGCAATAAAGTTGAAAAAAGTAAAAATAGAAACAAAAGTTAATTGCAAGTGAGTCAAAAATGACTACAACAAAAACAAAAAAATCTCGCAAGTGCAAGGTAGCAGCACTTGAAATTCGCATAAACACTCTACACGAGCAGATGCTGCAAATAACGTCGGCACTGAAAACTATGCTTGCAAGAAACGAAACGGGAGGTATATTGCAAGAAGTGCCAACCCCGCCAGTAGAAACACAGCCGAAAGTAACCGTACAACATGTATCCGGCCCAACCGCTTCGACCAAGCGAGGTCATGATTCTGGCGAGGAGGAAAGTATCGTTCTTGACACGGTAGCTACCGAGAGAACTGCCAAGAAACCGAAAAACTCTGACGAGGTGGCAATAACCTTCGAAAGCAGTATGGCAGACATTTCATCATCAACCATCGATGCCAACATACCGAAACCTACGATCAGACCCAAACGCCCGCCACCAATTGTTCTGCATAACGTGGCATCCGAAAAAGTGCATGAAACAACAAAACACATTATTACGGTAGCCGGAGGTCGCGCCACCTTCAAATGCGGTGGAAACTCGATATCAGTAGCCACCACAAATAAAGAGGATTGGTCAAAAATCAGGCAGGAGATCGACAAAGAAGAAAACATCGAATATCACACCTACACGCATCCTGACGACAAAAGAGTTGCGTATGTTATGCGTGGAGCACATTCATCTCTCCCACCGAGCGAAATTGAAGCAACCCTCAAAGAACAACATCAAATCGAGGCAAAAGTATCTCTTATGACCTTCAAACGGAAAGCTGCTAACGGTACCTTGACATACGTGCCGATGCCGCTTTTCCAAGTCATAGTGGAAAAGGACATGCCAACTGAGAAGCTGTTGGCAATAAGAAATATGTCGTACTATAGTGTCAGCTGGGAAAAGAAAAGAGGTCGAGCCCAGGTAACACAATGTCGGAATTGCCAGAGATTCGGCCACACCTCATCAAACTGCGGTCGTATCTTCCGATGCATAAAATGCACAGAAAGCCATGGCGAAGGAATGTGCTCCAACACCAACAGGGACGAGAAACCAGCAATGTGTGTCAACTGTGGGGAGCAGCATCCGGCAAACTACAGCAAGTGCCAGGTAAGAGAAAAGTATTTAATTAGAACTGCCCCCCGTAAACCAGATCAAGCCCGATTCCCTTCAGGACTCGGACTTCGGAGAGACGGAGTTCCATACGCGAAAGCTATTCAAGCCATTCCCACTCCATCGCCTTCCAGCAATAGCGTAAATCGCCTAATGCAGGAATGCACGGAGCTGTTTGGGTCCAACCTCTTCGATCTCAAGGAGAAGTGCGACAAATTCTTCACAGAATACGATAACATCCCTCAGACTAACGCCGCCGAAAAACGCCTAGCCTTTATGAGATTTTTAACCACCTTATCCAACGTCATATGAAGGAACAACTTCTATGTATTTCTCTAAATGTCAATAGCCTAGTCTCTACGGCTCGACGAGGTGAACTGGAGTATCTGATGTCTCGCCATCAACCCCACTTAGTATTTTTATCAGAAACGCACCTTAACGAACGGCATAGATTAAAGTTCCCCGGCTATGTCACAGCTAGGCAGGATGGTCGCACGGCTGGGTCAGGAGGAACTGCTATCCTAATACAGGAAAGCATTCCACATTTCAAGGCTCGAGCGTTCATCTCTGACGAAACTGAGGCAACGCTAATAAACATTGGAACCCCCAAAGATTTCATTACAGCCTGTTCCATATATGTCAGAAAAATTAATAAGAACAACATCAAATATCTCACTAACAATAGCAATAAGACTATAGTGGCGGGAGACTTCAACTCCAGGCACACCTTGTGGAATTGCCGCTCAAACAACAAGAATGGAGAGGATCTCCAAAAAATCTGCATGGAATCAAATCTGTTACTAAATGCTCCTGACGAGCCCACATTTCCAAAAGCCTCCTCAGTACTTGATCTAGTTCTCACCAAGAATATAATCCTTTCAGAGCAGCCACAGGTGCTGCATGAATTCTGCTCCGATCACCTACCAGTAACTTTCGAAATCCCAGTGAAAGTCACAGCTAGCCCACCAACAATATTTAGAAATTATTCCTTAGCAAACTGGGAAACATTTAAAGTCCATATGCATCAAAATCTCCCTACAAATCCTCCTATGACCACTACAAACCAGATCGAAGCATGCGCTTCCAACTTTTCAAAAACGATCCAGCACTCCATCAAAAACACCATACCAATCTCTAAAGCTAAAGACAAAGCTCAACTCCCATCCGAACTGCAACGTCTCATAAAAAAACGGAATCACATGAACCGACTTCACTACAGATATCCCGGATCCATGGTAAAATCCGAAATAAATTTCCTATCCAAATTAATTTCGTTCTGGTTTCAACAACTAAAGAACAAAGATTTCAAAACTAGACTGAAAAGAATACCTGATAACTCCCCAGAAATATTCAATGAGATTCGAAAGCTCAACGGCAAATCGAACAATCAGATCAGCCAGATCGCTCATCATCCACACCCAATCATTGATCCACAGCAGATTGTAGAACACGTTGCGTCCCACTTCGAGAAAGTTCATTCACAGAATGAAGTCTTAAAAGACCCCCACTTTTCCCAATTCGTGGATTCTACAGTAACCAGTTTCATAGCGGCACCACCAGTCAATCCAATCATCTCACCAGTCAAAGTAGAAGAAATTGCTGATATATTGAAGCACCTAAATAAAAGAAAAGCCCCCGGGGACGATGACATACCCAACGCTGTACTGAGAAACCTACCTGAGAAAGCAATCAGTCAATACACAGATCTCCTTAATGCAATATTCAGAACAGGCCACTTCCCAGATTGTTGGAAAATAGGCAAAGTTGTCCCTATACCTAAACCAGGTAAACCGTCAAATAAAACTGAGAACACCCGACCTATAACACTCCTAAACGGATTAAGCAAAGTAGCAGAAATAGCCATTCTTAGCAGATTACTTCCCTTAATTAAACCATACATCCCTGAGGAGCAGTTCGGATTTCGTCCCGGGCACTGCACCACTCAAGCTGTCATGAGGCTTAAAAATACAGTTAAAAACTCCAAACGGTTTGGACGATCGACAATTGCGGCTTTCCTAGATATAGAAAAAGCCTTCGACACAGTTTGGCACAATGGTCTAATTTACAAATTAATCAATCGCGGTATCCCTTACTACCTTATCAAGCTGATCTACTCTTACCTCAGAGGCCGAAAATTCTACGTTCACCTGAACAACTATTCATCCACCATCAAAACAGTGCTTGCGGGAGTCGCACAAGGGTCGGTCCTAGGACCACACCTCTTCTGTTTCTACTATCACGACATACCAAAATCAAACAACAAAGAAACCAAGATTCAAATCTACGCTGATGATACCACCATTTTCACCTCTTCTGTCAGTGCTAAAAAGTCTACCTCTCGCCTTTCAGAATACCTCAGCCGGTATTCTAACTACGCAAGAAAATGGAACATCAAAATAAATCACGGTAAAACCGAAATCATCCACTTCCACCAAAATAAATATTCTAAGGCTCCTAAAGCAGAACCCATTCTCTTCGAAGGTAGCATTCTGGAACCCAAATCTCAAGTAAAATATCTAGGAGTCGTTCTTGATAAGAAACTCTCCCAAAATCCGCAAATCAAATACATCAAGAAAAAAGCCTTCGCCGCTCGGCAACAACTCTACAGATTCCTAAACAGAAGCAGCCCTCTCTCTTCCAAAAATAAATTAAGGCTATACAAAGCGTATATAAGGCCCGTCCTAACTTACGCGATGCCTGTATGGATGGGAGACATGACCAAAACTCAGTGGAAAAGTCTTTCCTCTATCCAGGCAAACGCTCTGCGATTTGTGTTCGACGATTGGCCCAAACCACCAAACTACAAATGCACTCGCAATTCCGAGCTGGAGTCCCGTGCAAGGATTGAAAAAATTCAAGACCACGCCCGACGTCTCCAAGCGAGATTTGTAGAAAAAACGCTACGCTCTAGGACTTCGTTCCTCCGCAATATTCTCTATCCGTGGGACCTGGAACTCCAGGGGCAGTCACTAAGCTTACCTGGCACAGTAAAGTAATAAACAAACATAACTACAAATAAAACTCAAACAAATGTCGGAAGGTGCATGCATACAGATACCGGTTTGTACGTATGCATGAACCACAAGACAATTATGTTTTAAGGTAATTAGGTTAAGCCAAAATAATGTATATGAATAAATCATAAAATAAAAATAACCAAAAAAAAAAAAAAAAAAAAAAAAAAAAAAAAAAAAAAAAAAAAAAAAAAAAAATCACATTCAAAAAGAAAATTAGACGAGAAAGCTGCGGCTAAGACTCTAGGCTAAGAAATCAATGTATTAGTATTAAGGCAAATGTAAATAAATTTTGAAATATAAAAAAAAAAAAAAAACGTCAAAATTCATCATTTCAATTTTAATTTTTGTGTGTGATTGAAGTATAATTTTATTTGTGACATATTCTAAAAAATGACTGGTCGCGGTAAAGGTGGTAAAGGATTGGGAAAAGGAGGTGCAAAACGTCATCGTAAAGTTTTACGTGATAATATCCAAGGTATTACAAAACCGGCAATTCGTCGTTTAGCTCGCCGAGGTGGTGTTAAAAGAATTAGTGGTTTAATTTATGAAGAAACACGTGGTGTTTTAAAAGTATTTTTGGAAAATGTTATTCGTGATGCAGTAACATATACTGAACATGCTAAACGTAAAACTGTCACCGCTATGGATGTTGTATATGCATTAAAACGTCAAGGTCGTACTTTGTACGGTTTCGGAGGTTAAGTTAAATCTCATATACATAAAAAATCGCGTTATACCGCGGCCGCTTTAGGTTTCTCACCACCAGATTTTTTCGGGGCTTTCGGTTTTAATGCAGCTGATATTTTAAATGAACCAGACGCACCTTTACCTTTAGTTTGCACCAATTGACCGCTTGTAACAGCTCCTTTTAAATATTTTTTAATAAATGGTGATAATTTATCTGCATCAATTTTATAAGTTGCCGAAATATATTTTTTAATCGCCTGTAATGATGAGCCGCCCCGTTCTTTTAAAGCTTTAATCGCACTTTGTACCATTTCAGACGTTGGTGGATGGTTTGGTTTAGTTTTTGGTTTTTTTACGCCGCCGCTAGCTGCTGCTTTTGTTTTCTTAATTTTTGGTGATTTTGCTGCTGGAGTGGTTGCTGCAGGAGCCTCACTTGAAATTGCGGTTTCGACATCAGCCATTTTTAATAGAATTTTTTTTTAATTATTCACTCTTTACACAGAAGTCACTTTACTTTACAATAACAGGAATTGTAATTAGCACAAGAAAAAACACTTTATTAACACACTGAGATTTAACGTTAAAAGTTAACACTTTATTTTAGCTTTTATATGAAAATTTTTCATATATTACGTATATTAAATAAAACGTATTGCATGCAGGAAGTAAATACTACCTAGCGGTAGTATAATTTTGTTGACATTTATATTTTTTGATTTCATTTTATCAAATAATTTCAATCATTGTAATTAATTTTTTATAAATATTTTATATTGATATGATCAAATATGTTACTAACTTAGAATTGAAATCATACAATTTATAATAAACTAATTATTTTACATATTTTTATCAATTTTTTTACAAAATTATATAGAAATTTTTCATCTTTTTCCTATAAAAATCAAAAATTTTTATATAAATATAAAAAATTATAATAAAATAGATTATGATACATATAATTTGATTATAATACTATATATTTATTATATAATTTAATTAAAATAATAAATGTTTATAATATTTTTTAAAAATTATATTCCAACATAAAATATGTTCATACAAAACGTCAAAATATTTTGTGTTCCGCCATTATTCACATACGAGTATTTTTATACGTACGTTCTCAATACAAGACGCACATTCGAAAGTTGTTTTATATACATATTTTTATATTTCATTAAATATATACGAGTATATATAATATAATATTATATGAATAATTATTATAACAATTTATTAAAATTAATTTATATTAAGGCGCACAAAAAAAAAATTCATTTTTTCCGAATTGTGTTTATGCTATAAGAAATTTATAGAAGCAAACAAATACAAATGAAGTATGTTTTATTTTGCACAGATGGCACTATACAATGGAAACAAATAATAATTCGCGTAATTGTTTTGCATACAATTAATTACTATGAAAATAATATAAAATTTGTTATTTATATCGTTACACATGATGATTAAAGTATGCATGTATTTCGTTCCAATTATTATAATTTCTAAAGTAAATTAAATACAAATTTTCGTTAATAGCGTGCCGCCATGTTTATTTTATTATCACGCAGATTAATTTTTTTCAATAATCATTTGTTTTTGTGTCTCCGCTGAAAAATTTAGTTCAATTATAAAAATATAGATGGGAGGCCAATAATCATTTTCTAATATTTTAACGTCATCATACGTGTTAAATATTTAAAATTTAATTTTTACATATGCATGTGTGGGTGCTGCGGGACGCTGCATTTTTGGATTCGGTGTATACATATGCATGTAAATGGGTTTATATATATGTATAAATATATATGTGTATATATATATATATATAAATATATATATCTATATATATATATATATCTATATATAAATATATATATATATATAAATATATATATATATATATATATATATATATATATATATATATATATATAAATATATATATATATATAAATTTATATATATATATATATATATATATATATATATATATATATATATATATATATATATATATATATATATATATATATATATATATATATATATATATATATATATATATATATATATACGCATGTAGATAACGAGAGTATATTTGTATGTGTTCATTTGCAACGCTACAATTTTTTATTTTTGGTAGCGTGGTGCGTCATAATTTTTGGATTTTTTTATTTTTGTTGTAAACGTAATAAAATATAATATTCATTTTATAAAATTAATAATTTGTGGCCCTGAAAAGGACCGTTTTGTTTAAAACTATATATATATATATATATATAATTCGATGAACGACTCAACCATAGATATATATATATATATATATATAACATCCACCATATTAAAAAACACACGGGACACAAATTTATTTTGAGCTTGTATATTTAGTTACGGCTTTTGTTCCTTCACTTACAGCGTGCTTAGCTAATTCACCGGGTAACAATAAACGTACGGCTGTTTGAATTTCCCGTGATGTAATCGTCGAACGTTTATTATAATGAGCTAAACGCGACGCTTCCGATGCAATTCTTTCAAAAATATCATTAACAAATGAATTCATGATGCTCATGGCTTTTGATGAAATACCAGTATCGGGATGTACTTGTTTCAATACTTTATAAATGTAAATGGCATAACTTTCCTTTCGGCGTTTACGTTTGCTTTTTTTATCTCCCTTGGAAATATTTTTTTGAGCTTTTCCGGCTTTCTTAGCTGCTTTTCCGCTTGTTTTTGGTGGCATTTTTCACACACTTTATTATTGTTTGTTACAATACACACAATTAAACGATTTAGATGAAACTGTTGAAATGGTCAGAATTTGGTACGCATTTTATTGTGAAAATTTCATAAAAAAATAAAATAGTTAAGCTCCGCCTATTTGTTTCGTATAATCGTATATATATTTTACAAATATAGAAAATGTGCCTATATAAAGAGCGTCAATTTAATAGATGCATAAATTTGTACTTACTGACTGTGTGTTACGAGTGTTTGAGCGAAAACAGAAACCAAAAAAATCAATAAATAATGTCTGGTCGTGGTAAAGGCGGTAAAGTTAAAGGAAAGGCAAAGTCCCGTTCAAATCGTGCTGGATTACAATTTCCAGTTGGAAGAATTCATCGTTTATTGCGTAAAGGAAATTATGCGGAACGTGTTGGTGCCGGTGCTCCCGTATATTTAGCCGCCGTTATGGAATATTTGGCCGCTGAAGTATTAGAATTGGCGGGTAATGCAGCAAGAGACAACAAGAAAACCAGAATCATACCACGTCATTTACAATTGGCAATCCGTAATGACGAAGAATTAAATAAATTATTATCTGGTGTTACAATTGCTCAAGGTGGTGTATTACCAAATATTCAAGCCGTTTTATTACCAAAGAAAACCGAGAAAAAGGCTTAAATTATAATATTATACGAGTATGTGTAATATATTATTTCATTTTTTTAAAACAACCGTCCTTTTCAGGACGACCATAAAATTTATATTTTATGAAAAGAATAAATTTATACATCACGAAACAAACTTTTTCATGTAAAATAAATAGTTTTTTTGTGTGTATATTGTGTAAACAAAAATTCACTAGATAGCGTTTCGTACTGTAAAAAGATCACGATGTGTCGACGGCAAATTTTTAATTTAAAATTCAAATCAAAAAATAATTTTTCGTTGTACAAAAATTCAATAGATATCGTTTGCGTACTGCGAACACAGACAGCTTTTTTATTTCAAGCATAATTCTTCTTAAATCCAATATATGTTTGTATTATACCTTTTCGTTTTATCCTATACGATTTTCTGTAAACAACTATATTTTCTGTTCCTCTTTCACATTTTTTATTGTGTGCATGTGTATGTATTTTTGGTAAATGCTATATAATAAGCCCGTGAATTCGCGTTACGTTTTTATAAAAAAAAAAAAGACTCAGAGAGAAGAAGTCAGGTAGCGATCATCAACTTGTGTTTTATTCTCATTGCGACCATCTGCTGTTGTTTTTATACCACATAAATCTGTTTTTTTCAAAACAAAAAAAGCAACAAAAGACCAAATAAAAGTGAAGTGAAGTTAAAATTAATAAAGTTATTGTGAGTGCAATAAAGTTGAAAAAAGTAAAAATAGAAACAAAAGTTAATTGCAAGTGAGTCAAAAATGACTACAACAAAAACAAAAAAATCTCGCAAGTGCAAGGTAGCAGCACTTGAAATTCGCATAAACACTCTACACGAGCAGATGCTGCAAATAACGTCGGCACTGAAAACTATGCTTGCAAGAAACGAAACGGGAGGTATATTGCAAGAAGTGCCAACCCCGCCAGTAGAAACACAGCCGAAAGTAACCGTACAACATGTATCCGGCCCAACCGCTTCGACCAAGCGAGGTCATGATTCTGGCGAGGAGGAAAGTATCGTTCTTGACACGGTAGCTACCGAGAGAACTGCCAAGAAACCGAAAAACTCTGACGAGGTGGCAATAACCTTCGAAAGCAGTATGGCAGACATTTCATCATCAACCATCGATGCCAACATACCGAAACCTACGATCAGACCCAAACGCCCGCCACCAATTGTTCTGCATAACGTGGCATCCGAAAAAGTGCATGAAACAACAAAACACATTATTACGGTAGCCGGAGGTCGCGCCACCTTCAAATGCGGTGGAAACTCGATATCAGTAGCCACCACAAATAAAGAGGATTGGTCAAAAATCAGGCAGGAGATCGACAAAGAAGAAAACATCGAATATCACACCTACACGCATCCTGACGACAAAAGAGTTGCGTATGTTATGCGTGGAGCACATTCATCTCTCCCACCGAGCGAAATTGAAGCAACCCTCAAAGAACAACATCAAATCGAGGCAAAAGTATCTCTTATGACCTTCAAACGGAAAGCTGCTAACGGTACCTTGACATACGTGCCGATGCCGCTTTTCCAAGTCATAGTGGAAAAGGACATGCCAACTGAGAAGCTGTTGGCAATAAGAAATATGTCGTACTATAGTGTCAGCTGGGAAAAGAAAAGAGGTCGAGCCCAGGTAACACAATGTCGGAATTGCCAGAGATTCGGCCACACCTCATCAAACTGCGGTCGTATCTTCCGATGCATAAAATGCACAGAAAGCCATGGCGAAGGAATGTGCTCCAACACCAACAGGGACGAGAAACCAGCAATGTGTGTCAACTGTGGGGAGCAGCATCCGGCAAACTACAGCAAGTGCCAGGTAAGAGAAAAGTATTTAATTAGAACTGCCCCCCGTAAACCAGATCAAGCCCGATTCCCTTCAGGACTCGGACTTCGGAGAGACGGAGTTCCATACGCGAAAGCTATTCAAGCCATTCCCACTCCATCGCCTTCCAGCAATAGCGTAAATCGCCTAATGCAGGAATGCACGGAGCTGTTTGGGTCCAACCTCTTCGATCTCAAGGAGAAGTGCGACAAATTCTTCACAGAATACGATAACATCCCTCAGACTAACGCCGCCGAAAAACGCCTAGCCTTTATGAGATTTTTAACCACCTTATCCAACGTCATATGAAGGAACAACTTCTATGTATTTCTCTAAATGTCAATAGCCTAGTCTCTACGGCTCGACGAGGTGAACTGGAGTATCTGATGTCTCGCCATCAACCCCACTTAGTATTTTTATCAGAAACGCACCTTAACGAACGGCATAGATTAAAGTTCCCCGGCTATGTCACAGCTAGGCAGGATGGTCGCACGGCTGGGTCAGGAGGAACTGCTATCCTAATACAGGAAAGCATTCCACATTTCAAGGCTCGAGCGTTCATCTCTGACGAAACTGAGGCAACGCTAATAAACATTGGAACCCCCAAAGATTTCATTACAGCCTGTTCCATATATGTCAGAAAAATTAATAAGAACAACATCAAATATCTCACTAACAATAGCAATAAGACTATAGTGGCGGGAGACTTCAACTCCAGGCACACCTTGTGGAATTGCCGCTCAAACAACAAGAATGGAGAGGATCTCCAAAAAATCTGCATGGAATCAAATCTGTTACTAAATGCTCCTGACGAGCCCACATTTCCAAAAGCCTCCTCAGTACTTGATCTAGTTCTCACCAAGAATATAATCCTTTCAGAGCAGCCACAGGTGCTGCATGAATTCTGCTCCGATCACCTACCAGTAACTTTCGAAATCCCAGTGAAAGTCACAGCTAGCCCACCAACAATATTTAGAAATTATTCCTTAGCAAACTGGGAAACATTTAAAGTCCATATGCATCAAAATCTCCCTACAAATCCTCCTATGACCACTACAAACCAGATCGAAGCATGCGCTTCCAACTTTTCAAAAACGATCCAGCACTCCATCAAAAACACCATACCAATCTCTAAAGCTAAAGACAAAGCTCAACTCCCATCCGAACTGCAACGTCTCATAAAAAAACGGAATCACATGAACCGACTTCACTACAGATATCCCGGATCCATGGTAAAATCCGAAATAAATTTCCTATCCAAATTAATTTCGTTCTGGTTTCAACAACTAAAGAACAAAGATTTCAAAACTAGACTGAAAAGAATACCTGATAACTCCCCAGAAATATTCAATGAGATTCGAAAGCTCAACGGCAAATCGAACAATCAGATCAGCCAGATCGCTCATCATCCACACCCAATCATTGATCCACAGCAGATTGTAGAACACGTTGCGTCCCACTTCGAGAAAGTTCATTCACAGAATGAAGTCTTAAAAGACCCCCACTTTTCCCAATTCGTGGATTCTACAGTAACCAGTTTCATAGCGGCACCACCAGTCAATCCAATCATCTCACCAGTCAAAGTAGAAGAAATTGCTGATATATTGAAGCACCTAAATAAAAGAAAAGCCCCCGGGGACGATGACATACCCAACGCTGTACTGAGAAACCTACCTGAGAAAGCAATCAGTCAATACACAGATCTCCTTAATGCAATATTCAGAACAGGCCACTTCCCAGATTGTTGGAAAATAGGCAAAGTTGTCCCTATACCTAAACCAGGTAAACCGTCAAATAAAACTGAGAACACCCGACCTATAACACTCCTAAACGGATTAAGCAAAGTAGCAGAAATAGCCATTCTTAGCAGATTACTTCCCTTAATTAAACCATACATCCCTGAGGAGCAGTTCGGATTTCGTCCCGGGCACTGCACCACTCAAGCTGTCATGAGGCTTAAAAATACAGTTAAAAACTCCAAACGGTTTGGACGATCGACAATTGCGGCTTTCCTAGATATAGAAAAAGCCTTCGACACAGTTTGGCACAATGGTCTAATTTACAAATTAATCAATCGCGGTATCCCTTACTACCTTATCAAGCTGATCTACTCTTACCTCAGAGGCCGAAAATTCTACGTTCACCTGAACAACTATTCATCCACCATCAAAACAGTGCTTGCGGGAGTCGCACAAGGGTCGGTCCTAGGACCACACCTCTTCTGTTTCTACTATCACGACATACCAAAATCAAACAACAAAGAAACCAAGATTCAAATCTACGCTGATGATACCACCATTTTCACCTCTTCTGTCAGTGCTAAAAAGTCTACCTCTCGCCTTTCAGAATACCTCAGCCGGTATTCTAACTACGCAAGAAAATGGAACATCAAAATAAATCACGGTAAAACCGAAATCATCCACTTCCACCAAAATAAATATTCTAAGGCTCCTAAAGCAGAACCCATTCTCTTCGAAGGTAGCATTCTGGAACCCAAATCTCAAGTAAAATATCTAGGAGTCGTTCTTGATAAGAAACTCTCCCAAAATCCGCAAATCAAATACATCAAGAAAAAAGCCTTCGCCGCTCGGCAACAACTCTACAGATTCCTAAACAGAAGCAGCCCTCTCTCTTCCAAAAATAAATTAAGGCTATACAAAGCGTATATAAGGCCCGTCCTAACTTACGCGATGCCTGTATGGATGGGAGACATGACCAAAACTCAGTGGAAAAGTCTTTCCTCTATCCAGGCAAACGCTCTGCGATTTGTGTTCGACGATTGGCCCAAACCACCAAACTACAAATGCACTCGCAATTCCGAGCTGGAGTCCCGTGCAAGGATTGAAAAAATTCAAGACCACGCCCGACGTCTCCAAGCGAGATTTGTAGAAAAAACGCTACGCTCTAGGACTTCGTTCCTCCGCAATATTCTCTATCCGTGGGACCTGGAACTCCAGGGGCAGTCACTAAGCTTACCTGGCACAGTAAAGTAATAAACAAACATAACTACAAATAAAACTCAAACAAATGTCGGAAGGTGCATGCATACAGATACCGGTTTGTACGTATGCATGAACCACAAGACAATTATGTTTTAAGGTAATTAGGTTAAGCCAAAATAATGTATATGAATAAATCATAAAATAAAAATAACCAAAAAAAAAAAAAAAAAAAAAAAAAAAAAAAAAAAAAAAATCACATTCAAAAAGAAAATTAGACGAGAAAGCTGCGGCTAAGACTCTAGGCTAAGAAATCAATGTATTAGTATTAAGGCAAATGTAAATAAATTTTGAAATATAAAAAAAAAAAAAAAAACGTCAAAATTCATCATTTCAATTTTAATTTTTGTGTGTGATTGAAGTATAATTTTATTTGTGACATATTCTAAAAAATGACTGGTCGCGGTAAAGGTGGTAAAGGATTGGGAAAAGGAGGTGCAAAACGTCATCGTAAAGTTTTACGTGATAATATCCAAGGTATTACAAAACCGGCAATTCGTCGTTTAGCTCGCCGAGGTGGTGTTAAAAGAATTAGTGGTTTAATTTATGAAGAAACACGTGGTGTTTTAAAAGTATTTTTGGAAAATGTTATTCGTGATGCAGTAACATATACTGAACATGCTAAACGTAAAACTGTCACCGCTATGGATGTTGTATATGCATTAAAACGTCAAGGTCGTACTTTGTACGGTTTCGGAGGTTAAGTTAAATCTCATATACATAAAAAATCGCGTTATACGAACAAAAAACCGTCCTTTTCAGGACGAACATAAAATTACAATTTTATTAAAAGAATAAATTTATATATATATATATTGGTATTGTTTAATTCGTCTAAAATGTTTTGTGCATAAACATATGTATGTATGTAGCGCGCAGTATATGATGTGTGGTAAAATAGTACACAATGAAAATCGTAAAATGCTCACGTACACAAAAAAAAACTGAAATATTAATAAAATACAACGTCAGCGTCTATATAGAAATTTTTTTTGTTAAGGAATTGTAGAAAATTATAACAGATGTCAGCTGGTACGTATTGTAAGTAACAATACGTATGACATTTTTACGACAAAAAAATCGGATACGGATAAATACTTACTACTCAAATTACTCGTACACTACATGAAAATTATATAAATTGATTAAAAAATACGTTTTCATAAAAATAATGTTGTTTTCCATTTTACATACATATAAAATTTATCCGACGACAATTTATATTGTCAACGATGACAAATCGAGTAAATTTATTCGAATTTTGATATACTTTACTTACTTGTCAAATCGCCCGAACATACGGGTGTAATGAAAACTATATAAATTGATTATAAATTCGAAATTGCGTTTGCGCGTACTCGATTTCATAAAAATGATGTTCCTTTTTTAAATACTTATGTATTTGATGGTCCTGATAAGGACCGATTTATGTACACTACGATTGAGTATATACACGCGCTTTTTTCATTCTTGCATAAATAAGGAAATTATTTATTTATTTTTTAGCTGCCGCCTTTTTAGGAGCGGCCTTTTTAGGTTTTGGGGTTTTTGGTTTTTTAACCGCGTCAGCTTTTGGCTTAGTTGGCTTCTGTTTTGGAGCCGATTTTACACCAGTTTTCTTAGCACTTTTCGCTGATGCGGCAGCTACTTTCTTTTTATCGCTCGCTGGTTTTTTTGTTGCCGCTTTCTTAGCACCAGCAGCGCTTGCCTTCTTAGCCACAGATTTTGGTTTTTTGTCGCCGCCTGCTTTTTTTGGTGTCGCTTTCTTTGATGAAGCGGCCGCTTTAGGTTTCTCACCACCAGATTTTTTCGGGGCTTTCGGTTTTAATGCAGCTGATATTTTAAATGAACCAGACGCACCTTTACCTTTAGTTTGCACCAATTGACCGCTTGTAACAGCTCCTTTTAAATATTTTTTAATAAATGGTGATAATTTATCTGCATCAATTTTATAAGTTGCCGAAATATATTTTTTAATCGCCTGTAATGATGAGCCGCCCCGTTCTTTTAAAGCTTTAATCGCACTTTGTACCATTTCAGACGTTGGTGGATGGTTTGGTTTAGTTTTTGGTTTTTTTACGCCGCCGCTAGCTGCTGCTTTTGTTTTCTTAATTTTTGGTGATTTTGCTGCTGGAGTGGTTGCTGCAGGAGCCTCACTTGAAATTGCGGTTTCGACATCAGCCATTTTTAATAGAATTTTTTTTTAATTATTCACTCTTTACACAGAAGTCACTTTACTTTACAATAACAGGAATTGTAATTAGCACAAGAAAAAACACTTTATTAACACACTGAGATTTAACGTTAAAAGTTAACACTTTATTTTAGCTTTTATATGAAAATTTTTCATATATTACGTATATTAAATAAAACGTATTGCATGCAGGAAGTAAATACTACCTAGCGGTAGTATAATTTTGTTGACATTTATATTTTTTGATTTCATTTTATCAAATAATTTCAATCATTGTAATTAATTTTTTATAAATATTTTATATTGATATGATCAAATATGTTACTAACTTAGAATTGAAATCATACAATTTATAATAAACTAATTATTTTACATATTTTTATCAATTTTTTTACAAAATTATATAGAAATTTTTCATCTTTTTCCTATAAAAATCAAAAATTTTTATATAAATATAAAAAATTATAATAAAATAGATTATGATACATATAATTTGATTATAATACTATATATTTATTATATAATTTAATTAAAATAATAAATGTTTATAATATTTTTTAAAAATTATATTCCAACATAAAATATGTTCATACAAAACGTCAAAATATTTTGTGTTCCGCCATTATTCACATACGAGTATTTTTATACGTACGTTCTCAATACAAGACGCACATTCGAAAGTTGTTTTATATACATATTTTTATATTTCATTAAATATATACGAGTATATATAATATAATATTATATGAATAATTATTATAACAATTTATTAAAATTAATTTATATTAAGGCGCACAAAAAAAAAATTCATTTTTTCCGAATTGTGTTTATGCTATAAGAAATTTATAGAAGCAAACAAATACAAATGAAGTATGTTTTATTTTGCACAGATGGCACTATACAATGGAAACAAATAATAATTCGCGTAATTGTTTTGCATACAATTAATTACTATGAAAATAATATAAAATTTGTTATTTATATCGTTACACATGATGATTAAAGTATGCATGTATTTCGTTCCAATTATTATAATTTCTAAAGTAAATTAAATACAAATTTTCGTTAATAGCGTGCCGCCATGTTTATTTTATTATCACGCAGATTAATTTTTTTCAATAATCATTTGTTTTTGTGTCTCCGCTGAAAAATTTAGTTCAATTATAAAAATATAGATGGGAGGCCAATAATCATTTTCTAATATTTTAACGTCATCATACGTGTTAAATATTTAAAATTTAATTTTTACATATGCATGTGTGGGTGCTGCGGGACGCTGCATTTTTGTATGTATAAATATATATGTGTATATATATATATATATATAAATATATATATCTATATATATATATATCTATATATAAATATATATATATATATAATATATATATATATATATATATATATATATATATATATATATAAATATATATATATATATATAAATTTATATATATATATATATATATATATATATATATATATATATATATATATATATATATAAATATATATATATATATATATATATATATATATATATATATATATATATATATATATATATATATATATATATATATATACGCATGTAGATAACGAGAGTATATTTGTATGTGTTCATTTGCAACGCTACAATTTTTTATTTTTGGTAGCGTGGTGCGTCATAATTTTTGGATTTTTTTATTTTTGTTGTAAACGTAATAAAATATAATATTCATTTTATAAAATTAATAATTTGTGGCCCTGAAAAGGACCGTTTTGTTTAAAACTATATATATATATATATATAATTCGATGAACGACTCAACCATAGATATATATATATATATATATATAACATCCACCATATTAAAAAACACACGGGACACAAATTTATTTTGAGCTTGTATATTTAGTTACGGCTTTTGTTCCTTCACTTACAGCGTGCTTAGCTAATTCACCGGGTAACAATAAACGTACGGCTGTTTGAATTTCCCGTGATGTAATCGTCGAACGTTTATTATAATGAGCTAAACGCGACGCTTCCGATGCAATTCTTTCAAAAATATCATTAACAAATGAATTCATGATGCTCATGGCTTTTGATGAAATACCAGTATCGGGATGTACTTGTTTCAATACTTTATAAATGTAAATGGCATAACTTTCCTTTCGGCGTTTACGTTTGCTTTTTTTATCTCCCTTGGAAATATTTTTTTGAGCTTTTCCCGCTTTCTTAGCTGCTTTTCCGCTTGTTTTTGGTGGCATTTTTCACACACTTTATTATTGTTTGTTACAATACACACAATTAAACGATTTAGATGAAACTGTTGAAATGGTCAGAATTTGGTACGCATTTTATTGTGAAAATTTCATAAAAAAATAAAATAGTTAAGCTCCGCCTTTTTGTTTCGTATAATCGTATATATATTTTACAAATATAGAAAATGTGCCTATATAAAGAGCGTCAATTTAATAGATGCATAAATTTATACTTACTGACTGTGTGTTACGAGTGTTTGAGCGAAAACAGAAAACAAAAAAATCAATAAATAATGTCTGGTCGTGGTAAAGGCGGTAAAGTTAAAGGAAAGGCAAAGTCCCGTTCAAATCGTGCTGGATTACAATTTCCAGTTGGAAGAATTCATCGTTTATTGCGTAAAGGAAATTATGCGGAACGTGTTGGTGCCGGTGCTCCCGTATATTTAGCCGCCGTTATGGAATATTTGGCCGCTGAAGTATTAGAATTGGCGGGTAATGCAGCAAGAGACAACAAGAAAACCAGAATCATACCACGTCATTTACAATTGGCAATCCGTAATGACGAAGAATTAAATAAATTATTATCTGGTGTTACAATTGCTCAAGGTGGTGTATTACCAAATATTCAAGCCGTTTTATTACCAAAGAAAACCGAGAAAAAGGCTTAAATTATAATATTATACGAGTATGTGTAATATATTATTTCATTTTTTTAAAACAACCCTCCTTTTCAGGACGACCATAAAATTTATATTTTATGAAAATAATAAATTTATACATCACGAAACAAACTTTTTCATGTAAAATAAATAGATTTTTTGTGTGTATATTGTGTAAACAAAAATTCACTAGATAGCGTTTCGTACTGTAAAAAGATCACGATGTGTCGACGGCAAATTTTTAATTTAAAATTCAAATCAAAAAATAATTTTTCGTTGTACAAAAATTCAATAGATATCGTTTGCGTACTGCGAACACAGACAGCTTTTTTATTTCAAGCATAAAATGTAATGTAATTCTTCTTAAATCCAACAGATAGCGTCCAAAACGGTTAGGAACTTTATTTAGATTTTTGACTGCACGAAAAACTTAATTTCGTTTCGACAAAATAATAAACATAACACGCATACATAAAATTAAAAGTCGTTTATTTTACGTTTTCCGTAGTAATCAAAATATATTCCATTTTTAAATTTTATTTATATGATGGTCCTGAAAAGGACCGTTTTTTTTTTGTTGATAATTTGATTAAGTTTTAATACACAAAATTAAATTTAAGCACGTTCACCACTGATACGTCTTGCCAATTGAATATCCTTTGGCATAATTGTAACACGTTTGGCGTGAATCGCGCATAAATTGGTATCTTCAAATAAACCAACTAAATATGCTTCACTTGCTTCTTGTAATGCCATTACAGCTGACGATTGGAAACGTAAATCAGTTTTAAAATCTTGAGCAATTTCACGTACTAAACGTTGGAATGGTAATTTACGGATCAATAATTCAGTTGACTTTTGATACCGACGAATCTCACGTAAAGCTACTGTACCGGGACGATAACGATGTGGTTTTTTAACTCCACCAGTTGCTGGGGCGCTTTTACGCGCAGCCTTTGTAGCTAATTGCTTACGGGGAGCTTTACCACCGGTTGATTTACGAGCAGTTTGCTTTGTTCTTGCCATGATTTTTCACACACAAACAACACTTTTACCACAATTAAAATTCACAAGAATAAAAAATTATGTTCAATTGAAAACACAAGTTAATAGTTAGATAACACACTTTTGTCTAAACGTAACGCGAATTCACGGGCTTATTATATAGCATTTACCAAAAATACATACACATGCACACAATAAAAAATGTGAAAGAGGAACAGAAAATATAGTTGTTTACAGAAAATCGTATAGGATAAAACGAAAAGGTATAATACAAACATATATTGTTAAATAAAAAACGATTCAACGAATCAGAAAATTTATATTTATGTTTATGTAAAAAAAGAAGCCATCTTTTATTTAATTATTTTTCTTTTACGAAACGCATATAAACGGACGTGCTTTTCGTCAAAATTCATCAGACATAAATCAGACATCGAGTCATCAGACATCAGTCAGACATTGACAAAGTGTGTTACCTAACTATTAACGTGTGTTTAAATAATAAGTCAAAGTAATAATTAAAATTAAAAAAAAAAAAAAAAAAATACAAAAGTGTACAGTGAAGCGAGAAAAGTAAATTGTGAAGTGAAAACTGTGAGAAAAAAAAAAAAAATTCTTCTAGAGTGTTCTCCTAAGAAGTCAGTGTTTGGGCTATGCCCACAGTGCCCATAAAATCACCTAAAGACAAAAAAAAAAAAAAAACTAAACATAACAGAGCGAATTGTAAATTAAAAGTTAAAATGGGGAGTCATGAAAATAGGGTTGACAACAATACCCAGGTACAAGAATTAACGACATATGTTAGAGAATTAAGAAGCTACATCGAGGTTCTTGTAAACAAGAACAAAGAACTCGAAAACAAAATAGAAAGCTACGAAAATGGAAAAAAACTTAATGATCAAGTGACAATGGATCTGGAGCAGGAAGAGCAAAGTTTACTCGAGGAAAAAGACGAATATCCAACCATCACTATTCAACGGAAAAAAAGGAAAAAAAATTCAGAACCAAATCCACAACCAAAATCAGTGAAAGATAGTCCGCCGACATCTTTAATTTCAACTGAGGAATCAAAGAAAACTACAGCAGACGCAGTGGTGGCAAGTGAAGTTGGTGAAAAACCAAAAATAAATAATAAAAAAAAAGAAAAGGTGCCACCGATAGTGGCATATAACATAAATACTAAAAGTACAATAAATAAATTAAATGAAGCCATCGGGAAAAATTCGTTTACAATTAAAAAAATCAACAAAAACGTTACGCACATCATTACAGTGGATATAAGTAGCTTTCTGAAAGCCATGGAGACAGTAAAGGCTGAGGATAAACAATACTACACTTACACTCCAAAAGAAATGAAGCACGAAACCATCTTGCTCAAAGGAGTGGACGGCAGCTTTGATGAAGGGGACATAACAGCAGCATTTGAAGATCTTCAGGTGAGTCAGCATATTTTAAAGATATCCAAGTACCATACGCGTAAATCCTTAAAAGACAACCGTGACCTTAATATCTGGCTTATACAGCTTAAACCTAATTCCGACGTGTCAGTGCTTACAAACATTAAATTCATTCTTCACCAATCAGTTAGCTTTGAACGGCTTGTTAGATCGGAAACCATCCAATGTAAGAACTGTCAAAGATACGGACACGCAGCTTCCAATTGTAACATGCAATACAGATGTGTAAAATGCATTGAACAACATGGACCTGGTCAATGCCCAAAAACGGACAGAACAACCGAACCTTACTGCATTAATTGCAATAAAACCGGACACCCCGCTAATTATCGTCAGTGCCCTAAATACCAGGAACTCCAAGCACGGAAAGAACAAGTACGGAAACAGCAAGAAGAACAACAGTTAGAAAAAAGACAAATGTACAACAACTACTATACCCCACACAGATCATACTCAAAAACAGTACAACCGCGCATTTCAAATAATTCCCAAATACAGAGTAAAAGTATCAAATCAGGAGCCTCTACATGGGACCAAACATGCAACAGCATGTTTGGCCTAGACTTCACAGATACACTTCGTGAATTCTATAATTTTACACCCTCCTTCAATGCCATCCAAGATCCAATCCAAAAGAAAATCACATTATTCGAATTTTTTGCAAAGATAACACAGAATGGCTAACAACAATAACTCAGCCCTCACCATAATCCAATTAAATGTGAATTCCCTAATTAGCAAAAAGAAGCGCCACGATTTGGAACTCTTCCTAAACACTGAAGAACCACACATAATTCTCTTAAATGAAACTAAAATAAAATCAAAACACCTGCTGTACTTTAGAAATTATAACTTCATCAGAAATGACAGAACTCAAAATAATGGTGGCGGAACAGGAATTTTGATCAAAAATAACATCTCCTACACCGTAGTACCGAGGCCCCCCACAATCCAGTCTATAGAATCCACTATTATCAAAATATCTTCTAATAACCACGAATTATTAATAGCCGCTGTCTATTTCACTCCGAATACAAATTTTCCATCCATACATACACATGATCTTACAGAACTTATTAAATTAAACACACATCCCAACTCATCAATCATTATAGGAGGAGACCTAAACGCCAAACATAGCTTTTGGGGAAATGCGACCCCCAATCAAAGTGGAGAAAAATTATTTCGATGGTTTAATGTAAATTGCGTTACCCAGGGCCTAAAATTCTTGCGTTCTGATCTTCCCACCTTTTATAGAACGGACACTAACTCTTACCTCGACATCTTTATAGTCTCAGACAACATAACCGTGCACCACGATCAACAAAGTTTCCCAAACCTCAAAACTATAGACTTTGAATCAGACCACCGCGCAGTAGAACTAAAAATATCTCTGAGATTTAGAATACCGAGACAACCACCTAAACAAATCCCAAATTATAGTGCAGTCAACTGGACAGAACTTAACGAACATCTCAACACAAAACTTGGCTCTCTACACATCCCAACGGACAGAATACTGAGAAAAACAGAAATTGACCACATACTAGAAAGTCTACAAGAGATGATTGATGATACTCTACGACATCATGTCCCTCTGACAACATTGAATTATAGTACGCAAATTCCACTCCCTCCTAATATAATTAGAATCATTAAACTCAAAAACACCCTACGAAGACAACTGCACAGAAATAGATATACCCCGACCTCCCACACAATAAAATCACACATTAGAAATGCGAACACCATAATTAAACAACTTATTCAAATCCATTACGATAATCACTGGAAAACCAAACTCTCTAGCATTCAACTAAACCACAACACCTTTAAAGAAATTAACAAAATCACAAAAAGGAAAACCTATAATAAAATTCCTAATCTCATCAACCCCTTAACTAACGATAGTACTGACCAGCCTACAGAGAAAGCCAATCTGTTAGGGCAAGTATTTGAGGACATACATAGTCAAAACAACTCGCTTGGGCAAGCCTGGTTTACAAACTTAATAAACGAGCAAGTCCACAAATACATTGAAATTCATAACAATCCCATAACGATATTGACCAGATCAAACCCAATAACGGCACAAGAACACCACCAAAGCAGAAATTACTCAGAAAGCCTAGCTGATCCTTCAGATATTAAATTTTATATAAAATCGAGAAATAATAAAAAATCCGCAGGAAAAGACAAAATTCCTAACTTTGCCCTAAAAAAATTGTCATCGCAATTCACCCAAACTCTTACAACCATCATTAACCATTGCTATAACATAGGGTATTTTCCGGACATTTGGAAACTTGCCATTATAGCTCCAGTTCAAAAAAAAGGAAAACCACCCAATCTCCCGACAAGCTACAGACAAATATCACTCCTATCAAACATCAGCAAAATTTACGAAAAATTCCTCCTTGATAAAATTCAAAACCACTGCGAGGCAAATAACCTCATACCTAAAAACCAATTCGGATTCCGCGCCTCGCACTCCACAACACACGCCGCGGTAGCCCTGAAAACCGACATAACAACTAAGCTAAACCAGAAAACACCGACGGTAGCTTGCCTCCTGGACGTGGAAAAGGCCTTCGACACAACATGGATTGAAGGGCTTATCTTTAAATTAATAAAACTTAAATTCAACCCACATCTGATAAAAACATTGCATAGTTTCCTGTCATACAGATCATTCAAAGTAAGAATAGAAAATTCCATGTCCAAAATATACAAAATCCTAGCAGGAGTTCCCCAAGGATCACTGCTTGGACCAGTCTTGTATACACTATACACGTCGGACATACCAACACCACCCAACTCCTTACCAAATCCTATAAAATCTTTAACATATGCTGACGACATCATCATCTACGCCTCAAGAAAAAACATAAGGAAAGCTGAAGATGATCTTAACATATACCTGGATCAGCTAAACACGTATTTTAATAAATGGAAAATTAAAATAAATACAGAAAAATGCGAGGCAATTACATTCAAAGGCACCAAAATTTTAACAAAAAAACAAAAGGAGGACTGCAAAAAACTAAAACTTTTATACAACAACACAACAATTATAAATAAAAAGGAAATCAAATATCTGGGGATAATACTAACGGAGAACCTAAAACCATATAAACACATAAAATCAATACTTCAAAAAGCAATTATATCATTCAACAGCATCAAAGGAATATTACACTACAGGAACAATTTACAAAAGAAAATTAAACTCACTTGTTACAAACAACTAATAAGGCCAATATTGGCGTACGGGTTTCCAGTATGGTCAGATCTATCATCAAGCCAAATGGAAAAACTACGCCTCTTCGAAAGGAAAATACTAAGAGCTTGTACCGGCCTAAGTCGAAAGCCTGACTCACATCTGTATATCAACAACACCAACCTATACAAGGAAGCAAACATCAAAAGAATAGACATCTACATGATAAACAACTGCATCAAATACTTCGAAACGGCAGTAAACTCAATGAACCCGCTAATAAAAAACTGCGCGGACACACTTGAACTAACCACAGATGAAGAAAACAAATATCCAGTCCCATGCAATATAAAACATCTGCATAATCAAAACAAGTTGTATAACAATAACCAGCAGCTGATCCACTACCACAAAGCCATACAACAAACAACACAACACCTAGTGTATAACATCAACCAATAAAAAATAACAAAAATAATAATAATAAATGTATACAGAATTGCGAATAGGATCTAAAATGCGCCCCTGAAAACTAAAATGTAAATATGTCAAACAAACTCAGAAGCATATAAGGTCTTAATCACAAATTCTAAACAGTCAAGCATATTAGCAAAAACACATCCTCTGTAAAATAGCACCCCCCCCCCATTGTAAATATATAATCAACACAAACTCATAAAACTATGTACCACAAAGCCGCAAAGGGCATAGAAACTTAAGTAACTATGTATAACCGTAAAATAAAATAAAACTTAAATAATACCCTAGCTTTAAGATAATACTTAGATAAAGAATATATTAAAATTTCTGTTAAGTACCACTTAATTAAAAAAATATTATAAAGAAACCTGTATAAATGAATCTTGGCAATAAAATATAATTAAATAGTAAAAATAGTCAAAATTCATCATTTCAATTTTAATTTTTGTGTGTGATTGAAGTATAATTTTATTTGTGACATATTCTAAAAAATGACTGGTCGCGGTAAAGGTGGTAAAGGATTGGGAAAAGGAGGTGCAAAACGTCATCGTAAAGTTTTACGTGATAATATCCAAGGTATTACAAAACCGGCAATTCGTCGTTTAGCTCGCCGAGGTGGTGTTAAAAGAATTAGTGGTTTAATTTATGAAGAAACACGTGGTGTTTTAAAAGTATTTTTGGAAAATGTTATTCGTGATGCAGTAACATACTGAACATGCTAAACGTAAAACTGTCACCGCTATGGATGTTGTATATGCATTAAAACGTCAAGGTCGTACTTTGTACGGTTTCGGAGGTTAAGTTAAATCTCATATACATAAAAAATCGCGTTATACGAACAAAAAACCGTCCTTTTCAGGACGAACATAAAATTACAATTTTATTAAAAGAATAAATTTATATATATATATATTGGTATTGTTTAATTCGTCTAAAATGTTTTGTGCGTAAACATATGTATGTATGTAGCGCGCAGTATATGATGTGTGGTAAAATAGTACACAATGAAAATCGTAAAATGCTCACGTACACAAAAAAAAACTGAAATATTAATAAAATACAACGTCAGCGTCTATATAGAAATTTTTTTTGTTAAGGAATTGTAGAAAATTATAACAGATGTCAGCTGGTACGTATTGTAAGTAACAATACGTATGACATTTTTACGACAAAAAAATCGGATACGGATAAATACTTACTACTCAAATTACTCGTACACTACATGAAAATTATATAAATTGATTAAAAAATACGTTTTCATAAAAATAATGTTGTTTTCCATTTTACATACATATAAAATTTATCCGACGACAATTTATATTGTCAACGATGACAAATCGAGTAAATTTATTCGAATTTTGATATACTTTACTTACTTGTCAAATCGCCCGAACATACGGGTGTAATGAAAACTATATAAATTGATTATAAATTCGAAATTGCGTTTGCGCGTACTCGATTTCATAAAAATGATGTTCCTTTTTTAAATACTTATGTATTTGATGGTCCTGATAAGGACCGATTTATGTACACTACGATTGAGTATATACACGCGCTTTTTTCATTCTTGCATAAATAAGGAAATTATTTATTTATTTTTTAGCTGCCGCCTTTTTAGGAGCGGCCTTTTTAGGTTTTGGGGTTTTTGGTTTTTTAACCGCGTCAGCTTTTGGCTTAGTTGGCTTCTGTTTTGGAGCCGATTTTACACCAGTTTTCTTAGCACTTTTCGCTGATGCGGCAGCTACTTTCTTTTTATCGCTCGCTGGTTTTTTTGTTGCCGCTTTCTTAGCACCAGCAGCGCTTGCCTTCTTAGCCACAGATTTTGGTTTTTTGTCGCCGCCTGCTTTTTTTGGTGTCGCTTTCTTTGATGAAGCGGCCGCTTTAGGTTTCTCACCACCAGATTTTTTCGGGGCTTTCGGTTTTAATGCAGCTGATATTTTAAATGAACCAGACGCACCTTTACCTTTAGTTTGCACCAATTGACCGCTTGTAACAGCTCCTTTTAAATATTTTTTAATAAATGGTGATAATTTATCTGCATCAATTTTATAAGTTGCCGAAATATATTTTTTAATCGCCTGTAATGATGAGCCGCCCCGTTCTTTTAAAGCTTTAATCGCACTTTGTACCATTTCAGACGTTGGTGGATGGTTTGGTTTAGTTTTTGGTTTTTTTACGCCGCCGCTAGCTGCTGCTTTTGTTTTCTTAATTTTTGGTGATTTTGCTGCTGGAGTGGTTGCTGCAGGAGCCTCACTTGAAATTGCGGTTTCGACATCAGCCATTTTTAATAGAATTTTTTTTTAATTATTCACTCTTTACACAGAAGTCACTTTACTTTACAATAACAGGAATTGTAATTAGCACAAGAAAAAACACTTTATTAACACACTGAGATTTAACGTTAAAAGTTAACACTTTATTTTAGCTTTTATATGAAAATTTTTCATATATTACGTATATTAAATAAAACGTATTGCATGCAGGAAGTAAATACTACCTAGCGGTAGTATAATTTTGTTGACATTTATATTTTTTGATTTCATTTTATCAAATAATTTCAATCATTGTAATTAATTTTTTATAAATATTTTATATTGATATGATCAAATATGTTACTAACTTAGAATTGAAATCATACAATTTATAATAAACTAATTATTTTACATATTTTTATCAATTTTTTTACAAAATTATATAGAAATTTTTCATCTTTTTCCTATAAAAATCAAAAATTTTTATATAAATATAAAAAATTATAATAAAATAGATTATGATACATATAATTTGATTATAATACTATATATTTATTATATAATTTAATTAAAATAATAAATGTTTATAATATTTTTTAAAAATTATATTCCAACATAAAATATGTTCATACAAAACGTCAAAATATTTTGTGTTCCGCCATTATTCACATACGAGTATTTTTATACGTACGTTCTCAATACAAGACGCACATTCGAAAGTTGTTTTATATACATATTTTTATATTTCATTAAATATATACGAGTATATATAATATAATATTATATGAATAATTATTATAACAATTTATTAAAATTAATTTATATTAAGGCGCACAAAAAAAAAATTCATTTTTTCCGAATTGTGTTTATGCTATAAGAAATTTATAGAAGCAAACAAATACAAATGAAGTATGTTTTATTTTGCACAGATGGCACTATACAATGGAAACAAATAATAATTCGCGTAATTGTTTTGCATACAATTAATTACTATGAAAATAATATAAAATTTGTTATTTATATCGTTACACATGATGATTAAAGTATGCATGTATTTCGTTCCAATTATTATAATTTCTAAAGTAAATTAAATACAAATTTTCGTTAATAGCGTGCCGCCATGTTTATTTTATTATCACGCAGATTAATTTTTTTCAATAATCATTTGTTTTTGTGTCTCCGCTGAAAAATTTAGTTCAATTATAAAAATATAGATGGGAGGCCAATAATCATTTTCTAATATTTTAACGTCATCATACGTGTTAAATATTTAAAATTTAATTTTTACATATGCATGTGTGGGTGCTGCGGGACGCTGCATTTTTGTATGTATAAATATATATGTGTATATATATATATATATATAAATATATATATCTATATATATATATATCTATATATAAATATATATATATATATAAATATATATATATATATATATATATATATATATATATATATAAATATATATATATATATATAAATTTATATATATATATATATATATATATATATATATATATATATATATATATATATATATATATATATATATATATATATATATATATATATATAAATATATATATATATATATATATATATATATATATATATATATATATATATATATATATATATATATATATATATATATATACGCATGTAGATAACGAGAGTATATTTGTATGTGTTCATTTGCAACGCTACAATTTTTTATTTTTGGTAGCGTGGTGCGTCATAATTTTTGGATTTTTTTATTTTTGTTGTAAACGTAATAAAATATAATATTCATTTTATAAAATTAATAATTTGTGGCCCTGAAAAGGACCGTTTTGTTTAAAACTATATATATATATATATATAATTCGATGAACGACTCAACCATAGATATATATATATATATATATAACATCCACCATATTAAAAAACACACGGGACACAAATTTATTTTGAGCTTGTATATTTAGTTACGGCTTTTGTTCCTTCACTTACAGCGTGCTTAGCTAATTCACCGGGTAACAATAAACGTACGGCTGTTTGAATTTCCCGTGATGTAATCGTCGAACGTTTATTATAATGAGCTAAACGCGACGCTTCCGATGCAATTCTTTCAAAAATATCATTAACAAATGAATTCATGATGCTCATGGCTTTTGATGAAATACCAGTATCGGGATGTACTTGTTTCAATACTTTATAAATGTAAATGGCATAACTTTCCTTTCGGCGTTTACGTTTGCTTTTTTTATCTCCCTTGGAAATATTTTTTTGAGCTTTTCCCGCTTTCTTAGCTGCTTTTCCGCTTGTTTTTGGTGGCATTTTTCACACACTTTATTATTGTTTGTTACAATACACACAATTAAACGATTTAGATGAAACTGTTGAAATGGTCAGAATTTGGTACGCATTTTATTGTGAAAATTTCATAAAAAAATAAAATAGTTAAGCTCCGCCTTTTTGTTTCGTATAATCGTATATATATTTTACAAATATAGAAAATGTGCCTATATAAAGAGCGTCAATTTAATAGATGCATAAATTTATACTTACTGACTGTGTGTTACGAGTGTTTGAGCGAAAACAGAAAACAAAAAAATCAATAAATAATGTCTGGTCGTGGTAAAGGCGGTAAAGTTAAAGGAAAGGCAAAGTCCCGTTCAAATCGTGCTGGATTACAATTTCCAGTTGGAAGAATTCATCGTTTATTGCGTAAAGGAAATTATGCGGAACGTGTTGGTGCCGGTGCTCCCGTATATTTAGCCGCCGTTATGGAATATTTGGCCGCTGAAGTATTAGAATTGGCGGGTAATGCAGCAAGAGACAACAAGAAAACCAGAATCATACCACGTCATTTACAATTGGCAATCCGTAATGACGAAGAATTAAATAAATTATTATCTGGTGTTACAATTGCTCAAGGTGGTGTATTACCAAATATTCAAGCCGTTTTATTACCAAAGAAAACCGAGAAAAAGGCTTAAATTATAATATTATACGAGTATGTGTAATATATTATTTCATTTTTTTAAAACAACCCTCCTTTTCAGGACGACCATAAAATTTATATTTTATGAAAAGAATAAATTTATACATCACGAAACAAACTTTTTCATGTAAAATAAATAGATTTTTTGTGTGTATATTGTGTAAACAAAAATTCACTAGATAGCGTTTCGTACTGTAAAAAGATCACGATGTGTCGACGGCAAATTTTTAATTTAAAATTCAAATCAAAAAATAATTTTTCGTTGTACAAAAATTCAATAGATATCGTTTGCGTACTGCGAACACAGACAGCTTTTTTATTTCAAGCATAAAATGTAATGTAATTCTTCTTAAATCCAACAGATAGCGTCCAAAACGGTTAGGAACTTTATTTAGATTTTTGACTGCACGAAAAACTTAATTTCGTTTCGACAAAATAATAAACATAACACGCATACATAAAATTAAAAGTCGTTTATTTTACGTTTTCCGTAGTAATCAAAATATATTCCATTTTTAAATTTTATTTATATGATGGTCCTGAAAAGGACCGTTTTTTTTTGTTGATAATTTGATTAAGTTTTAATACACAAAATTAAATTTAAGCACGTTCACCACTGATACGTCTTGCCAATTGAATATCCTTTGGCATAATTGTAACACGTTTGGCGTGAATCGCGCATAAATTGGTATCTTCAAATAAACCAACTAAATATGCTTCACTTGCTTCTTGTAATGCCATTACAGCTGACGATTGGAAACGTAAATCAGTTTTAAAATCTTGAGCAATTTCACGTACTAAACGTTGGAATGGTAATTTACGGATCAATAATTCAGTTGACTTTTGATACCGACGAATCTCACGTAAAGCTACTGTACCGGGACGATAACGATGTGGTTTTTTAACTCCACCAGTTGCTGGGGCGCTTTTACTCGCAGCCTTTGTAGCTAATTGCTTACGGGGAGCTTTACCACCGGTTGATTTACGAGCAGTTTGCTTTGTTCTTGCCATGATTTTTCACACACAAACAACACTTTTACCACAATTAAAATTCACAAGAATAAAAAATTATGTTCAATTGAAAACACAAGTTAATAGTTAGATAACACACTTTTGTCTAAACGTAACGCGAATTCACGGGCTTATTATATAGCATTTACCAAAAATACATACACATGCACACAATAAAAAATGTGAAAGAGGAACAGAAAATATAGTTGTTTACAGAAAATCGTATAGGATAAAACGAAAAGGTATAATACAAACATATATTGTTAAATAAAAAACGATTCAACGAATCAGAAAATTTATATTTATGTTTATGTAAAAAAAGAAGCCATCTTTTATTTAATTATTTTTCTTTTACGAAACGCATATAAACGGACGTGCTTTTCGTCAAAATTCAATAATTCATCATTTCAATTTTAATTTTTGTGTGTGATTGAAGTATAATTTTATTTGTGACATATTCTAAAAAATGATTGGTCGCGGTAAAGGTGGTAAAGGATTGGGAAAAGGAGGTGCAAAACGTCATCGTAAAGTTTTACGTGATAATATCCAAGGTATTACAAAACCGGCAATTCGTCGTTTAGCTCGCCGAGGTGGTGTTAAAAGAATTAGTGGTTTAATTTATGAAGAAACACGTGGTGTTTTAAAAGTATTTTTGGAAAATGTTATTCGTGATGCAGTAACATATACTGAACATGCTAAACGTAAAACTGTCACCGCTATGGATGTTGTATATGCATTAAAACGTCAAGGTCGTACTTTGTACGGTTTCGGAGGTTAAGTTAAATCTCATATACATAAAAAATCGCGTTATACGAACAAAAAACCGTCCTTTTCAGGACGAACATAAAATTACAATTTTATTAAAAGAATAAATTTATATATATATATATTGGTATTGTTTAATTCGTCTAAAATGTTTTGTGCGTAAACATATGTATGTATGTAGCGCGCAGTATATGATGTGTGGTAAAATAGTACACAATGAAAATCGTAAAATGCTCACGTACACAAAAAAAAACTGAAATATTAATAAAATACAACGTCAGCGTCTATATAGAAATTTTTTTTGTTAAGGAATTGTAGAAAATTATAACAGATGTCAGCTGGTACGTATTGTAAGTAACAATACGTATGACATTTTTACGACAAAAAAATCGGATACGGATAAATACTTACTACTCAAATTACTCGTACACTACATGAAAATTATATAAATTGATTAAAAAATACGTTTTCATAAAAATAATGTTGTTTTCCATTTTACATACATATAAAATTTATCCGACGACAATTTATATTGTCAACGATGACAAATCGAGTAAATTTATTCGAATTTTGATATACTTTACTTACTTGTCAAATCGCCCGAACATACGGGTGTAATGAAAACTATATAAATTGATTATAAATTCGAAATTGCGTTTGCGCGTACTCGATTTCATAAAAATGATGTTCCTTTTTTAAATACTTATGTATTTGATGGTCCTGATAAGGACCGATTTATGTACACTACGATTGAGTATATACACGCGCTTTTTTCATTCTTGCATAAATAAGGAAATTATTTATTTATTTTTTAGCTGCCGCCTTTTTAGGAGCGGCCTTTTTAGGTTTTGGGGTTTTTGGTTTTTTAACCGCGTCAGCTTTTGGCTTAGTTGGCTTCTGTTTTGGAGCCGATTTTACACCAGTTTTCTTAGCACTTTTCGCTGATGCGGCAGCTACTTTCTTTTTATCGCTCGCTGGTTTTTTTGTTGCCGCTTTCTTAGCACCAGCAGCGCTTGCCTTCTTAGCCACAGATTTTGGTTTTTTGTCGCCGCCTGCTTTTTTTGGTGTCGCTTTCTTTGATGAAGCGGCCGCTTTAGGTTTCTCACCACCAGATTTTTTCGGGGCTTTCGGTTTTAATGCAGCTGATATTTTAAATGAACCAGACGCACCTTTACCTTTAGTTTGCACCAATTGACCGCTTGTAACAGCTCCTTTTAAATATTTTTTAATAAATGGTGATAATTTATCTGCATCAATTTTATAAGTTGCCGAAATATATTTTTTAATCGCCTGTAATGATGAGCCGCCCCGTTCTTTTAAAGCTTTAATCGCACTTTGTACCATTTCAGACGTTGGTGGATGGTTTGGTTTAGTTTTTGGTTTTTTTACGCCGCCGCTAGCTGCTGCTTTTGTTTTCTTAATTTTTGGTGATTTTGCTGCTGGAGTGGTTGCTGCAGGAGCCTCACTTGAAATTGCGGTTTCGACATCAGCCATTTTTAATAGAATTTTTTTTTAATTATTCACTCTTTACACAGAAGTCACTTTACTTTACAATAACAGGAATTGTAATTAGCACAAGAAAAAACACTTTATTAACACACTGAGATTTAACGTTAAAAGTTAACACTTTATTTTAGCTTTTATATGAAAATTTTTCATATATTACGTATATTAAATAAAACGTATTGCATGCAGGAAGTAAATACTACCTAGCGGTAGTATAATTTTGTTGACATTTATATTTTTTGATTTCATTTTATCAAATAATTTCAATCATTGTAATTAATTTTTTATAAATATTTTATATTGATATGATCAAATATGTTACTAACTTAGAATTGAAATCATACAATTTATAATAAACTAATTATTTTACATATTTTTATCAATTTTTTTACAAAATTATATAGAAATTTTTCATCTTTTTCCTATAAAAATCAAAAATTTTTATATAAATATAAAAAATTATAATAAAATAGATTATGATACATATAATTTGATTATAATACTATATATTTATTATATAATTTAATTAAAATAATAAATGTTTATAATATTTTTTAAAAATTATATTCCAACATAAAATATGTTCATACAAAACGTCAAAATATTTTGTGTTCCGCCATTATTCACATACGAGTATTTTTATACGTACGTTCTCAATACAAGACGCACATTCGAAAGTTGTTTTATATACATATTTTTATATTTCATTAAATATATACGAGTATATATAATATAATATTATATGAATAATTATTATAACAATTTATTAAAATTAATTTATATTAAGGCGCACAAAAAAAAAATTCATTTTTTCCGAATTGTGTTTATGCTATAAGAAATTTATAGAAGCAAACAAATACAAATGAAGTATGTTTTATTTTGCACATATGGCACTATACAATGGAAACAAATAATAATTCGCGTAATTGTTTTGCATACAATTAATTACTATGAAAATAATATAAAATTTGTTATTTATATCGTTACACATGATGATTAAAGTATGCATGTATTTCGTTCCAATTATTATAATTTCTAAAGTAAATTAAATACAAATTTTCGTTAATAGCGTGCCGCCATGTTTATTTTATTATCACGCAGATTAATTTTTTTCAATAATCATTTGTTTTTGTGTCTCCGCTGAAAAATTTAGTTCAATTATAAAAATATAGATGGGAGGCCAATAATCATTTTCTAATATTTTAACGTCATCATACGTGTTAAATATTTAAAATTTAATTTTTACATATGCATGTGTGGGTGCTGCGGGACGCTGCATTTTTGGATTCGGTGTATACATATGCATGTAAATGGGTTTATATATATGTATAAATATATATGTGTATATATATATATATATAAATATATATATATCTATATATATATATATCTATATATAAATATATATATATATATAAATATATATATATATATATATATATATATATATATATATATAAATATATATATATATATATAAATTTATATATATATATATATATATATATATATATATATATATATATATAAATATATATATATATATATATATATATATATATATATATATATATATATATATATATATATATATATATATATATATATACGCATGTAGATAACGAGAGTATATTTGTATGTGTTCATTTGCAACGCTACAATTTTTTATTTTTGGTAGCGTGGTGCGTCATAATTTTTGGATTTTTTTATTTTTGTTGTAAACGTAATAAAATATAATATTCATTTTATAAAATTAATAATTTGTGGCCCTGAAAAGGACCGTTTTGTTTAAAACTATATATATATATATATATAATTCGATGAACGACTCAACCATAGATATATATATATATATATATATAACATCCACCATATTAAAAAACACACGGGACACAAATTTATTTTGAGCTTGTATATTTAGTTACGGCTTTTGTTCCTTCACTTACAGCGTGCTTAGCTAATTCACCGGGTAACAATAAACGTACGGCTGTTTGAATTTCCCGTGATGTAATCGTCGAACGTTTATTATAATGAGCTAAACGCGACGCTTCCGATGCAATTCTTTCAAAAATATCATTAACAAATGAATTCATGATGCTCATGGCTTTTGATGAAATACCAGTATCGGGATGTACTTGTTTCAATACTTTATAAATGTAAATGGCATAACTTTCCTTTCGGCGTTTACGTTTGCTTTTTTTATCTCCCTTGGAAATATTTTTTTGAGCTTTTCCGGCTTTCTTAGCTGCTTTTCCGCTTGTTTTTGGTGGCATTTTTCACACACTTTATTATTGTTTGTTACAATACACACAATTAAACGATTTAGATGAAACTGTTGAAATGGTCAGAATTTGGTACGCATTTTATTGTGAAAATTTCATAAAAAAATAAAATAGTTAAGCTCCGCCTTTTTGTTTCGTATAATCGTATATATATTTACAAATATAGAAAATGTGCCTATATAAAGAGCGTCAATTTAATAGATGAATAAATTTATACTTACTGACTGTGTGTTACGAGTGTTTGAGTGAAAACAGAAAACAAAAAAATCAATAAATAATGTCTGGTCGTGGTAAAGGCGGTAAAGTTAAAGGAAAGGCAAAGTCCCGTTCAAATCGTGCTGGATTACAATTTCCAGTTGGAAGAATTCATCGTTTATTGCGTAAAGGAAATTATGCGGAACGTGTTGGTGCCGGTGCTCCCGTATATTTAGCCGCCGTTATGGAATATTTGGCCGCTGAAGTATTAGAATTGGCGGGTAATGCAGCAAGAGACAACAAGAAAACCAGAATCATACCACGTCATTTACAATTGGCAATCCGTAATGACGAAGAATTAAATAAATTATTATCTGGTGTTACAATTGCTCAAGGTGGTGTATTACCAAATATTCAAGCCGTTTTATTACCAAAGAAAACCGAGAAAAAGGCTTAAATTATAATATTATACGAGTATGTGTAATATATTATTTCATTTTTTTAAAACAACCCTCCTTTTCAGGACGACCATAAAATTTATATTTTATGAAAAGAATAAATTTATACATCACGAAACAAACTTTTTCATGTAAAATAAATAGTTTTTTTGTGTGTATATTGTGTAAACAAAAATTCACTAGATAGCGTTTCGTACTGTAAAAAGATCACGATGTGTCGACGGCAAATTTTTAATTTAAAATTCAAATCAAAAAATAATTTTTCGTTGTACAAAAATTCAATAGATATCGTTTGCGTACTGCGAACACAGACAGCTTTTTTATTTCAAGCATAAAATGTAATGTAATTCTTCTTAAATCCAACAGATAGCGTCCAAAACGGTTAGGAACTTTATTTAGATTTTTGACTGCACGAAAAACTTAATTTCGTTTCGACAAAATAATAAACATAACACGCATACATAAAATTAAAAGTCGTTTATTTTACGTTTTCCGTAGTAATCAAAATATATTCCATTTTTAAATTTTATTTATATGATGGTCCTGAAAAGGACCGTTTTTTTTTTGTTGATAATTTGATTAAGTTTTAATACACAAAATTAAATTTAAGCACGTTCACCACGGATACGTCTTGCCAATTGAATATCCTTTGGCATAATTGTAACACGTTTGGCGTGAATCGCGCATAAATTGGTATCTTCAAATAAACCAACTAAATATGCTTCACTTGCTTCTTGTAATGCCATTACAGCTGACGATTGGAAACGTAAATCAGTTTTAAAATCTTGAGCAATTTCACGTACTAAACGTTGGAATGGTAATTTACGGATCAATAATTCAGTTGACTTTTGATACCGACGAATCTCACGTAAAGCTACTGTACCGGGACGATAACGATGTGGTTTTTTAACTCCACCAGTTGCTGGGGCGCTTTTACGCGCAGCCTTTGTAGCTAATTGCTTACGGGGAGCTTTACCACCGGTTGATTTACGAGCAGTTTGCTTTGTTCTTGCCATGATTTTTCACACACAAACAACACTTTTACCACAATTAAAATTCACAAGAATAAAAAATTATGTTCAATTGAAAACACAAGTTAATAGTTAGATAACACACTTTTGTCTAAACGTAACGCGAATTCACGGGCTTATTATATAGCATTTACCAAAAATACATACACATGCACACAATAAAAAATGTGAAAGAGGAACAGAAAATATAGTTGTTTACAGAAAATCGTATAGGATAAAACGAAAAGGTATAATACAAACATATATTGTTAAATAAAAAACGATTCAACGAATCAGAAAATTTATATTTATGTTTATGTAAAAAAAGAAGCCATCTTTTATTTAATTATTTTTCTTTTACGAAACGCATATAAACGGACGTGCTTTTCGTCAAAATTCAATAATTCATCATTTCAATTTTAATTTTTGTGTGTGATTGAAGTATAATTTTATTTGTGACATATTCTAAAAAATGACTGGTCGCGGTAAAGGTGGTAAAGGATTGGGAAAAGGAGGTGCAAAACGTCATCGTAAAGTTTTACGTGATAATATCCAAGGTATTACAAAACCGGCAATTCGTCGTTTAGCTCGCCGAGGTGGTGTTAAAAGAATTAGTGGTTTAATTTATGAAGAAACACGTGGTGTTTTAAAAGTATTTTTGGAAAATGTTATTCGTGATGCAGTAACATATACTGAACATGCTAAACGTAAAACTGTCACCGCTATGGATGTTGTATATGCATTAAAACGTCAAGGTCGTACTTTGTACGGTTTCGGAGGTTAAGTTAAATCTCATATACATAAAAAATCGCGTTATACGAACAAAAAACCGTCCTTTTCAGGACGAACATAAAATTACAATTTTATTAAAAGAATAAATTTATATATATATATATTGGTATTGTTTAATTCGTCTAAAATGTTTTGTGCGTAAACATATGTATGTATGTAGCGCGCAGTATATGATGTGTGGTAAAATAGTACACAATGAAAATCGTAAAATGCTCACGTACACAAAAAAAAACTGAAATATTAATAAAATACAACGTCAGCGTCTATATAGAAATTTTTTTTGTTAAGGAATTGTAGAAAATTATAACAGATGTCAGCTGGTACGTATTGTAAGTAACAATACGTATGACATTTTTACGACAAAAAAATCGGATACGGATAAATACTTACTACTCAAATTACTCGTACACTACATGAAAATTATATAAATTGATTAAAAAATACGTTTTCATAAAAATAATGTTGTTTTCCATTTTACATACATATAAAATTTATCCGACGACAATTTATATTGTCAACGATGACAAATCGAGTAAATTTATTCGAATTTTGATATACTTTACTTACTTGTCAAATCGCCCGAACATACGGGTGTAATGAAAACTATATAAATTGATTATAAATTCGAAATTGCGTTTGCGCGTACTCGATTTCATAAAAATGATGTTCCTTTTTTAAATACTTATGTATTTGATGGTCCTGATAAGGACCGATTTATGTACACTACGATTGAGTATATACACGCGCTTTTTTCATTCTTGCATAAATAAGGAAATTATTTATTTATTTTTTAGCTGCCGCCTTTTTAGGAGCGGCCTTTTTAGGTTTTGGGGTTTTTGGTTTTTTAACCGCGTCAGCTTTTGGCTTAGTTGGCTTCTGTTTTGGAGCCGATTTTACACCAGTTTTCTTAGCACTTTTCGCTGATGCGGCAGCTACTTTCTTTTTATCGCTCGCTGGTTTTTTTGTTGCCGCTTTCTTAGCACCAGCAGCGCTTGCCTTCTTAGCCACAGATTTTGGTTTTTTGTCGCCGCCTGCTTTTTTTGGTGTCGCTTTCTTTGATGAAGCGGCCGCTTTAGGTTTCTCACCACCAGATTTTTTCGGGGCTTTCGGTTTTAATGCAGCTGATATTTTAAATGAACCAGACGCACCTTTACCTTTAGTTTGCACCAATTGACCGCTTGTAACAGCTCCTTTTAAATATTTTTTAATAAATGGTGATAATTTATCTGCATCAATTTTATAAGTTGCCGAAATATATTTTTTAATCGCCTGTAATGATGAGCCGCCCCGTTCTTTTAAAGCTTTAATCGCACTTTGTACCATTTCAGACGTTGGTGGATGGTTTGGTTTAGTTTTTGGTTTTTTTACGCCGCCGCTAGCTGCTGCTTTTGTTTTCTTAATTTTTGGTGATTTTGCTGCTGGAGTGGTTGCTGCAGGAGCCTCACTTGAAATTGCGGTTTCGACATCAGCCATTTTTAATAGAATTTTTTTTTAATTATTCACTCTTTACACAGAAGTCACTTTACTTTACAATAACAGGAATTGTAATTAGCACAAGAAAAAACACTTTATTAACACACTGAGATTTAACGTTAAAAGTTAACACTTTATTTTAGCTTTTATATGAAAATTTTTCATATATTACGTATATTAAATAAAACGTATTGCATGCAGGAAGTAAATACTACCTAGCGGTAGTATAATTTTGTTGACATTTATATTTTTTGATTTCATTTTATCAAATAATTTCAATCATTGTAATTAATTTTTTATAAATATTTTATATTGATATGATCAAATATGTTACTAACTTAGAATTGAAATCATACAATTTATAATAAACTAATTATTTTACATATTTTTATCAATTTTTTTACAAAATTATATAGAAATTTTTCATCTTTTTCCTATAAAAATCAAAAATTTTTATATAAATATAAAAAATTATAATAAAATAGATTATGATACATATAATTTGATTATAATACTATATATTTATTATATAATTTAATTAAAATAATAAATGTTTATAATATTTTTAAAAAATTATATTCCAACATAAAATATGTTCATACAAAACGTCAAAATATTTTGTGTTCCGCCATTATTCACATACGAGTATTTTTATACGTACGTTCTCAATACAAGACGCACATTCGAAAGTTGTTTTATATACATATTTTTATATTTCATTAAATATATACGAGTATATATAATATAATATTATATGAATAATTATTATAACAATTTATTAAAATTAATTTATATTAAGGCGCACAAAAAAAAAATTCATTTTTTCCGAATTGTGTTTATGCTATAAGAAATTTATAGAAGCAAACAAATACAAATGAAGTATGTTTTATTTTGCACAGATGGCACTATACAATGGAAACAAATAATAATTCGCGTAATTGTTTTGCATACAATTAATTACTATGAAAATAATATAAAATTTGTTATTTATATCGTTACACATGATGATTAAAGTATGCATGTATTTCGTTCCAATTATTATAATTTCTAAAGTAAATTAAATACAAATTTTCGTTAATAGCGTGCCGCCATGTTTATTTTATTATCACGCAGATTAATTTTTTTCAATAATCATTTGTTTTTGTGTCTCCGCTGAAAAATTTAGTTCAATTATAAAAATATAGATGGGAGGCCAATAATCATTTTCTAATATTTTAACGTCATCATACGTGTTAAATATTTAAAATTTAATTTTTACATATGCATGTGTGGGTGCTGCGGGACGCTGCATTTTTGGATTCGGTGTATACATATGCATGTAAATGGGTTTATATATATGTATAAATATATATGTGTATATATATATATATATATAAATATATATATCTATATATATATATATATCTATATATAAATATATATATATATATAAATATATATATATATATATATATATATATATATATATATATAAATATATATATATATATATAAATTTATATATATATATATATATATATATATATATATATATATATATATATATATATATATATATATATATATATATATATATATATATATATATATATATATATATATATATACGCATGTAGATAACGAGAGTATATTTGTATGTGTTCATTTGCAACGCTACAATTTTTTATTTTTGGTAGCGTGGTGCGTCATAATTTTTGGATTTTTTTATTTTTGTTGTAAACGTAATAAAATATAATATTCATTTTATAAAATTAATAATTTGTGGCCCTGAAAAGGACCGTTTTGTTTAAAACTATATATATATATATATATATAATTCGATGAACGACTCAACCATAGATATATATATATATATATATAACATCCACCATATTAAAAAACACACGGGACACAAATTTATTTTGAGCTTGTATATTTAGTTACGGCTTTTGTTCCTTCACTTACAGCGTGCTTAGCTAATTCACCGGGTAACAATAAACGTACGGCTGTTTGAATTTCCCGTGATGTAATCGTCGAACGTTTATTATAATGAGCTAAACGCGACGCTTCCGATGCAATTCTTTCAAAAATATCATTAACAAATGAATTCATGATGCTCATGGCTTTTGATGAAATACCAGTATCGGGATGTACTTGTTTCAATACTTTATAAATGTAAATGGCATAACTTTCCTTTCGGCGTTTACGTTTGCTTTTTTTATCTCCCTTGGAAATATTTTTTTGAGCTTTTCCGGCTTTCTTAGCTGCTTTTCCGCTTGTTTTTGGTGGCATTTTTCACACACTTTATTATTGTTTGTTACAATACACACAATTAAACGATTTAGATGAAACTGTTGAAATGGTCAGAATTTGGTACGCATTTTATTGTGAAAATTTCATAAAAAAATAAAATAGTTAAGCTCCGCCTATTTGTTTCGTATAATCGTATATATATTTTACAAATATAGAAAATGTGCCTATATAAAGAGCGTCAATTTAATAGATGCATAAATTTATACTTACTGACTGTGTGTTACGAGTGTTTGAGCGAAAACAGAAAACAAAAAAATCAATAAATAATGTCTGGTCGTGGTAAAGGCGGTAAAGTTAAAGGAAAGGCAAAGTCCCGTTCAAATCGTGCTGGATTACAATTTCCAGTTGGAAGAATTCATCGTTTATTGCGTAAAGGAAATTATGCGGAACGTGTTGGTGCCGGTGCTCCCGTATATTTAGCCGCCGTTATGGAATATTTGGCCGCTGAAGTATTAGAATTGGCGGGTAATGCAGCAAGAGACAACAAGAAAACCAGAATCATACCACGTCATTTACAATTGGCAATCCGTAATGACGAAGAATTAAATAAATTATTATCTGGTGTTACAATTGCTCAAGGTGGTGTATTACCAAATATTCAAGCCGTTTTATTACCAAAGAAAACCGAGAAAAAGGCTTAAATTATAATATTATACGAGTATGTGTAATATATTATTTCATTTTTTTAAAACAACCGTCCTTTTCAGGACGACCATAAAATTTATATTTTATGAAAAGAATAAATTTATACATCACGAAACAAACTTTTTCATGTAAAATAAATAGTTTTTTTGTGTGTATATTGTGTAAACAAAAATTCACTAGATAGCGTTTCGTACTGTAAAAAGATCACGATGTGTCGACGGCAAATTTTTAATTTAAAATTCAAATCAAAAAATAATTTTTCGTTGTACAAAAATTCAATAGATATCGTTTGCGTACTGCGAACACAGACAGCTTTTTTATTTCAAGCATAATTCTTCTTAAATCCAATATATGTTTGTATTATACCTTTTCGTTTTATCCTATACGATTTTCTGTAAACAACTATATTTTCTGTTCCTCTTTCACATTTTTTATTGTGTGCATGTGTATGTATTTTTGGTAAATGCTATATAATAAGCCCGTGAATTCGCGTTACGTTTTTATAAAAAAAAAAAAGACTCAGAGAGAAGAAGTCAGGTAGCGATCATCAACTTGTGTTTTATTCTCATTGCGACCATCTGCTGTTGTTTTTATACCACATAAATCTGTTTTTTTTCAAAACAAAAAAAGCAACAAAAGACCAAATAAAAGTGAAGTGAAGTTAAAATTAATAAAGTTATTGTGAGTGCAATAAAGTTGAAAAAAGTAAAAATAGAAACAAAAGTTAATTGCAAGTGAGTCAAAAATGACTACAACAAAAACAAAAAAATCTCGCAAGTGCAAGGTAGCAGCACTTGAAATTCGCATAAACACTCTACACGAGCAGATGCTGCAAATAACGTCGGCACTGAAAACTATGCTTGCAAGAAACGAAACGGGAGGTATATTGCAAGAAGTGCCAACCCCGCCAGTAGAAACACAGCCGAAAGTAACCGTACAACATGTATCCGGCCCAACCGCTTCGACCAAGCGAGGTCATGATTCTGGCGAGGAGGAAAGTATCGTTCTTGACACGGTAGCTACCGAGAGAACTGCCAAGAAACCGAAAAACTCTGACGAGGTGGCAATAACCTTCGAAAGCAGTATGGCAGACATTTCATCATCAACCATCGATGCCAACATACCGAAACCTACGATCAGACCCAAACGCCCGCCACCAATTGTTCTGCATAACGTGGCATCCGAAAAAGTGCATGAAACAACAAAACACATTATTACGGTAGCCGGAGGTCGCGCCACCTTCAAATGCGGTGGAAACTCGATATCAGTAGCCACCACAAATAAAGAGGATTGGTCAAAAATCAGGCAGGAGATCGACAAAGAAGAAAACATCGAATATCACACCTACACGCATCCTGACGACAAAAGAGTTGCGTATGTTATGCGTGGAGCACATTCATCTCTCCCACCGAGCGAAATTGAAGCAACCCTCAAAGAACAACATCAAATCGAGGCAAAAGTATCTCTTATGACCTTCAAACGGAAAGCTGCTAACGGTACCTTGACATACGTGCCGATGCCGCTTTTCCAAGTCATAGTGGAAAAGGACATGCCAACTGAGAAGCTGTTGGCAATAAGAAATATGTCGTACTATAGTGTCAGCTGGGAAAAGAAAAGAGGTCGAGCCCAGGTAACACAATGTCGGAATTGCCAGAGATTCGGCCACACCTCATCAAACTGCGGTCGTATCTTCCGATGCATAAAATGCACAGAAAGCCATGGCGAAGGAATGTGCTCCAACACCAACAGGGACGAGAAACCAGCAATGTGTGTCAACTGTGGGGAGCAGCATCCGGCAAACTACAGCAAGTACCAGGTAAGAGAAAAGTATTTAATTAGAACTGCCCCCCGTAAACCAGATCAAGCCCGATTCCCTTCAGGACTCGGACTTCGGAGAGACGGAGTTCCATACGCGAAAGCTATTCAAGCCATTCCCACTCCATCGCCTTCCAGCAATAGCGTAAATCGCCTAATGCAGGAATGCACGGAGCTGTTTGGGTCCAACCTCTTCGATCTCAAGGAGAAGTGCGACAAATTCTTCACAGAATACGATAACATCCCTCAGACTAACGCCGCCGAAAAACGCCTAGCCTTTATGAGATTTTTAACCACCTTATCCAACGTCATATGAAGGAACAACTTCTATGTATTTCTCTAAATGTCAATAGCCTAGTCTCTACGGCTCGACGAGGTGAACTGGAGTATCTGATGTCTCGCCATCAACCCCACTTAGTATTTTTATCAGAAACGCACCTTAACGAACGGCATAGATTAAAGTTCCCCGGCTATGTCACAGCTAGGCAGGATGGTCGCACGGCTGGGTCAGGAGGAACTGCTATCCTAATACAGGAAAGCATTCCACATTTCAAGGCTCGAGCGTTCATCTCTGACGAAACTGAGGCAACGCTAATAAACATTGGAACCCCCAAAGATTTCATTACAGCCTGTTCCATATATGTCAGAAAAATTAATAAGAACAACATCAAATATCTCACTAACAATAGCAATAAGACTATAGTGGCGGGAGACTTCAACTCCAGGCACACCTTGTGGAATTGCCGCTCAAACAACAAGAATGGAGAGGATCTCCAAAAAATCTGCATGGAATCAAATCTGTTACTAAATGCTCCTGACGAGCCCACATTTCCAAAAGCCTCCTCAGTACTTGATCTAGTTCTCACCAAGAATATAATCCTTTCAGAGCAGCCACAGGTGCTGCATGAATTCTGCTCCGATCACCTACCAGTAACTTTCGAAATCCCAGTGAAAGTCACAGCTAGCCCACCAACAATATTTAGAAATTATTCCTTAGCAAACTGGGAAACATTTAAAGTCCATATGCATCAAAATCTCCCTACAAATCCTCCTATGACCACTACAAACCAGATCGAAGCATGCGCTTCCAACTTTTCAAAAACGATCCAGCACTCCATCAAAAACACCATACCAATCTCTAAAGCTAAAGACAAAGCTCAACTCCCATCCGAACTGCAACGTCTCATAAAAAAACGGAATCACATGAACCGACTTCACTACAGATATCCCGGATCCATGGTAAAATCCGAAATAAATTTCCTATCCAAATTAATTTCGTTCTGGTTTCAACAACTAAAGAACAAAGATTTCAAAACTAGACTGAAAAGAATACCTGATAACTCCCCAGAAATATTCAATGAGATTCGAAAGCTCAACGGCAAATCGAACAATCAGATCAGCCAGATCGCTCATCATCCACACCCAATCATTGATCCACAGCAGATTGTAGAACACGTTGCGTCCCACTTCGAGAAAGTTCATTCACAGAATGAAGTCTTAAAAGACCCCCACTTTTCCCAATTCGTGGATTCTACAGTAACCAGTTTCATAGCGGCACCACCAGTCAATCCAATCATCTCACCAGTCAAAGTAGAAGAAATTGCTGATATATTGAAGCACCTAAATAAAAGAAAAGCCCCCGGGGACGATGACATACCCAACGCTGTACTGAGAAACCTACCTGAGAAAGCAATCAGTCAATACACAGATCTCCTTAATGCAATATTCAGAACAGGCCACTTCCCAGATTGTTGGAAAATAGGCAAAGTTGTCCCTATACCTAAACCAGGTAAACCGTCAAATAAAACTGAGAACACCCGACCTATAACACTCCTAAACGGATTAAGCAAAGTAGCAGAAATAGCCATTCTTAGCAGATTACTTCCCTTAATTAAACCATACATCCCTGAGGAGCAGTTCGGATTTCGTCCCGGGCACTGCACCACTCAAGCTGTCATGAGGCTTAAAAATACAGTTAAAAACTCCAAACGGTTTGGACGATCGACAATTGCGGCTTTCCTAGATATAGAAAAAGCCTTCGACACAGTTTGGCACAATGGTCTAATTTACAAATTAATCAATCGCGGTATCCCTTACTACCTTATCAAGCTGATCTACTCTTACCTCAGAGGCCGAAAATTCTACGTTCACCTGAACAACTATTCATCCACCATCAAAACAGTGCTTGCGGGAGTCGCACAAGGGTCGGTCCTAGGACCACACCTCTTCTGTTTCTACTATCACGACATACCAAAATCAAACAACAAAGAAACCAAGATTCAAATCTACGCTGATGATACCACCATTTTCACCTCTTCTGTCAGTGCTAAAAAGTCTACCTCTCGCCTTTCAGAATACCTCAGCCGGTATTCTAACTACGCAAGAAAATGGAACATCAAAATAAATCACGGTAAAACCGAAATCATCCACTTCCACCAAAATAAATATTCTAAGGCTCCTAAAGCAGAACCCATTCTCTTCGAAGGTAGCATTCTGGAACCCAAATCTCAAGTAAAATATCTAGGAGTCGTTCTTGATAAGAAACTCTCCCAAAATCCGCAAATCAAATACATCAAGAAAAAAGCCTTCGCCGCTCGGCAACAACTCTACAGATTCCTAAACAGAAGCAGCCCTCTCTCTTCCAAAAATAAATTAAGGCTATACAAAGCGTATATAAGGCCCGTCCTAACTTACGCGATGCCTGTATGGATGGGAGACATGACCAAAACTCAGTGGAAAAGTCTTTCCTCTATCCAGGCAAACGCTCTGCGATTTGTGTTCGACGATTGGCCCAAACCACCAAACTACAAATGCACTCGCAATTCCGAGCTGGAGTCCCGTGCAAGGATTGAAAAAATTCAAGACCACGCCCGACGTCTCCAAGCGAGATTTGTAGAAAAAACGCTACGCTCTAGGACTTCGTTCCTCCGCAATATTCTCTATCCGTGGGACCTGGAACTCCAGGGGCAGTCACTAAGCTTACCTGGCACAGTAAAGTAATAAACAAACATAACTACAAATAAAACTCAAACAAATGTCGGAAGGTGCATGCATACAGATACCGGTTTGTACGTATGCATGAACCACAAGACAATTATGTTTTAAGGTAATTAGGTTAAGCCAAAATAATGTATATGAATAAATCATAAAATAAAAATAACCAAAAAAAAAAAAAAAAAAAAAAAAAAAAAAAAAAAAAAAAATCACATTCAAAAAGAAAATTAGACGAGAAAGCTGCGGCTAAGACTCTAGGCTAAGAAATCAATGTATTAGTATTAAGGCAAATGTAAATAAATTTTGAAATATAAAAAAAAAAAAAAAAAACGTCAAAATTCATCATTTCAATTTTAATTTTTGTGTGTGATTGAAGTATAATTTTATTTGTGACATATTCTAAAAAATGACTGGTCGCGGTAAAGGTGGTAAAGGATTGGGAAAAGGAGGTGCAAAACGTCATCGTAAAGTTTTACGTGATAATATCCAAGGTATTACAAAACCGGCAATTCGTCGTTTAGCTCGCCGAGGTGGTGTTAAAAGAATTAGTGGTTTAATTTATGAAGAAACACGTGGTGTTTTAAAAGTATTTTTGGAAAATGTTATTCGTGATGCAGTAACATATACTGAACATGCTAAACGTAAAACTGTCACCGCTATGGATGTTGTATATGCATTAAAACGTCAAGGTCGTACTTTGTACGGTTTCGGAGGTTAAGTTAAATCTCATATACATAAAAAATCGCGTTATACGAACAAAAAACCGTCCTTTTCAGGACGAACATAAAATTACAATTTTATTAAAAGAATAAATTTATATATATATATATATATTGGTATTGTTTAATTCGTCTAAAATGTTTTGTGCGTAAACATATGTATGTATGTAGCGCGCAGTATATGATGTGTGGTAAAATAGTACACAATGAAAATCGTAAAATGCTCACGTACACAAAAAAAAACTGAAATATTAATAAAATACAACGTCAGCGTCTATATAGAAATTTTTTTTGTTAAGGAATTGTAGAAAATTATAACAGATGTCAGCTGGTACGTATTGTAAGTAACAATACGTATGACATTTTTACGACAAAAAAATCGGATACGGATAAATACTTACTACTCAAATTACTCGTACACTACATGAAAATTATATAAATTGATTAAAAAATACGTTTTCATAAAAATAATGTTGTTTTCCATTTTACATACATATAAAATTTATCCGACGACAATTTATATTGTCAACGATGACAAATCGAGTAAATTTATTCGAATTTTGATATACTTTACTTACTTGTCAAATCGCCCGAACATACGGGTGTAATGAAAACTATATAAATTGATTATAAATTCGAAATTGCGTTTGCGCGTACTCGATTTCATAAAAATGATGTTCCTTTTTTAAATACTTATGTATTTGATGGTCCTGATAAGGACCGATTTATGTACACTACGATTGAGTATATACACGCGCTTTTTTCATTCTTGCATAAATAAGGAAATTATTTATTTATTTTTTAGCTGCCGCCTTTTTAGGAGCGGCCTTTTTAGGTTTTGGGGTTTTTGGTTTTTTAACCGCGTCAGCTTTTGGCTTAGTTGGCTTCTGTTTTGGAGCCGATTTTACACCAGTTTTCTTAGCACTTTTCGCTGATGCGGCAGCTACTTTCTTTTTATCGCTCGCTGGTTTTTTTGTTGCCGCTTTCTTAGCACCAGCAGCGCTTGCCTTCTTAGCCACAGATTTTGGTTTTTTGTCGCCGCCTGCTTTTTTTGGTGTCGCTTTCTTTGATGAAGCGGCCGCTTTAGGTTTCTCACCACCAGATTTTTTCGGGGCTTTCGGTTTTAATGCAGCTGATATTTTAAATGAACCAGACGCACCTTTACCTTTAGTTTGCACCAATTGACCGCTTGTAACAGCTCCTTTTAAATATTTTTTAATAAATGGTGATAATTTATCTGCATCAATTTTATAAGTTGCCGAAATATATTTTTTAATCGCCTGTAATGATGAGCCGCCCCGTTCTTTTAAAGCTTTAATCGCACTTTGTACCATTTCAGACGTTGGTGGATGGTTTGGTTTAGTTTTTGGTTTTTTTACGCCGCCGCTAGCTGCTGCTTTTGTTTTCTTAATTTTTGGTGATTTTGCTGCTGGAGTGGTTGCTGCAGGAGCCTCACTTGAAATTGCGGTTTCGACATCAGCCATTTTTAATAGAATTTTTTTTTAATTATTCACTCTTTACACAGAAGTCACTTTACTTTACAATAACAGGAATTGTAATTAGCACAAGAAAAAACACTTTATTAACACACTGAGATTTAACGTTAAAAGTTAACACTTTATTTTAGCTTTTATATGAAAATTTTTCATATATTACGTATATTAAATAAAACGTATTGCATGCAGGAAGTAAATACTACCTAGCGGTAGTATAATTTTGTTGACATTTATATTTTTTGATTTCATTTTATCAAATAATTTCAATCATTGTAATTAATTTTTTATAAATATTTTATATTGATATGATCAAATATGTTACTAACTTAGAATTGAAATCATACAATTTATAATAAACTAATTATTTTACATATTTTTATCAATTTTTTTACAAAATTATATAGAAATTTTTCATCTTTTTCCTATAAAAATCAAAAATTTTTATATAAATATAAAAAATTATAATAAAATAGATTATGATACATATAATTTGATTATAATACTATATATTTATTATATAATTTAATTAAAATAATAAATGTTTATAATATTTTTTAAAAATTATATTCCAACATAAAATATGTTCATACAAAACGTCAAAATATTTTGTGTTCCGCCATTATTCACATACGAGTATTTTTATACGTACGTTCTCAATACAAGACGCACATTCGAAAGTTGTTTTATATACATATTTTTATATTTCATTAAATATATACGAGTATATATAATATAATATTATATGAATAATTATTATAACAATTTATTAAAATTAATTTATATTAAGGCGCACAAAAAAAAAATTCATTTTTTCCGAATTGTGTTTATGCTATAAGAAATTTATAGAAGCAAACAAATACAAATGAAGTATGTTTTATTTTGCACAGATGGCACTATACAATGGAAACAAATAATAATTCGCGTAATTGTTTTGCATACAATTAATTACTATGAAAATAATATAAAATTTGTTATTTATATCGTTACACATGATGATTAAATTTCTAAAGTAAATTAAATACAAATTTTCGTTAATAGCGTGCCGCCATGTTTATTTTATTATCACGCAGATTAATTTTTTTCAATAATCATTTGTTTTTGTGTCTCCGCTGAAAAATTTAGTTCAATTATAAAAATATAGATGGGAGGCCAATAATCATTTTCTAATATTTTAACGTCATCATACGTGTTAAATATTTAAAATTTAATTTTTACATATGCATGTGTGGGTGCTGCGGGACGCTGCATTTTTGGATTCGGTGTATACATATGCATGTAAATGGGTTTATATATATGTATAAATATATATGTGTATATATATATATATATATAAATATATATATCTATATATATATATATCTATATATAAATATATATATATATATAAATATATATATATATATATATATATATATATATATATATTATATATATATATAAATATATATATATATATATAAATTTATATATATATATATATATATATATATATATATATATATATATATATATATATATATATATATATATATACTATATATATATATATATATATATATATATATATATATATATATATATATATATATATATATATATATACGCATGTAGATAACGAGAGTATATTTGTATGTGTTCATTTGCAACGCTACAATATTTTATTTTTGGTAGCGTGGTGCGTCATAATTTTTGGATTTTTTTATTTTTGTTGTAAACGTAATAAAATATAATATTCATTTTATAAAATTAATAATTTGTGGCCCTGAAAAGGACCGTTTTGTTTAAAACTATATATATATATATATATAATTCGATGAACGACTCAACCATAGATATATATATATATATATATAACATCCACCATATTAAAAAACACACGGGACACAAATTTATTTTGAGCTTGTATATTTAGTTACGGCTTTTGTTCCTTCACTTACAGCGTGCTTAGCTAATTCACCGGGTAACAATAAACGTACGGCTGTTTGAATTTCCCGTGATGTAATCGTCGAACGTTTATTATAATGAGCTAAACGCGACGCTTCCGATGCAATTCTTTCAAAAATATCATTAACAAATGAATTCATGATGCTCATGGCTTTTGATGAAATACCAGTATCGGGATGTACTTGTTTCAATACTTTATAAATGTAAATGGCATAACTTTCCTTTCGGCGTTTACGTTTGCTTTTTTTATCTCCCTTGGAAATATTTTTTTGAGCTTTTCCGGCTTTCTTAGCTGCTTTTCCGCTTGTTTTTGGTGGCATTTTTCACACACTTTATTATTGTTTGTTACAATACACACAATTAAACGATTTAGATGAAACTGTTGAAATGGTCAGAATTTGGTACGCATTTTATTGTGAAAATTTCATAAAAAAAATAAAATAGTTAAGCTCCGCCTATTTGTTTCGTATAATCGTATATATATTTTACAAATATAGAAAATGTGCCTATATAAAGAGCGTCAATTTAATAGATGCATAAATTTATACTTACTGACTGTGTGTTACGAGTGTTTGAGCGAAAACAGAAAACAAAAAAATCAATAAATAATGTCTGGTCGTGGTAAAGGCGGTAAAGTTAAAGGAAAGGCAAAGTCCCGTTCAAATCGTGCTGGATTACAATTTCCAGTTGGAAGAATTCATCGTTTATTGCGTAAAGGAAATTATGCGGAACGTGTTGGTGCCGGTGCTCCCGTATATTTAGCCGCCGTTATGGAATATTTGGCCGCTGAAGTATTAGAATTGGCGGGTAATGCAGCAAGAGACAACAAGAAAACCAGAATCATACCACGTCATTTACAATTGGCAATCCGTAATGACGAAGAATTAAATAAATTATTATCTGGTGTTACAATTGCTCAAGGTGGTGTATTACCAAATATTCAAGCCGTTTTATTACCAAAGAAAACCGAGAAAAAGGCTTAAATTATAATATTATACGAGTATGTGTAATATATTATTTCATTTTTTTAAAACAACCCTCCTTTTCAGGACGACCATAAAATTTATATTTTATGAAAAGAATAAATTTATACATCACGAAACAAACTTTTTCATGTAAAATAAATAGATTTTATGTGTGTATATTGTGTAAACAAAAATTCACTAGATAGCGTTTCGTACTGTAAAAAGATCACGATGTGTCGACGGCAAATTTTTAATTTAAAATTCAAATCAAAAAATAATTTTTCGTTGTACAAAAATTCAATAGATATCGTTTGCGTACTGCGAACACAGACAGCTTTTTTATTTCAAGCATAAAATGTAATGTAATTCTTCTTAAATCCAACAGATAGCGTCCAAAACGGTTAGGAACTTTATTTAGATTTTTGACTGCACGAAAAACTTAATTTCGTTTCGACAAAATAATAAACATAACACGCATACATAAAATTAAAAGTCGTTTATTTTACGTTTTCCGTAGTAATCAAAATATATTCCATTTTTAAATTTTATTTATATGATGGTCCTGAAAAGGACCGTTTTTTTTTTGTTGATAATTTGATTAAGTTTTAATACACAAAATTAAATTTAAGCACGTTCACCACGGATACGTCTTGCCAATTGAATATCCTTTGGCATAATTGTAACACGTTTGGCGTGAATCGCGCATAAATTGGTATCTTCAAATAAACCAACTAAATATGCTTCACTTGCTTCTTGTAATGCCATTACAGCTGACGATTGGAAACGTAAATCAGTTTTAAAATCTTGAGCAATTTCACGTACTAAACGTTGGAATGGTAATTTACGGATCAATAATTCAGTTGACTTTTGATACCGACGAATCTCACGTAAAGCTACTGTACCGGGACGATAACGATGTGGTTTTTTAACTCCACCAGTTGCTGGGGCGCTTTTACGCGCAGCCTTTGTAGCTAATTGCTTACGGGGAGCTTTACCACCGGTTGATTTACGAGCAGTTTGCTTTGTTCTTGCCATGATTTTTCACACACAAACAACACTTTTACCACAATTAAAATTCACAAGAATAAAAAATTATGTTCAATTGAAAACACAAGTTAATAGTTAGATAACACACTTTTGTCTAAACGTAACGCGAATTCACGGGCTTATTATATAGCATTTACCAAAAATACATACACATGCACACAATAAAAAATGTGAAAGAGGAACAGAAAATATAGTTGTTTACAGAAAATCGTATAGGATAAAACGAAAAGGTATAATACAAACATATATTGTTAAATAAAAAACGATTCAACGAATCAGAAAATTTATATTTATGTTTATGTAAAAAAAGAAGCCATCTTTTATTTAATTATTTTTCTTTTACGAAACGCATATAAACGGACGTGCTTTTCGTCAAAATTCAATAATTCATCATTTCAATTTTAATTTTTGTGTGTGATTGAAGTATAATTTTATTTGTGACATATTCTAAAAAATGACTGGTCGCGGTAAAGGTGGTAAAGGATTGGGAAAAGGAGGTGCAAAACGTCATCGTAAAGTTTTACGTGATAATATCCAAGGTATTACAAAACCGGCAATTCGTCGTTTAGCTCGCCGAGGTGGTGTTAAAAGAATTAGTGGTTTAATTTATGAAGAAACACGTGGTGTTTTAAAAGTATTTTTGGAAAATGTTATTCGTGATGCAGTAACATATACTGAACATGCTAAACGTAAAACTGTCACCGCTATGGATGTTGTATATGCATTAAAACGTCAAGGTCGTACTTTGTACGGTTTCGGAGGTTAAGTTAAATCTCATATACATAAAAAATCGCGTTATACGAACAAAAAACCGTCCTTTTCAGGACGAACATAAAATTACAATTTTATTAAAAGAATAAATTTATATATATATATATTGGTATTGTTTAATTCGTCTAAAATGTTTTGTGCGTAAACATATGTATGTATGTAGCGCGCAGTATATGATGTGTGGTAAAATAGTACACAATGAAAATCGTAAAATGCTCACGTACACAAAAAAAAACTGAAATATTAATAAAATACAACGTCAGCGTCTATATAGAAATTTTTTTTGTTAAGGAATTGTAGAAAATTATAACAGATGTCAGCTGGTACGTATTGTAAGTAACAATACGTATGACATTTTTACGACAAAAAAATCGGATACGGATAAATACTTACTACTCAAATTACTCGTACACTACATGAAAATTATATAAATTGATTAAAAAATACGTTTTCATAAAAATAATGTTGTTTTCCATTTTACATACATATAAAATTTATCCGACGACAATTTATATTGTCAACGATGACAAATCGAGTAAATTTATTCGAATTTTGATATACTTTACTTACTTGTCAAATCGCCCGAACATACGGGTGTAATGAAAACTATATAAATTGATTATAAATTCGAAATTGCGTTTGCGCGTACTCGATTTCATAAAAATGATGTTCCTTATTTAAATACTTATGTATTTGATGGTCCTGATAAGGACCGATTTATGTACACTACGATTGAGTATATACACGCGCTTTTTTCATTCTTGCATAAATAAGGAAATTATTTATTTATTTTTTAGCTGCCGCCTTTTTAGGAGCGGCCTTTTTAGGTTTTGGGGTTTTTGGTTTTTTAACCGCGTCAGCTTTTGGCTTAGTTGGCTTCTGTTTTGGAGCCGATTTTACACCAGTTTTCTTAGCACTTTTCGCTGATGCGGCAGCTACTTTCTTTTTATCGCTCGCTGGTTTTTTTGTTGCCGCTTTCTTAGCACCAGCAGCGCTTGCCTTCTTAGCCACAGATTTTGGTTTTTTGTCGCCGCCTGCTTTTTTTGGTGTCGCTTTCTTTGATGAAGCGGCCGCTTTAGGTTTCTCACCACCAGATTTTTTCGGGGCTTTCGGTTTTAATGCAGCTGATATTTTAAATGAACCAGACGCACCTTTACCTTTAGTTTGCACCAATTGACCGCTTGTAACAGCTCCTTTTAAATATTTTTTAATAAATGGTGATAATTTATCTGCATCAATTTTATAAGTTGCCGAAATATATTTTTTAATCGCCTGTAATGATGAGCCGCCCCGTTCTTTTAAAGCTTTAATCGCACTTTGTACCATTTCAGACGTTGGTGGATGGTTTGGTTTAGTTTTTGGTTTTTTTACGCCGCCGCTAGCTGCTGCTTTTGTTTTCTTAATTTTTGGTGATTTTGCTGCTGGAGTGGTTGCTGCAGGAGCCTCACTTGAAATTGCGGTTTCGACATCAGCCATTTTTAATAGAATTTTTTTTTAATTATTCACTCTTTACACAGAAGTCACTTTACTTTACAATAACAGGAATTGTAATTAGCACAAGAAAAAACACTTTATTAACACACTGAGATTTAACGTTAAAAGTTAACACTTTATTTTAGCTTTTATATGAAAATTTTTCATATATTACGTATATTAAATAAAACGTATTGCATGCAGGAAGTAAATACTACCTAGCGGTAGTATAATTTTGTTGACATTTATATTTTTTGATTTCATTTTATCAAATAATTTCAATCATTGTAATTAATTTTTTATAAATATTTTATATTGATATGATCAAATATGTTACTAACTTAGAATTGAAATCATACAATTTATAATAAACTAATTATTTTACATATTTTTATCAATTTTTTTACAAAATTATATAGAAATTTTTCATCTTTTTCCTATAAAAATCAAAAATTTTTATATAAATATAAAAAATTATAATAAAATAGATTATGATACATATAATTTGATTATAATACTATATATTTATTATATAATTTAATTAAAATAATAAATGTTTATAATATTTTTTAAAAATTATATTCCAACATAAAATATGTTCATACAAAACGTCAAAATATTTTGTGTTCCGCCATTATTCACATACGAGTATTTTTATACGTACGTTCTCAATACAAGACGCACATTCGAAAGTTGTTTTATATACATATTTTTATATTTCATTAAATATATACGAGTATATATAATATAATATTATATGAATAATTATTATAACAATTTATTAAAATTAATTTATATTAAGGCGCACAAAAAAAAAATTCATTTTTTCCGAATTGTGTTTATGCTATAAGAAATTTATAGAAGCAAACAAATACAAATGAAGTATGTTTTATTTTGCACAGATGGCACTATACAATGGAAACAAATAATAATTCGCGTAATTGTTTTGCATACAATTAATTACTATGAAAATAATATAAAATTTGTTATTTATATCGTTACACATGATGATTAAAGTATGCATGTATTTCGTTCCAATTATTATAATTTCTAAAGTAAATTAAATACAAATTTTCGTTAATAGCGTGCCGCCATGTTTATTTTATTATCACGCAGATTAATTTTTTTCAATAATCATTTGTTTTTGTGTCTCCGCTGAAAAATTTAGTTCAATTATAAAAATATAGATGGGAGGCCAATAATCATTTTCTAATATTTTAACGTCATCATACGTGTTAAATATTTAAAATTTAATTTTTACATATGCATGTGTGGGTGCTGCGGGACGCTGCATTTTTGTATGTATAAATATATATGTGTATATATATATATATATATAAATATATATATCTATATATATATATATCTATATATAAATATATATATATATATAAATATATATATATATATATATATATATATATATATATATATAAATATATATATATATATATAAATTTATATATATATATATATATATATATATATATATATATATATATATATATATATATAAATATATATATATATATATATATATATATATATATATATATATATATATATATATATATATATATACGCATGTAGATAACGAGAGTATATTTGTATGTGTTCATTTGCAACGCTACAATTTTTTATTTTTGGTAGCGTGGTGCGTCATAATTTTTGGATTTTTTTATTTTTGTTGTAAACGTAATAAAATATAATATTCATTTTATAAAATTAATAATTTGTGGCCCTGAAAAGGACCGTTTTGTTTAAAACTATATATATATATATATATAATTCGATGAACGACTCAACCATAGATATATATATATATATATATATATAACATCCACCATATTAAAAAACACACGGGACACAAATTTATTTTGAGCTTGTATATTTAGTTACGGCTTTTGTTCCTTCACTTACAGCGTGCTTAGCTAATTCACCGGGTAACAATAAACGTACGGCTGTTTGAATTTCCCGTGATGTAATCGTCGAACGTTTATTATAATGAGCTAAACGCGACGCTTCCGATGCAATTCTTTCAAAAATATCATTAACAAATGAATTCATGATGCTCATGGCTTTTGATGAAATACCAGTATCGGGATGTACTTGTTTCAATACTTTATAAATGTAAATGGCATAACTTTCCTTTCGGCGTTTACGTTTGCTTTTTTTATCTCCCTTGGAAATATTTTTTTGAGCTTTTCCGGCTTTCTTAGCTGCTTTTCCGCTTGTTTTTGGTGGCATTTTTCACACACTTTATTATTGTTTGTTACAATACACACAATTAAACGATTTAGATGAAACTGTTGAAATGGTCAGAATTTGGTACGCATTTTATTGTGAAAATTTCATAAAAAAATAAAATAGTTAAGCTCCGCCTATTTGTTTCGTATAATCGTATATATATTTTACAAATATAGAAAATGTGCCTATATAAAGAGCGTCAATTTAATAGATGCATAAATTTGTACTTACTGACTGTGTGTTACGAGTGTTTGAGCGAAAACAGAAAACAAAAAAATCAATAAATAATGTCTGGTCGTGGTAAAGGCGGTAAAGTTAAAGGAAAGGCAAAGTCCCGTTCAAATCGTGCTGGATTACAATTTCCAGTTGGAAGAATTCATCGTTTATTGCGTAAAGGAAATTATGCGGAACGTGTTGGTGCCGGTGCTCCCGTATATTTAGCCGCCGTTATGGAATATTTGGCCGCTGAAGTATTAGAATTGGCGGGTAATGCAGCAAGAGACAACAAGAAAACCAGAATCATACCACGTCATTTACAATTGGCAATCCGTAATGACGAAGAATTAAATAAATTATTATCTGGTGTTACAATTGCTCAAGGTGGTGTATTACCAAATATTCAAGCCGTTTTATTACCAAAGAAAACCGAGAAAAAGGCTTAAATTATAATATTATACGAGTATGTGTAATATATTATTTCATTTTTTTAAAACAACCCTCCTTTTCAGGACGACCATAAAATTTATATTTTATGAAAAGAATAAATTTATACATCACGAAACAAACTTTTTCATGTAAAATAAATAGTTTTTTTGTGTGTATATTGTGTAAACAAAAATTCACTAGATAGCGTTTCGTACTGTAAAAAGATCACGATGTGTCGACGGCAAATTTTTAATTTAAAATTCAAATCAAAAAATAATTTTTCGTTGTACAAAAATTCAATAGATATCGTTTGCGTACTGCGAACACAGACAGCTTTTTTATTTCAAGCATAATTCTTCTTAAATCCAATATATGTTTGTATTATACCTTTTCGTTTTATCCTATACGATTTTCTGTAAACAACTATATTTTCTGTTCCTCTTTCACATTTTTTATTGTGTGCATGTGTATGTATTTTTGGTAAATGCTATATAATAAGCCCGTGAATTCGCGTTACGTTTTTATAAAAAAAAAAAAGACTCAGAGAGAAGAAGTCAGGTAGCGATCATCAACTTGTGTTTTATTCTCATTGCGACCATCTGCTGTTGTTTTTATACCACATAAATCTGTTTTTTTCAAAACAAAAAAAGCAACAAAAGACCAAATAAAAGTGAAGTGAAGTTAAAATTAATAAAGTTATTGTGAGTGCAATAAAGTTGAAAAAAGTAAAAATAGAAACAAAAGTTAATTGCAAGTGAGTCAAAAATGACTACAACAAAAACAAAAAAATCTCGCAAGTGCAAGGTAGCAGCACTTGAAATTCGCATAAACACTCTACACGAGCAGATGCTGCAAATAACGTCGGCACTGAAAACTATGCTTGCAAGAAACGAAACGGGAGGTATATTGCAAGAAGTGCCAACCCCGCCAGTAGAAACACAGCCGAAAGTAACCGTACAACATGTATCCGGCCCAACCGCTTCGACCAAGCGAGGTCATGATTCTGGCGAGGAGGAAAGTATCGTTCTTGACACGGTAGCTACCGAGAGAACTGCCAAGAAACCGAAAAACTCTGACGAGGTGGCAATAACCTTCGAAAGCAGTATGGCAGACATTTCATCATCAACCATCGATGCCAACATACCGAAACCTACGATCAGACCCAAACGCCCGCCACCAATTGTTCTGCATAACGTGGCATCCGAAAAAGTGCATGAAACAACAAAACACATTATTACGGTAGCCGGAGGTCGCGCCACCTTCAAATGCGGTGGAAACTCGATATCAGTAGCCACCACAAATAAAGAGGATTGGTCAAAAATCAGGCAGGAGATCGACAAAGAAGAAAACATCGAATATCACACCTACACGCATCCTGACGACAAAAGAGTTGCGTATGTTATGCGTGGAGCACATTCATCTCTCCCACCGAGCGAAATTGAAGCAACCCTCAAAGAACAACATCAAATCGAGGCAAAAGTATCTCTTATGACCTTCAAACGGAAAGCTGCTAACGGTACCTTGACATACGTGCCGATGCCGCTTTTCCAAGTCATAGTGGAAAAGGACATGCCAACTGAGAAGCTGTTGGCAATAAGAAATATGTCGTACTATAGTGTCAGCTGGGAAAAGAAAAGAGGTCGAGCCCAGGTAACACAATGTCGGAATTGCCAGAGATTCGGCCACACCTCATCAAACTGCGGTCGTATCTTCCGATGCATAAAATGCACAGAAAGCCATGGCGAAGGAATGTGCTCCAACACCAACAGGGACGAGAAACCAGCAATGTGTGTCAACTGTGGGGAGCAGCATCCGGCAAACTACAGCAAGTGCCAGGTAAGAGAAAAGTATTTAATTAGAACTGCCCCCCGTAAACCAGATCAAGCCCGATTCCCTTCAGGACTCGGACTTCGGAGAGACGGAGTTCCATACGCGAAAGCTATTCAAGCCATTCCCACTCCATCGCCTTCCAGCAATAGCGTAAATCGCCTAATGCAGGAATGCACGGAGCTGTTTGGGTCCAACCTCTTCGATCTCAAGGAGAAGTGCGACAAATTCTTCACAGAATACGATAACATCCCTCAGACTAACGCCGCCGAAAAACGCCTAGCCTTTATGAGATTTTTAACCACCTTATCCAACGTCATATGAAGGAACAACTTCTATGTATTTCTCTAAATGTCAATAGCCTAGTCTCTACGGCTCGACGAGGTGAACTGGAGTATCTGATGTCTCGCCATCAACCCCACTTAGTATTTTTATCAGAAACGCACCTTAACGAACGGCATAGATTAAAGTTCCCCGGCTATGTCACAGCTAGGCAGGATGGTCGCACGGCTGGGTCAGGAGGAACTGCTATCCTAATACAGGAAAGCATTCCACATTTCAAGGCTCGAGCGTTCATCTCTGACGAAACTGAGGCAACGCTAATAAACATTGGAACCCCCAAAGATTTCATTACAGCCTGTTCCATATATGTCAGAAAAATTAATAAGAACAACATCAAATATCTCACTAACAATAGCAATAAGACTATAGTGGCGGGAGACTTCAACTCCAGGCACACCTTGTGGAATTGCCGCTCAAACAACAAGAATGGAGAGGATCTCCAAAAAATCTGCATGGAATCAAATCTGTTACTAAATGCTCCTGACGAGCCCACATTTCCAAAAGCCTCCTCAGTACTTGATCTAGTTCTCACCAAGAATATAATCCTTTCAGAGCAGCCACAGGTGCTGCATGAATTCTGCTCCGATCACCTACCAGTAACTTTCGAAATCCCAGTGAAAGTCACAGCTAGCCCACCAACAATATTTAGAAATTATTCCTTAGCAAACTGGGAAACATTTAAAGTCCATATGCATCAAAATCTCCCTACAAATCCTCCTATGACCACTACAAACCAGATCGAAGCATGCGCTTCCAACTTTTCAAAAACGATCCAGCACTCCATCAAAAACACCATACCAATCTCTAAAGCTAAAGACAAAGCTCAACTCCCATCCGAACTGCAACGTCTCATAAAAAAACGGAATCACATGAACCGACTTCACTACAGATATCCCGGATCCATGGTAAAATCCGAAATAAATTTCCTATCCAAATTAATTTCGTTCTGGTTTCAACAACTAAAGAACAAAGATTTCAAAACTAGACTGAAAAGAATACCTGATAACTCCCCAGAAATATTCAATGAGATTCGAAAGCTCAACGGCAAATCGAACAATCAGATCAGCCAGATCGCTCATCATCCACACCCAATCATTGATCCACAGCAGATTGTAGAACACGTTGCGTCCCACTTCGAGAAAGTTCATTCACAGAATGAAGTCTTAAAAGACCCCCACTTTTCCCAATTCGTGGATTCTACAGTAACCAGTTTCATAGCGGCACCACCAGTCAATCCAATCATCTCACCAGTCAAAGTAGAAGAAATTGCTGATATATTGAAGCACCTAAATAAAAGAAAAGCCCCCGGGGACGATGACATACCCAACGCTGTACTGAGAAACCTACCTGAGAAAGCAATCAGTCAATACACAGATCTCCTTAATGCAATATTCAGAACAGGCCACTTCCCAGATTGTTGGAAAATAGGCAAAGTTGTCCCTATACCTAAACCAGGTAAACCGTCAAATAAAACTGAGAACACCCGACCTATAACACTCCTAAACGGATTAAGCAAAGTAGCAGAAATAGCCATTCTTAGCAGATTACTTCCCTTAATTAAACCATACATCCCTGAGGAGCAGTTCGGATTTCGTCCCGGGCACTGCACCACTCAAGCTGTCATGAGGCTTAAAAATACAGTTAAAAACTCCAAACGGTTTGGACGATCGACAATTGCGGCTTTCCTAGATATAGAAAAAGCCTTCGACACAGTTTGGCACAATGGTCTAATTTACAAATTAATCAATCGCGGTATCCCTTACTACCTTATCAAGCTGATCTACTCTTACCTCAGAGGCCGAAAATTCTACGTTCACCTGAACAACTATTCATCCACCATCAAAACAGTGCTTGCGGGAGTCGCACAAGGGTCGGTCCTAGGACCACACCTCTTCTGTTTCTACTATCACGACATACCAAAATCAAACAACAAAGAAACCAAGATTCAAATCTACGCTGATGATACCACCATTTTCACCTCTTCTGTCAGTGCTAAAAAGTCTACCTCTCGCCTTTCAGAATACCTCAGCCGGTATTCTAACTACGCAAGAAAATGGAACATCAAAATAAATCACGGTAAAACCGAAATCATCCACTTCCACCAAAATAAATATTCTAAGGCTCCTAAAGCAGAACCCATTCTCTTCGAAGGTAGCATTCTGGAACCCAAATCTCAAGTAAAATATCTAGGAGTCGTTCTTGATAAGAAACTCTCCCAAAATCCGCAAATCAAATACATCAAGAAAAAAGCCTTCGCCGCTCGGCAACAACTCTACAGATTCCTAAACAGAAGCAGCCCTCTCTCTTCCAAAAATAAATTAAGGCTATACAAAGCGTATATAAGGCCCGTCCTAACTTACGCGATGCCTGTATGGATGGGAGACATGACCAAAACTCAGTGGAAAAGTCTTTCCTCTATCCAGGCAAACGCTCTGCGATTTGTGTTCGACGATTGGCCCAAACCACCAAACTACAAATGCACTCGCAATTCCGAGCTGGAGTCCCGTGCAAGGATTGAAAAAATTCAAGACCACGCCCGACGTCTCCAAGCGAGATTTGTAGAAAAAACGCTACGCTCTAGGACTTCGTTCCTCCGCAATATTCTCTATCCGTGGGACCTGGAACTCCAGGGGCAGTCACTAAGCTTACCTGGCACAGTAAAGTAATAAACAAACATAACTACAAATAAAACTCAAACAAATGTCGGAAGGTGCATGCATACAGATACCGGTTTGTACGTATGCATGAACCACAAGACAATTATGTTTTAAGGTAATTAGGTTAAGCCAAAATAATGTATATGAATAAATCATAAAATAAAAATAACCAAAAAAAAAAAAAAAAAAAAAAAAAAAAAAAAAAAAAAAAATCACATTCAAAAAGAAAATTAGACGAGAAAGCTGCGGCTAAGACTCTAGGCTAAGAAATCAATGTATTAGTATTAAGGCAAATGTAAATAAATTTTGAAATATAAAAAAAAAAAAAAAAAACGTCAAAATTCATCATTTCAATTTTAATTTTTGTGTGTGATTGAAGTATAATTTTATTTGTGACATATTCTAAAAAATGACTGGTCGCGGTAAAGGTGGTAAAGGATTGGGAAAAGGAGGTGCAAAACGTCATCGTAAAGTTTTACGTGATAATATCCAAGGTATTACAAAACCGGCAATTCGTCGTTTAGCTCGCCGAGGTGGTGTTAAAAGAATTAGTGGTTTAATTTATGAAGAAACACGTGGTGTTTTAAAAGTATTTTTGGAAAATGTTATTCGTGATGCAGTAACATATACTGAACATGCTAAACGTAAAACTGTCACCGCTATGGATGTTGTATATGCATTAAAACGTCAAGGTCGTACTTTGTACGGTTTCGGAGGTTAAGTTAAATCTCATATACATAAAAAATCGCGTTATACGAACAAAAAACCGTCCTTTTCAGGACGAACATAAAATTACAATTTTATTAAAAGAATAAATTATATATATATATATATATATTGGTATTGTTTAATTCGTCTAAAATGTTTTGTGCGTAAACATATGTATGTATGTAGCGCGCAGTATATGATGTGTGGTAAAATAGTACACAATGAAAATCGTAAAATGCTCACGTACACAAAAAAAAACTGAAATATTAATAAAATACAACGTCAGCGTCTATATAGAAATTTTTTTTGTTAAGGAATTGTAGAAAATTATAACAGATGTCAGCTGGTACGTATTGTAAGTAACAATACGTATGACATTTTTACGACAAAAAAATCGGATACGGATAAATACTTACTACTCAAATTACTCGTACACTACATGAAAATTATATAAATTGATTAAAAAATACGTTTTCATAAAAATAATGTTGTTTTCCATTTTACATACATATAAAATTTATCCGACGACAATTTATATTGTCAACGATGACAAATCGAGTAAATTTATTCGAATTTTGATATACTTTACTTACTTGTCAAATCGCCCGAACATACGGGTGTAATGAAAACTATATAAATTGATTATAAATTCGAAATTGCGTTTGCGCGTACTCGATTTCATAAAAATGATGTTCCTTTTTTAAATACTTATGTATTTGATGGTCCTGATAAGGACCGATTTATGTACACTACGATTGAGTATATACACGCGCTTTTTTCATTCTTGCATAAATAAGGAAATTATTTATTTATTTTTTAGCTGCCGCCTTTTTAGGAGCGGCCTTTTTAGGTTTTGGGGTTTTTGGTTTTTTAACCGCGTCAGCTTTTGGCTTAG